>VXBL01007148.1:1954772-2007098 GCA_013400195.1 Aramus guarauna
AGAGCTCCGAGCCGCCCTGCAGGCGGCAGCGGACGGGTGGGGGAGCAGCAGGAATCTCAAAATGGCGGGAGGGGAGGTGTCTGTGTGCCGACGTGTGGGGCACGGGCCTTTAAAGCTGGCCTTCACAGCCTGCTTGGGGCAGGTCTTCTGGTTCCTGCCGCTCAGTGAGGGCGGGGGAGCTGCGCTGCTGGAGTGGGTGCCTGGTGGCCTATGGCAGGCCCCCAGTGTGTAAAACTGACCTGATCACATAAAGCTGTGGGAGCCAGCCATGAGGACCCATGGCCCATGCTGTGGAAACCCAGGGCTGCAGAGGGGGGAAGAGGCTCCAGGGGATGGTATAGTGCAGCTGCCGGGCCCTCAGCAGGGTCACCCAGAGCCAGTGGCCCAGGGCCATGTCCCCTCCGGGTTTGGGTATTGCTAGGGGTGCAGGCCCTGCAGCCTCTCTGGAGGGTCTGATGACTCTTAGCAGCCAAAAAAAATGCTTTTCCTTATGTTTAAATTTATTGCAGTTTGCGCCTGCATGGTCCTGAGTAACAGGAATTGAGTCAGAGCATAATTTAGCTCTTCCATCCTCCTGCTTTTCAGCAGACTCTTCTGTTACGGTCTTGTTTCCTTCAAAATCTTTTGTTCATGGTCGCTCGTGACCTAGTGAAGACAAATTTAGCTCTAAAAAGCCTCCTTGTTGTCACTTGTGTTTCTGTTACCCGCCTCAGGATGGAAGATGGCAAACAATCTTGTTCCTTGTGTGTACGTTTTAGGGATTTAATTTTGTCTCAGTGAGCTCACGTGAGGAGCGAGCCCAGCACCTTACTGAACAGTTGTAAGGGCGCATCCACTGCAACTCTGCTGGTTGCTGCGCGGGCAAGGGTGGAGAAGACTCCCCGGGCCTGACAGATGTGCATTCAGTGTTGCTGCAGCAACAATTTGCACCGGTGATTCATGGCTGGCACGTGAGTTCATTAGGAGCTCCCAGAGTTAAGAGCCGAGCCATTCAGTGATGACCGTAGCGGGCACATGCAGCTGCTGGCTGCCTCCTTGCATGCTAATTGTCCCTGCTTGCTTTCACCCTGTCCCTTTGGAAAGCTCTAAAAGGCTGACGTATTTCATTGTGTCCAACCCTCTCAGAGATCTCAAATGTTGCTAGGCATGGTTTATAGCTGTCATGTGTTGTCAGCTAGAGATCAGAAAAGATACATCCACCACATAAATCCACACTGGCATTTTTTTGTGATAGCTATGACTACATATATCAAATCAAAAGGTTTTCTTAACGTTGTGATATTTAAATGTCTGCATTCTGGTATGGAAGCAAAGGCACATTACTGCTCAGCTCTCTCTTTAATTTAATGAGCTGGATGCTTGAAATTAAAATTCTAACCAGTTTTTAGTAACTCCTTTGTTAAGGAGTTACACCTACTTTTTTAAGGTCTTGCGTATTAGCTAAGACAAATCTTGCTCTAAAGAGACCTATTGTTGCCACTTATGTTTCTGTTTACAAAGCTTTAATTACAAATTCTTTGAGGAAATAAGTATGCTTCCACTTGAATTTTTGTATTGATGAGCTCTTTACACTTTTTGTATTTATGGCTGTCATTGTAAATTAAAGTTTGTGGAATTTAATAATTTGCCAATGGAAACTACAATATAGCAATTTCAGTAAGTTAGTAGTAAAACCAGAATTAGGACTTATGTGTTATTTTCACATGCTGTCCCTGAACAGTGATCTTCACCTGGGGCAGTGGTGCACAAAGTAAAGTTTCTCCAAGATGGAAGAGACTGGCAAAGCAGTGAAGGAATTAGCAATTCCAGAGTCACACAAAGTTCTCTTTACTTCCATTAATTTTGTGCTAGTGTTACTTAATTCATTTCTGCTACAAGCCCCTTCATCCCTTTCCTTTCCTGACTCTCGTCACTGCCATTCCAGGCTTAGAAAACACAGTTTTGAACTCTTTTTTTTCCCCCACCATCCTTTCCCAAGCACAAAGCCATTACACTTAATAATTTCTTGTGAAAACTGTAATCACTCTTTTATCTGCAGTTTTTGGATAACGTATCATTAATGGACCCGTTAGATGAATGAAGAGAGAGCATTTAAAGTCTATCAGGGTATTATTGATATTATCTGAATAGGGATGATGTAGGTGCCAGAGAGTAGAAGGGCTACTTTTAGCTCTTGTGTGGGTGCTGAATTTTAAAGATTCCAGCATCCCTTCTTATTCTCAAATAAAGAACATTTCAAGGGATGCGTAATGATACGACAAATGATGTTTAGTATAATTGTATCATCATTTTCTTGAAGGCTGCCAATGACTAATCCACTATCTTGGAAATACTTCCATTCCAGTATATATCAGTTAAATTTGGAAGGAAAGCAGCTAGGTTTACCTCCCACCACATTCTTAAGAGTTGTCTCTGGTTTTATTATTTTAAAAAGCTGAAGGCATTGCATACAATTTATGATAAAGGAGAAAAGCGTGACAGTATGCAACATGCAGGGACAGAGATACTGCAATTAATTTGTGGTAGACACTCCAGGTACCAAGAACCTTCAGGAAATGTAAATAGTATTAGACAAACTAATGTGCCAGTGCTGATTAATTATTTTTAATATCTTGCTTTCCTCAAATGATATCTTCATCAATGTATCACTTGGCTGTCTGGGAAAATTGGAGAAGAAAAGTTCTGTGTTAGCTGCTTTCAGGACATGTTAAAAAACAGTGAACACCAATTAATAAATAGAAGTTCAAGGCAGAAAAGGGTATTTTCCTAATATTGACATCTTACTGAATGCCTTTATTTTGTTTTCTTTTGGGAATGGAATTGCTTACATGAATAAAGGTAGAAGAGTTTATGTCCCTGGTTGCGGTCCTGAACACAAAAGTCAGTGAGTGAACGCTGCTGGTTTCTGTGATAACTGTCAGTCACTGCAACATGTGCCTAACTCCAAAGGTGTAAATAATCCTACTGCAGCCAGTGAGGCGGCAGTCATGCTTAAAAAAGGTGTAGAAGAAGTTAACAAATTTCTCGACTGCTGGGTTTTCACTGGAACAACCTCCTCAAGGACGTAGTGGAGTCCTCATCGCTGGAGGTTTTCAAGATGCAATTGGGCAGGGTGCTGGATAATCTCATCTGGGCTCCCTTTCCCATGAACAGTTGGGCCAGATGATCTTTGGAGGTCCCCTCCAAGCTGGGCTCTTCTATAATTCTGTGATACGTGCTATAAGATCTATAGTGAATGTAAGTAAAATGTAGAACTGCAGTATGAAAATGGACCAGCTTAAATCATGTTTTGCACATATATCATGTAAAATTATTGCAGAATCAACCCCTTTCCCTGATGTGTTAAGTACAGAGTAATACTTTACATCGAGGATATGTTAAGTGCAGAGAAATGAGGAGGGAGTGAGGCAGGAGGGGAGGCAGGGAAGGAGGAAGCTTCAGCTCTCTCACGGTTGAGTTGCCATGCCCAAACAAATCATAGCATAACAGAGCTACTTAACTTATGACATCCTACCTCAGTGCCCCAAATAATAACTAAAAAAGGCTGTGGGTTTCTGCCTTTTCCTCCTCCTGACGTACGCACAATGACATTAAGGAAAGCCCTCAAAACAGGACTTAATTATTTTGAGTCCACCTGAAAATTTCTTCTCAGCTGGCTAGTTGTAGTTCAGTGATATCTCACACAGCACAAAAGTAGCAAAACGGAAAATGAGATAACCGCCTATGTCTGATTCAGCAGACTCTTACCCAAAATTCAGGGACTATCAACTTATTTCCATCAGGAGAGGAAACAGATGGTAGAGTTGTTTATTTCTTTGATAACATTCTTATTACAACAAAGTACAAAATCTTACCTTCTTTAAGACAAGAAAACTAGAACAGCAGCACAGTGTATTTGCTTGGAGATCCAAAAGTGCCTGTTAAGCTTTTCATCAGAATTACAGTATTCCTGAAGAGGGCCATGAAAATGATCCAAGGACTGGAGCACCTCTCCCATGAACTAGATGGGCTTCAAAGGTCCCTTGTGACCCAAACCATTCTTCAGTTCTGTGGTTCTATGATGCTATGACTATCTAGAAGATCACTGCTATTGCTTTTCGTTCATTCTGATTTGTTTTTTTCAGCTTGTCTCACTCTGTCAGGCTCATACTTCCCTGGAAGACTACCTAGTGAAACCCTTATGTGTATGTGCTTTATATTTCTCGGTGGTTTCACATGTTTGTTTGTTTTGCATTGCGATCTGTATCTGTGTTTTGTTTAGAGATGACATGGTTTCAGCCACTTGGTTTTTTAAGGGAGCTCTATAGTTTCTTACAGCTATATGGCAAAAGAAAGATAACAGTTGCAAGTTCAATGAGGTTAATCAAACCCACAATAAGAATGTGTTGTGGAAGACCCAGGAAACAATTTTTTCACCTTTCTCCTTTTTCTAGAGATGGAAGAAGTTTAGGTGTCCCTTGACAATAGGGGTTATGCATTTTTAGCATTTGCATTGGTAGCCACTGGATGTCACTAATGGTTCAGAGAAACATAGAAATCTGTGCACTTTTTCCAGGTGGTAAAAAAGCAACTTAAAGAGCACAAGGTTTGGAGGAGAAACATTTCTCTGTGAAATGGGAGCAAATTGTATCAGTGCACACTAAGCATAGATCTGGTTGGGATCACCCAGTTGTGTTGAACTTGATGACTTAGGTAGCAAACAGATCTTCTGTTATAATACTCTGGGGAACAAAGCCTGCAAAGGTTTCTTGCACAGCTCAGTTAAGAGGCATGAACACAACCAAGCTGGAAGAAAAACTCGGCATGGGAAAATGTACGTGTCAGTTGTGGTGTATGTAGAATGGATATTGCACATAAGCATAACACTCACACACACACAGAGTCCACCTAATAACACCACGAGAGAGGAAATAATGAAAAAGGGTCAGATAAGCCATTACTATATAAAAGAGTTAAGAGGAAAAATACACATCTGAGGATTTTAATAAATGTGCTTTAAGATGGCAAAGCATCTTCTGACCAACATCACCATATAGGTGCCACTGCTGCTGTGCCTTTTGCACTGCAGGTCTCAAGAAGAGAACATACCAAATGACTCAACGCTGCCATAATTTTTGCATTAAATTAACAACCGCTAGAATACCTGCTACAGATGTATTTAGGAGTTCCCGACTTCTGTTCAAGAAATCCTAGAGAGAAATTTCTATTTATGCAGCACATGTGACAGATACCAGGCATACTCCAACTGCTTCAGATTTGCTGTGAATGTACAGATCAACTTTGCAACCGCCATGCAGGGCACGGCTGTCTGCTGCAGACCAGGCAGGTGTTTTGGTCAGATCCATTGGCCTCATGCATTGCCCTTGCCTGAAATGCCACAAATTTCCTGACATACCCAGTCAATCTGCTCATGCACCACCAGTCATCTGCCAGGGGCTACCTGATTTCTAGAAAAGCTGGAAAAAGAACCAGATTCTGCTTTTTCATCTAGGACATAAACTGCAGGAAGGAAAAGAGGGCATGGCAGTCAAAAAATTAATCTAGAAGCAAGCCTACAGAAAGCAGAAGTAAAGGCACACTATAAATGCAGTATAACCACTGTAGTCTGGGGACTGTTCCATGTGTTAAGGCAAGTTTCCCTTATACATGAACACAGATCAAATTATCATTTCATTCTTTGTTCTTTTGATATCTGTGTTTTGAATTCTAGTATTTTTTGCTTTGTCCACTGTCAGTTCCTTCCATTTCCATTTTCATCCCTGTTTCTAAGTTGTAGTCATGTTAATGTTTGTGTACTCATTAAAGCCCAGGCACAACTGAAAGTGGTAGTTGCAGTGGTATATGCAAGGTGTGAATTTTATGGTAAGGGATATAAAAAACTCCAGGCAGACTATAATGAGGCTCAATGTATTAATCACCTTGGTATAACTCTAACAAGTTCAGACGGATTATACCAATAAAAGAAAAAATTGACTTTCTTAATATGAACGAAAAGACATGCAACATCGGTCAATGGGAGCTGAATGTAAGGGAGACATCTGCGGTTTTAAGGGACTGATCATTCATAGACAGCATACCCATAGCTCTCTTTTATCAGTGCTCGGGCCAAGGACAGATGCTTACAAGATGTGCTATCAGTTCCTTTGTGGCGCTGCATCCTGGTCTAAAACCTTGGAGAGCTGAAACTTTAATCTCAGCTCTGACATTAAGTTCCTTTTTGATCATTGGCAATGTGCTTAACCTTTACTTGACTCCATTCCTCCACATTTTAAAAAATGACTCTGTATGGCTAGAAACTTAGAGTGATATTATTTTTTTAAAAAACCCTAAACTCTATTTAAGTTAAGTTTACCCAAAGGTTCAGAAAAACCTGTCTTTTCTGAGAATAGCTATATTTGATTGGAATTAATTTTGCCCCTTCCTACCAGGGTGCTGTCAGGCTGCATCGTTTTCTTCTGAGAAGAATTCTTAATCCTCGTGCAGATGGGAAGTAACAATAAACACCATCTGCTGCAAATTAGGTTACTCTCTTAGCAACGAGTGAGATCAGGCTCCGTCTCAGCCTCCCATTTTCTGTGCTGAAGTATGCACTGGCACTTCAGCCTGTAACAGAGCAAGTGATCGGAAACAAAGTGGAAACGAGAAATGAAAAATCTTTTTTCCTTCCCTCCTGGAGAGATCTTTCCCATCTCTGCCAATCCCTCAATTTTATTTCTGCACACCAAAGAGGTCGAGCTCTGCTACTCACCCCACCTTCCTCTGGCTCCCAGCTCCTCCCAGGGGAGCGGGAGCAGCACCACCAAACGCTGGCAACTCTCACAGCTACTAGGTGCTGGGAGCCAGCCCAAAAAGTAAATAGGATCAGCAGGGGAGGGCTATGTACCAGTTGAGAGGTGATTTAAAGCTGTCTGCCGCTGGCAGAGCTCACGGGGTCCAGCGAGGCACTCGATTGCTGCCCGGCCTCCGCCAGCAGGACCTGTCCCCTGGCCGTGGCTCCCCCGTGGGTGCTGTTTGCCTCCCCAGCCAGCCATCAGCCTTCTCCTCCCCTGCTCCGCCCTGGGACTGCTCAATGATTGCAGCATGTCAAGTCGTTTAGGACAGCAGGTGTCTGGGCAGATGCTTGTCATTAACTTGGCATGGCATCTCTCCACACGAAGTTCTCTCTCCTGCACTGCGACAAGGTGATTTTAAAAGGGAGTGGTCTGGTTTTTCCATCATTGTATATGTTGCCTGATCGGCACTCCGTGTTGGTAATGTCCATGAGGTCTCGACCAGGTTCAGGCAGCCCTTAATTCAATGATTCATATGTACTCTGAGAAGATAGAAATTCACAGCCTTCAGAAGTCATTGAAAGCATCTTTCTGATGCAGCTATATACGGAAATGTTATCTTTGCCCTGAAATCACCAAAAATACACTTGTAGATAAAGGACTTGAATTTGACTCACTGCCAGGGGAAAGATCTCTCTACTCTTTATTCAAATATTTGTGAAAAAACTTGCACATCTTGACAGTTTCAAGAACTCCTCATAGAAATACTGTATGTGTCATTCCTTTTTCGTATTTGTCATGCTACGGTTTCCAGTTAACACGGCGGTAGGTGAGCGTTGGCATGATTAGTCACCAGGAACCAACCTTTTTAATCTGCTCAAAAAATTTTACTGGCTGTGTATTGGATTTGTTAAATTAACATAGGTGACGCTCTGTAAATTGTGAGACTTAGCTAATTGCAATGAACCATATGGAGTATTCAATGCTTCTAGGCTATGTTGTGCTCTGCTGAGTGTGTACACATGTGCGAATCAGCTGATGCTCCCGAGAAGGGTAGGATTTATGGGCACATGCGCTAAACCATCCACATGTTCATGTGTTGGCCCTGCAGGTCAAGGAGCGTATTGATGCTCTGAAGAAATATCCCAGCTTTCGAGACACACAATAGCTTAGTTGGAGCTAGTGACAAACGGTGTCAGCTGCCCAGAAATCATAGATGAATGTGAAAGAGTCTCTCATTCTGCCCCAGCAGGATTTTTAAATGGAAAGAGACCATATCTGAGATATACGGTAACCTGAACTTCACATAAGACGCAGTCTGTGAGTCAGTCATTGTCTAATGCTGTACAGTTAGAGCTAGGAAAGAAACAAGGCTATGATTTGCAATCCTCATTCTGTCCTTACGCCAGCTTTGTCAGATTCTTACTTAGACTACCAATTAATTTACACGTGGCAATAAATGATCAGACATGAGCTCATATTTTCTGTTGATTCCACTATTTTCTGCTTGTCCTCTGCCATCTAAACTTAACAAGTGGCTCTTGTCAGAATACTTGCGCAGCCAAGTGCCTTTGTTAAAAAAAGTTCCCTTTGACCTCAGCTACAGTATAGAAAGATATTGTAATTGCAGATGAAATTTGCAATCAACTAGTTTTACCGTGCTTTTGGTTTAGATAGCATACAACGATTTGAAGGGACCGCATATTTGAAAGCCATGTTTGAGGCTTCTTAGGAATCAGATCCCTACAAGATGGATCACATTCAGCATCTGAAAAGCAAGGCAGGCAAAATCATGAGTCATTTATTAAAAAAGTAGAATGTATCTCTGCTTTACCACTGGTGTAATTATGTACACTAGGTTAAGGAAGCTCTTTTTATTAAAAAGAATTTTTAGCGTGCACCCTCCTGAGATATAAGCAAAGAAATTAGCAATAGAAATTACATGTTTGGTCATTAAGTCCATCCCTTCACAGCAGGATAATTGCTGTGTAATAAAGAACACAAATAGCTCAAATAAGCTTACATTTCTCATGGAGAAGACATGAAGGCAAGATACGTCTTCTTTATGCAGATTAAAAGGACTTGCCTTGATGAAGTAGTCAGCATTTCTTATAAAAAAAGAGAATCATTGTGCCAAGAAGACAATACCCAGCCTGACCCAGTTTCTGAAAAACAAAACCTGTCTTTTTTGTCTTTTCTGCTGTCTTTGAGTATATGGTACCTGTGAGATGTGGGAAAGATGTGCCATGGAGACTGATTAGAAACAGGAGTGCTCGATACCATTTGCTGTGAAGAACTTCTCCCATTCCTCCCTTGCTGATCGGAGTTACTGACCATTCTCCGCTTTCTGAGCAAATGTGCGTGGTCTTATTCTGTAAATCTTGCATGAGTGGCATTGGATACACGGTGTACTCTGCTGGGGTTCCCCAAACCCACGTTGAATGTAAAGGCGGAAGGCAGGATGCCGGGCTGCACACGCATGACCAGTGGCCCCATCTGCTAAACAGAGCTGGCTACCCCTGAGTCACCCCACTGCGGGGGAGCTGCCGGTGTGAGCAAGGCATTTATGTCAGCTGCTCACAGGGCTCCCACACATGCTGCTTGCTGGCAATTTTTATTATAAGGCTCACAATACCTCGCTTGTTTCCTTGAGTTCCTGGTTCAGTTTTCTTTGCCGTAGCCAAATGGCAGAATGGACAACAGCTGTTTTTCAGTAGTTGGATGAATTCTTGGGGGCACGTACAAGGGACCAGGTACAGACATTCAATGGACAATTAGAGAAATTAGGAGCACTTCTCAGCATGAGATCAGAGTTTTGCATCTCCCAGATATGGGATGTAGTCCAGAGTTGGGCTGGCAGGTGTTTTTGAGAGTGCTTTCTGGGTTACTCTCTTTAAAAGGTTGTGGCACTGGGGAAGCCCCAGAGGATACTGAGCACTACGTTGCATTTTAGCATACTTGCTTCTCAGCTACAGAGAGTGAGAGCGCAAAAACAGAGGAAGAAAGATCATGAGGGAGCCAGAGTGGTCTGAACTTACCCAGTGAACCTATATACAGGGGCTACTAAGATGCCCAAGAGTGCTGTGTGAAGCATTTGAAGTAAAGAAACCAGAGGAAATGAACCTGGAAGAGTTCCAGGACATCTGGGAATGCTGAAGAGAGTGAATTGAGCTCAAGGGAAGGGAGAGCTCCTGTCTGAATCATGGGAGAGGCTGGTGGGGAAAACAATGAGGCTGTAATACTCTTAAGCCTTTCTGAAGGCCACCTCTGAGTTGTTGCCTTGCTGAGTCATCTGGTGCTCTGCCATGACTATTTCCCATGCTATTCACAGCTTGATTCCACTTGACCAGGTACCTCTAGACCCATCTCCATCGCCTAATTGGGTTTGTATCCATCTGAAGTTTCATAGGCTGTATTTCACATGGCTGTAGTAAGTGATTCCCGACTGGGTATGTTGTCATCCACAATGATGACATTGTTTGAAAAAGAGAGAAAAGAGCCTGTGAGAATTTTCAAGGTTGAGGTGCATTTTGAGTAGATATAAATAGACTAAGCTATCATCACACCTGCTTTTCTAACAGTCCCACAGATCACAGGCTTGAAGCGTCACACTCAGCAAGGACAGGAGAATACAGAAGAAGGAAAGGACTACTGCTGGCAGTGTAAAAAATACAAGGTTTAAATTTATTTCTGGCTCACAGGCCCTAAACCATAGCTATTTTGTGCAAGTTGTGAGTTCAACCGTGAAAGCACTTCGGGTCACCTTGCTACCAATATAACTCACTGCTATTTTCTCTCATTGTCTCATAAAGTGTAGCAGGTGAGGTTTCAGATCCGCTTTACTGTTCCAGCTCTCTCCCATCCATTCCTACAATGTTTTCTCTAGTCCCCTCTGTAAATTAAAAGTGTTTCCAATTCAGCTTTTGGGTTCTTCTTCTTTTTTTTTTTTTTTAAGATGATAACAGTTGCTACAGAAAGTCTGATTGACAGCTCAGCTGGCCCAACATTCTGTCTTTGATGGTGTCTAAAAACAACACAGATATTTATTGAATCCCTGAAAGATACCCTACTGAAATCTCTTCCTAGCTAATAGTCAAAAGGATTCAGATACCTCAAAGCAAATTAACAACCTGAGATGTCAAAAAATCTCTTCTCATCCCAGTGATTGTAATATCCCCATTAATGAAACAAAAGAAATAGGCTTATAGTGAGATCCAGCTTCAGGCATAAATACTTCCATGACTGCCACGACCGTGTGCTTATAAGGACCTTGCCATGTGCCACCCTGCCCAGTCCTACATCCTACCAAGACACCCCTCTGCAGCAACCGCTGACGTGCAGGCTTTATTTCAGGATAATGGACAGCTTCACGTGCACCGTGGCACAAGATAGTAGTGATGCTGGAGCAACAGATGCGTTCTTGTGGGAGGCGGTGGGTTTGCAGCTCCCAGATCTCTTCAGCAGCACCCTGTGTAAAGACTGAGCCGGTGTTAGGACCAGCACTGCCCTGTAAAAGCACTGGTGAGGCTTGGGAAGCAGCGTACAGGGAGGGGTGAGGCACTGGAGGTGAGCAGAGAACGTGGGAGAGGTGGAAAGGATGAAGACAGCCATGGGATGGGCTCTCACCACGTGGGGGAAGGTGAATGTGCTTATTTTAGAACAACTTAGAGCCCTGAATCCAAGCTTGGCGAGTGGCCCGGTTTTATTTCAAGCCAGCCTTTGCAGCACACTAGAGAAGGAGGAGAATTTTCTTCACATCTGAGCTGACAGGACCAGCTGGAAGCAGAGTGGAAAAGGGAAGGGGGACTTTGAACTGGTCTTCAACTGGCCTGGTTGATGGCAATAATTTAATTTGGTCCTTCAGCTCAGAGGCTCTGCAGGGACCAGTGTCTTATGAGCATCCCAGTTTGTCTTTGTGACAGAAATCTGTGCTTGTATTTTTTTGCATGGACCTCTCAGTTTTTGTTTTTGGTTTTGTTTTTTTTTTTTAAGAGAAGGCACAGGAAATCCCACGTGCTCTGACAACATTTGCTGTTTGTTATCCTCCATCTCATTGAGGATATGGCTTGCAGCATCTGCACACTGGGGAAGTCTGCCTAATAGTTTCAGTTCACTTGTTAACAGTAATTATTTTTTCCAGCCTCTCTTTTGATGTAAGCTGAATAGCTTGGCCTCTAAGAGATGTAATTAGCGATCCCTGCAGTTTGCTATGGAATGGGGCAATTGCATCATTAAATTCACGATAAGTCTTAACTTGGTGTTTCAGGCACTCACATAACATGTTATGCAAGAAGGGAATAAAAGCTACGCAACCCTGCCCTTAAGAACTTTGCCCCAGTTATTTCTGCCTCTCCACAGCTTTAACGCAAAGAGAGAAAACACGGATTTACCATTGCAGATGAAGGGATATCCGCTGCCCAGATAGCATCAGCTGGCTTGTCGGTTGCTTGTGTGACAGGGGATGAAGCAGCGCAGCTCCTTTTGGCTATGCAGTTAACACAGTCTGTATATAACACGTGCAGCAGCAAAGATGAGAAGCGATACTAACTCAAGAGAAACAAAAAAAAAAACAGTCTCAACTTATTTGGAAGGAATTCTATCTGGGAATGTCAGGTTAATCATTCAAGAGTGTTGTCATTTACTGTTTTCTCTCAGCTTGTTTATTGTCTTCTGTGGAAACCCAGTTACTGTAATAACAACACTTGAAATTTTTTTAGCATTTACTATGAGTAGATCTGAAAACTCCTAATGTTATTTAGCCTCATTTCACTCCTGTAAAGTAATCATGATGTTATTACTAGGAATACCAATTTGTTACCTCATAGGGAAACCAAGGCACAGAAATTGTAATGATATCTGTGTATAGCTGTTCATAGAATAAGTGGTAAAGTGAAGAACTGATCCCTAGCATCATGCAGCTTTACCAGTTGCCTGCCTTCCTGTTTTATCCCAGTAACAATATAATTCAGAAAAAAATCCAATGACAGGAAAAAAAAATCAAATTTTGTTTAGTAATATTGAAATCTGCTGTTTGAAATATTACTTGCTATTGTCATTTTATTTACCTCCCTTCTTGTCAGATAACTAGTGTTGATTTTAAAGTAATGATTCCCGAAGTTTATGTATAATCTCCTTAAAAACATCCCTGCTTTGGGACTGTTCTCTCCTCAAAGTCATACGGCAGCCCTGTGACAAGGCAGTGTTGTACCTGCACACAGAAATCCTAACGCTGCCGTGATGATTCATAGGACACTGCCACACAGGGGACAGGAGCACATTTTTAACAAATTGCTGTCCTGTTTTAGGATCAGAACTGCATGACGCTCAAAAGAAGTGGCAACTACACCAAAACTCATCACTTTTATTTCTGTCTCCCCTGCCCTGAAAGCTAATGCATAGCTGGATGAGTTTCTCCAATATTTCTTATCAAACCGTCAGTTGTTCAAAGCACGCGAAACACATATAGTCATTCTTTGACTATTCACTGAAGTACACCAACATAGTTCCATCCTACAACCATAAGACAGTTTTACTTGGGCTAATGCCTTGTCCCTCTGACATTATCAGAAAGCAGAGAGAGGTGAAAAGAAATGTTCTCTTCTTTCATTATGTTGCCTTTTCCCACTTATTTTCGTGTCCTGTCTCTCTTGCCTACATACATATTCTGAGATTCCCTAGTTGTCTTTTCCCCTCCCCTCTTATCTGTTTTCCTTCAGTTTTCACTCCCTTTTCTCTCCACTCTTCCATTCCAACTCTTCACTTTAACATTCCCAGAAGAATATCCCAGCTATCCCAATGGATCCTGTGAATACTGGGCCAGATTTAAAATCCATTTTAACCAAGGGAAATTTCTCCATTTCAACTATAGACAAAAATAGCATAACAAGAACTGGAGTTTTGCATATCTGGTGTCTTCTTCCAAAGCACAGATCACACATTGGAATTTCGCAACTCTGTCCCATATGTTGGGTTTTTTAACTTTGCAGAGATACAGTCCATTAGTAGGCCATGTGCATGTTTCCCCATTTCTGAATTAGCCAGAGCTCTTTTGATTTTAACACCCAGACTCTTTCATAAACATGTCTTATCTTCCTTGAAGATAATGTCCATTGCATTTTTGGCTTTCTTGGACAAGCTATGTCTTGCCTAAAACCTGGAATCAACTTTTGAAGATGTCCTTTTACACTCAATTAATTTGTCTGTCATATCTCACGTATCAGACATTTAATTCCTCATTCTTGCTGTGGCCAATAGGCAAGAGAAACATATCATTCCTCTAAAACTTGCTACCACAGGGATCAAGCCCAACTTCTTAGGATGATTTATGGGATACACATGGCTGTACTCAGGTGGCTGATCCTCTGTTTCTCTTCCCCACCACTGCCTGTCCCGTAGATGGATGCACATTCTTGGGATCTGTGATGTGAGAAGGACTGTGCAGTATCTCTCTTCCCAACTTTGGTTCACGTGATCCTTCTATTCTGTCAAGGTATGCCAAAGAGAAAAAAAACACCAGCTGGAAATCTCTGATTAAGCTGGGAGCAAAGACTGTCCTAGTGACATATGTGAAGAGCAGCTCCCATTGCATTACCAGCAAGCTCAGCTACCAATAAATGTTAATTGGTTCGTTAGCATCTCCATTAGTGCCTGGCAGCATGTGATTAAGCTGCATAGAGCACAATGGGGAAGCCCATCAACAAGCTAGGAGGAGCTCAAGTCACTGTGAAGCAGCAACAGAACATTGGAGCTTACCACTCTACGGTGTCAACACAAGTCACAGTGACTTCTGCAGGAGTGAAAGGGAATGGAGTTCCCACCATATGTGAAGGAACATGAAGCAAGCATTGCTTGCTTTGGAAAGGTCGATTGGGTTGCTCCCTTCTTTCTCTATCTCTTCTTTTACCACATCCCTCAAGAACACAGACCCATCATTTTTTCCCAACATGAGGCAGTTCCATGGAGAGTGCTGTCTGTCTGCAGATGATAAAGGCCATGGCCCACCTCTGGCCTTTCCCTCTCTCCTCTCCGTAAGCCAGGGCTTAGGGACTTGCAGCTCTAAGCAGAGCAGGGAGGCACAAATGCAGATAGATGTTCAGCAGAGCTGGCCCACAGCAGAGTTGGCACAAGAAGACTACCACAGAAAATGGAAGTGTGACTGCCTTGTTGTTCTGGTGGTTTTTGGTCCTGTGGCTGTTGTAAGCTGTCATACTTCCCTAGGATAAGTACATCAACCGGCACAGGTTTCTATGTTCTTCTAAAGGCTTCTGTAAAATAACTGGATAGGGACTTTTTGAAAGCACAGTTGAGGGGATTATTCATCCACTCATTGCTAATACAGCACTTTCTTACACCTGTATCTTTCTTTGCATTAGCATAATTTTGTTACTACAAGAAGTCACTACCCAGTTCTACTACTTTTATTTTTTGTTGTCTTTTACGTGATAAACTGTGTTGCTGATGGAAAACCCATATCTCCTTATCTATGATACAGATTCTGTGCATTAGCTATATTATTGCCTTACAGGCCATATCCTTGACCACCAGACTAGAAAATAGTCTGGACTTCATTCTTTTTCACAGAAAGGGAAAGGTGTATGATTGTTTGCCTTATAGTTCCTCTGCTTCCTAGTACCTGCAAGGCTCCTCTCCTTGCATGGGAGGTGGGTAGGAGTATCGTTTTTGCACGTGCAGGCAGTTCTGCCTTGAATGGATGCTCCGTACCCAGGACTCGGCAGTGAAGATGTGCTGAGGTTGCAGGTGAGACCCGCAGCTGGCTGGACAGAACCCGCTTGCACAGGCACGTACACCAGCCATGTTCTGCCCTGCCTACTTCATTAATCCCTCGCAAAGCCACCAGGAAAAAGAGGTTAAGAACTACCTGAATCCTCGTTCTGGTTGTCACCATTTCCCACTCCTCAGAGGACATCACCTTCCAGGTCAATGCACACACAAGCCCAAATCTGAAGGGTGGCATGCCAAAATCCAGAGCTGCAGCTCTTTGGTGTCCCTTTAGGACAGCTGCTAAAACCACCTCCTCTGCAATAGCTACAGATTATTTTGTAGGAGTTATTTTACAATCATCTAGGGAAATAACTTCTCCGTTCATTGACTATTGCAATGACTTTGCAGTTTGTGAGAAGCTTGGGCTTTACTGATTTCAATGATTCGTTACAGTATCCTCACTTGTTAATTTTTAATGAAGTGGCTTAAGAAAGTTCTAGTAGCTATGTTACAGAGATTTTTTTTTCCAATGTGGCTTAGGCACTATTTTTCCTGCAGTTTCCTTACTCTGATGAGGAGCATAAATCATCAGTTGCATAGTATTGTACTGGGGATACATCCTTCAAAAATGTGAGAAAGAAGCCAATTACTGTAGAAATTATTTTGGATAGCCACAGAAAGCTGCCTTCATATGCCAAGCTTAGCTGTCTTGACAAGTCATTAATATTATGTTGGCAAACCCCCTCTTTTTCCTTTTAATCTGTATTTTTTTTTTAACTCAGAGTCTCCATTGATTTTACAGAAGACTAATACCAGACTAATACAACCAGTATAAAATCAGGGCACAAAGTTACCCAGAGGAAGCAATAAAAAGGAGGAGAAACATGAAAGCGCATATTGTGGCAGGGACCAAGTTCCTATCACTGCCTGTGAGTAAGGCTGCCTGACACTTCCCAGATAAGACTGCTTTCTGTTGACTGTAATTATATAATTCTTCAGCCGTTTAGGATGAAACTTGCCTTCCTGGGTGTCTGCCACAGATAGATTTCTTCTTTTTTTTTTTTTTTTTTTTTTTTTTTAATGCCAACTGAATACTCAATAACAGAAGAGAAACCCTGGGGAAGCTTTCCCTGATAGTCACCATCTGGAACAGTAAATTCCAGAATGGCATCCTATGAACTAGGACTGTCCAGAACAGCCTCCTTAATGGCTTATGATATATATATGCAGCTATTGGCATAAGCAAACAGAAAAGCTGTCTGCATTAGTCTCATTCGGGACCTACCCATTTTAAGTCACCACTATTTCTATGACAGGATGTGACACTTTCTCAGTTTTGCAAGGCAGTGTCGTACATCAGATCTATTTTTCTGAAACTGAGAACAGCAAAGGTGAGCAGCTTTGCTCTATATGTATTTTCACCCTTGCAAGAGACAGCTGTAGTCAATGTCAGGAACTGCAAATAGAGTAGCGTATCTTTGGTTGAGGAAGCACGCTAGCTTTACAAGGTGACTGTTCCTTTGTGCTTCTGCAACAATTGGAAGTCAAAAAACCATCAGGTTTGTCCTTGTATGATGCAGAAAAACATTTCCTTTCTGAGTTCTGATATCCTGGTCAAAGTCACATTTTTAATATGACATCCAGTGGTGAAACTTTGCTTGTATACATTCCACTGCCAGTTCTACAAAATCAGCTCAGTAAAGCTGAAAAATCAGCCAGTCATAGCTGGATTCAGAATGCTGGTCTATAAATACATCCTGAGCTGAAATTTCTCTTACTGATAGGAGTGGTAAGAGTTGCCAGATTTTGAATACTTTTGTAGCTCTTGCCTTCAAATCTTGATTTGATACTGAACTTTGGGAAATAAAATCTTTGAAATAGATGGCTTAAAAAACATTCATCTGTTACTTTGATTATCTGATTTTACATGTCATCTACTTTTGCATTTTCTTAGATTTTTTTATTATTATTGGGCACTTGGAAACCTCATCAATTTCCAAGCTTCTGGCAGCATTGCTTCCACAAAAAGTTGTGGCTTCTTAACTCTTTGGGTGGATGGAAGTGAATTGAATATTGTTTTCATAAGGGAGTAGCTGATGAAATTTCCAGACTTTGCAATACTTCAGAGAGATTGTTCATCATGGTTCAGTAGCAAAGGGGAAGATTAACTTTTCCACCTGACATGACATGCCCTACCATTCAAAGTCTCATTTCACAATCTTTCACTGCACCCTGTGAAAGCACACTGTACCAGAAAGCTTTGGAAAGCAGAGCCGATGCCTTCACACAGACAGTTCCTCTCGTTAGATGAAGGATGTGCATGCCTGATGCTGTGACTAACACTTCCCACCTTATGTCCTGAAATGCAGCATCCTGTTTGGATCATTTCTTCCTTCCTTTTTCTTCCCCCCATAGTTATGTAAACAGCTTTTGGCCTGTCTCTTAGGTTTTGGCTTGTCGCATTCGGAGCAAGCCCACGGTGACGAATACACGTACCTCATATTTCTTTCTGTTGCTGTCTGCTTTCTACACCTGATACAAAGCCTGGCCTATTAGCAAAATCATCATTGTGTGTGCTCTATTTTTCCTCCACAATAAGTTGTTATTGTTCCTCATAATAGCTAATCTCAATCACATCTGTCATGTGACTTGTTTATTTAATGTCCTTCAGTTTATTTATAGCTCATTTGAAATCATCATCAGCTCCTCCCTCATGCAGCAGAGTTTTGGCAGCTGGTTCACAAAATTGCCCTGAGCAGGATGGCTCACACAGGTGCTTACATTAACCCTGTGTCCAAAGATCTGGGCAACACAAGATCTGAACAAGACTCTTCCTTGGCTAGAATTTTCTTTGGATGGTTCTCCATTGGAAATGCACTTTCTCCACTTCCAAATACCACTGCCCTCTGTGTAATTTCTGGTGGCTGTACTGATTGCATATCAGAAGTACTTGAGTTGGAGATCCTGTTTACTTCTCTTCGTTCAATGTATAAAGGCATTTTTGGTCAAAATATACAGTTTCTGTATAGCCTTTTCTCCTTCATCTCAGGAGGATGCCCATGCGGAGTCAGAAGAAAGACTCCTCTAGCTCCACATTGTGCCTCTGATACTGGCCAATAGCAGATCCTTAGAAAAAGAAAGTAAGAAAAATGGCAAATATAAAACAATCTTTCTTCTATTTCTTGATGCTTCAGCTGTTGAGGCATCAACAGATGGAGGTTTTTGGACCAGGAGGTTTTTTCTTCACCTCGAAGACTTATCTGGAGCATATGTTAAATAACCCTTGATAGACTTCTGCATTAATGAATATGTCTAGCAGGTTTTTTAACCCATTCATGCTTTAGTTTCCTCAACACCTGTGGCAAAGAGTTTCATGGTTTAAGTACCTGCTGTGCAAAAAAAGCATTTCTCTTTGTTTTATTTATATTTGCTGCCTGCTATTTTGTTTGGGTGCTCTTTTATTTTTTCATTATGAGAAGCAGTGAAGATCTGTTGTCCTTTTCCAAACCATTATCATTTCACAAACCTTAATCATATTTTCCCTCAGTCATCTCTTTTCCAAGTTAAAAGGATCTGAGCTATTTCCATAGCTTTGAAGAGACTTATTTTCTTTGTCCATATTTTTTCTGGGGAAAAAAAAAAATTAAAAAAAAATCTCTGAAAAAATGTGGGTACACAGTGTATTTACCTAAATAATGATGGTTTCTATTTTTGATTCCCATTCTTTTTTTCCCCAATGTCAATAGCTAATTTAAAGCCCACTCACTTTTATCTGTACTTAGAAGTGTTTTTCCTGTCTGTGATACTATGATCTTAACCTTATGTTTCATCTGCCATTTTATCTTGCAGCTATTCAGCATTGTGAAATCCCTCAGCCACTTTTTGCCGTGAGCTTTAGAACTCATTTTACTAAATCATTTTTTATCATCACAAAAAGTTTGTCACCTAGGCATTCACCTCCTTTTCCTGTCACCTCTAACTGTTGCACAAGTCCCAGCACATAACCTTTGGGATTCTTGGTGGCAATCTCCCTTCGTTATGAAAAGTGCCTGTTTGTTCCTATCCTCTTTCCCCTATGTCATAAGCAGTTTTTAATGACAAGAGCTCCTTCTTTCCCGTGTCATGATAACTATATTCCTTTAAGAGTTTTCTGTGAGAGCTTACTGAAAGCTTAGAAAGAAGCCGTGGAGCAGGGGTGACCTCCGGAGAGCTGGAGATTCAGATTACAGCAGCAAAGCATCTGGGTCAGCCGGAGGGAGCTAGAGCTGCTGAAGGTCATGACAAAACAGCTGGAGAAAATACTAAGCAGAGCTAAAATTAAGTCTGGCTGAGATAAAACAGGTTGGAGAGGCTAAATGATCAGCCCATATCAGGTCTTGCTCAGAAAGCTAATTCAGATTAAACCATACTATGAGAATGCAAAGAATTACATTAAAATCATGTCACAGAGAAAGGATTAGGTGACTTGAGGGAGAGGCTGTATGTCTCATTCCTATTTGACTGTCGGTTTAAATCCAGATCAGGGCTGTGTTGCTCAAGACTTATTAGCATCTTGTGGCCCATCTGAGTACAGTAGGAATCTCTTATTTGCAAGTGCTAGTCATTCACAACACAGAATTTCCTCTGGATGTGTGCTCCGTCCCTGGGCCAGCTCTCACGACCAAGCCTGTTAGTGTGTACGGATGGCACTTTGTCCTAAAAATGCCATGTTAGAAACTGTTCCTCTTTGGGTGGCAAGTAATTCTGAGGGGGGATAGCTCTTCAGAGAAATAGTGGAGGTGGGTATCTTAGTTTGTCCCACAGTACATATCGAGGAGTCAGAACCCAAAGCTGGTTTTCTCATCAGTCTGTTAGTGATGAAGGGTGCCAGCAGTGGAGCCAAAGACTGACTGGGTAGGAGGAAAAACCTCATTCCCAGCCCACCAGCAAATCCGTTTCTGATGGGCTTGTACTGATGACTGAAGACACACCATTTTTGATTGGTAAGATATTGCACCCAGCCTACTCTGTTTTCTCTTTATGCCACTGCTTACCTTTGACTCAGTTGATTTATAAATGTCATGTGATCTTCAGAGAGAGGTTGAATTTTGGTTTTGGAGAATATTTGGAGTTGCCTCTTCATTTCCCAGCCTTGGCTTTTTGGATGTGCTGCATGCCCAACCCATCTTTGTAAGGGTACATGGAGCCTGCTGCCACCAAACTGTCCTCAGTAATAAAATTATGGTATTGAATTGAAGGTATTGTTATTCCTCAGACTTCTATTCACTCGAACTGCTCCTTCTGCAGTGTTAATATATATCTTAAAAAGGCAAGGAAACAAAAATACCACATGATCAATTTGAAGCAAAGTAATGGCTGACAGGGAACTTGAGTTTATTAAAAAATACATGTTTTAGTTGACTGAGACAGGGCTCTAACCACATATTGGAAAATTCCTTCCATGTGTGTTGTTATGTGACCAGGAGAATTACAGGGAAAAGAGCTAGCATTTCTTTGTAGAGTCTTCTCATGTCTCATCACAGAAATGCACCTGGTTCATCACTGAAGGCATGTTTCTGCTGCATGAAAAGACAGAGTTCATTATGATATGTTGCTGTGCTGTACAAGTGGTGACTTTTGTTATTGCCACGCACACAGCCAAAACCTCTTTCAGTCTGGATGACTTTAATTTACATTTCAGATAACAAAGAAAAAAGAAAATTTCCATGTCAGAGATAGTACAGCATGTGTGTGTGTGTGCGTGCGTGCGTGTGTCTTCCTTTCAGACTATTGTGAACTCCCAGAGGTTTATTAACTTGAAAAGTTAGACACATAGAGCCATGAATCTTAGCAGCTGTCTTCACCGCCTGTGTCTAAACTAACATTTCAATTCAGACAAGTAGTGAGGTCTTTAGGAGAATGCTGTGATTGTCTCCACATACCACCTGTTGGTTTTGTTCACCAAGTGGTATCTGTGCACAGGAACTGGATTTGCTTCAGATAAAACTAAACTGGAGGCTCTGCTCCAGCTGTGGACCAAATTCCCTCCCATCCTTCCTGGGAAACCTAAAGGTGTGGAACAGTTAGTGGTCCTTGGGACAGCTTTGAACCACAGACACAATAGGATCATCGGGTCCAAGAGTCCATTGAGTGAAGGGAGTTCAAAGCAAACAGATGCAGGTATAGTGCAGACAGAGGAGCCTCATCTGATCTGCTCCAGTCACCCCAAATTAGATGCTCATGCCGACAGCTGCTGGGTACCCCAGTCCACAGTCAGCAGTACTGCAGCATGGACAAAACCAGACATCTCCCAAGGATAAATTACCTTTATCTAACTAAGACTTGGTGGCATGAACAGGAGGAGCAGCCTGTAGATGCCTCAGTGTCACAGAGCGCTGCTCTGCTTGCTGACTGGAGATCAAATAAATCATCCTCAAAGTTCAGGGAACAAGTTTCCCTCTGGTCCCATACACCTGCTTCCCATGTGGAGTCAGGTTGGTTGAAAATGGAGATTCCAGTGGAAAAAAAAAAATCAATAAGACATGCTTTCAGCTGAAGGTGCTATATTTCCAGGCAAAATTTTGTCTAGAACATCTTTGTCCCACACTTTCCAGTCTAGTAAAAAGACCTTCAAAATCCTCCTTGCCATCTTCTCTGCCTTTACTACAACACATCTGCTGATCGGTTTGCATTGAGAACTCAACTCCAAGATAGCTGAAGTTGAAGATGTCCATTCTGGAAGTACCCTTTCACTCCCACCCAGTGCCCATTCACTCACGCTTTTCAGGCAAAAAGAAAAAAAGTTTTGTGTTTGCGTGAGTGTGAGTTAGTGGAGTAGGTGGAAGGTGAGAGACACAAACTGACAGTGGAAAAAAGGTTGTTTGAAACAGTGGGTAACCAAGGGTCTATTTAAAGGAAAAAATAAAAGTAAGTTTAAGTGTTTGAAAAAAAAGGACAGAGAAAGGCAAAAATGCTAGAACTAAGGGAGAAAAAGGAGAAAGGAAAATCAATGTTCAGACAGAAGGAAAGAATAAAACTCTAGGGGAAATATAATAAAAGGGATGAAAGCCTAGAAGAATGCTATTAAAAAACCCTCAGTGTTCTCATGATGAGAAAGCAATTTGGTTTTATGCCATGCGTTAGTGAATGAAGTTGGCTGTGGTGCCAATTAGTTTCTGAGGGCTTACAACTTGTCCTCATTTTTCACCACACTTTTCCTCTCGTCTCAGCTGCAGTTTCATTTCACAAGCATGGCTGTAAGTCTCTTTTCTCTTACTGGAGGTCCAGGAACCATGACCTGCCATGCCACCGGCATCTCACCGGGCATGCATGGAAATCCGCAGAGGCTGTCGAAAGCAGGACAGTGGGTGGCTGTTGTTAGACGGAGCTTCCTCAGCACCCGCGCATGTTCCTCAGCATAAAGACCAAACTGGTCAGGGTCCAGCTTCATCTTTGCAACTGCTGACAGGTTCTCAATGGCATTACTGCAGGCCAGGGCTTCAGAAATTATTCATTTGGAGAACCGTTCATTCTTGCTGTCTAGCCCTTTAAGGTGAAAATGTGGTATTTTTCAGAGTTGATGTGCTTTCTGTAGGGTTTTAAAATTCTGGGGAAGGCATCATTTTCCAGTGGAAGTTATGGGCATTTTAAGATGAATTTCAACTGAACTCCATTTAGACACTTGAGTACTCTCTTGTTCCTAGAGGTCACCCAGAGGAGAGGTCTTCCTAAGGCCACGGGATGTTGTGCAGAAGGACAACAGGAGCAGCAGTTTGAATTAATTTTTTGGCATAAGGAATAAAAATTAAGTTTTAACCAAAGAGAGGAGAAACTTCTCACATTTCCAGTTGTAACAGCCCATTTCCAGAGCTCCCTGAAAGAAGTTGGTGAGCTTCACTTTTACTCTGCATGTGCCACAGTGCTGTCTCTCAGCCTTCCTTTTAATCTGAAAGCAAGGTACCCTATGACTAATTTGTTTAACATCAAACAACTCCTTAATTCCTCATACACTATAAAACATAAATATTTGTGGTGGGACAACAGTGCAAAAACTATCATTAAAAAAATTAATGATCGGATAAAAGTGTAGTAGTTTCCTTGTGCATGAATACTCCAGCAAGAGACTTTCTGGAGAGCATTTGCATTAATAATAATAATAATGATGATTGCAAAATAAAGATTTATAAAAACAAAGATAATAATGACTGCAAAAATGAAGAAATACATTTTGCATTTATATGTAGGAATAATTTCTCTAGAAATTTGCTTCCAAAAGTGATATTCTTCCAGTCCAGGGATATGCACTTACCTTGTTACATATATATCTAATTAAATCTAGGCAACAATGCTCCAATTTCAGATATCTTATATTTTTAATAAACTGTAAAAAAATAAAATCCATCTGACAATAGCATGAAGATCTTTCAGGGGCAGGCTTTATTAATCTTTATTCCTGCTGATAAGCACTTAGTCACATGAGGAATCCTACTTAAATGAATGAGAGAATAGTGTGGAACTTCTGCACCTCCATAGGTAATTATGCATAACTTTGGAAAGAAATTTTATAAATGCTATCTTTATCTGTTCTCTACCTGAAATGGATGGCTGACCAAGACATTTATAAGTCACATATCCAGATTTGTAAACAACGTCTGAAATGAAGATTTTAAAGTCACCTTCTATTGGTTTTGATCCAATTTTGGTGTGTGCATGGTAAATATGCCTGTTAATTTAGCCCTCGTGTTGACTCCAGCTACTAACATAGAATGCATTAAACTTAACAATAATGAAATGCTTTCCCTTGCATTAGTGGGAAACTGCCATGTAGTATCAGATTTGCATGGTATAATCCTGAGTCTATATTTTCCCTGTGACTTTGAGACCCTCAGAGTTCCCTTAATGACTCAAATGGTCAATATATGTTATAGGTTCTGTGTTCTTTCATTCACATTATTACTACTACTACTACTACTACTACTACAACTACAACAACATACTGTGCTTCCTTCTTCAATGTGTTGCACCATTGACAAGGGATGTAGCAGGTGTAACAGAAAGTTTCTAAAGTCCACACTAATATAGTTATTTACATTTCTGTTCACTCCCTATTACCATTGGGTTTTTTTAGATTCAGGGAAGGTTAATCATTATGTTGATTGCTAAAAACAACACCACCACCAAAATCCTTTGATTATTTTTACCATGTAGTAAATTCTTATAGTTTGATAGTTTTCCAGTGTAAGTCCAATTCTGCTCAAAACTAACTGTAAATTTCTTTTTAGATTGTAACCATGCAGGTATTATGCTGAGGTGGTTTTTTTTTCAGTTCTGGAGAAGTTTAGATTCCTGCCTTTTCCTTCAATGATTTGCCTCTGGCATTTCAGGTACTTATCTCAGCAGAATTGTTAACATTTAAGCTCAGTCAGCCACAACAAACACATGCAAAACTACACACCCACATAGCAATTTCTGCCTGGCATCGTATACAAATGACAAATGCTCTTTTGCCTGTTTATGCCAATCACCTAAACTCTTCTCACCAATTTGAAGACTATCATAATTTTTCCTTTCATCAGTTAACTCTGCAATAATTTAAATGAGCACACTTGCCCATCAGTGCTGAGACTCACTTTGAGTGGGCACTTGTGCTCAGGTGGAGCATGACATATAGATACTACGTATAGGGCTACAGCCTAATACATCCTGAAGTCTCAAAGAGAATTTTTCACAGTTCTCTTACATGAGTCAGATTCTACAAGGGCCTTGAGCACATGGACTGAAAGCCCCTCCTCTAACTTAATTCTCTACTTTTCCAGCCTATGGTAGTAGGCAGGCATCAGTAGCATCTGCAGAGGATGTCATGACTACATATGATGCAAAAGAAAGGAGCTGGGAAGGACATTTGAAAGTCAGTACACTATCTCTAAAAAGAGGATTCAAATTTTGTGTCATACAGACTCATCAGCACCTACAAAGGACCTCCAAATGAGTATTAGATATTAATTTTAAAAACTAACTCAAAATTTGCCCAAAATATCTGTTCCTTAACCATGCTTACATGCTTTCTTTTGAAACATCCTTGGCAAGCAAAAGGAAATTGGGCTGATGAAAATAATGATTGTACCTTCTCATTTGACTAGCCCATTACCTGCGCTCAGGCCTGGGGACTGTTCACCATCTGAATTTTGTTGCTTGAAGCCATCTTGATTTTGTGTTCAAAAAACATTTGCAGATGGAGTGAAGAAGCACTTTTCCTGCAGCGAACACTCTCCTCGCTGTGCTATTTTTTTGTTTTCTTCACAGTGATTTTTCCTTTTTTGGGGGACAAATAGCAGTTAGTGCTGAGCATTACCATAATGTTTTCTAAAAGCACTTTCCATGATTGAAGAGACCACTGCTGGATTCCTCACAGGCCCACCTGGTAGCCTTGCAACAAGCTGAAAAAAAAAAAAAAAAAAAGTAAGGTAATGAGAGAAATCTGCAAACTGACATAATTCCCCACGTTAATAAATATTTCAAGTCATCCCACTAATGCTGCGATTTTCTAAGAATACCCAGAACCTTTCATTAATGACCTCTGCTAATGCCTTTTACTGGCTAGAGTCATTCCTCTCAGTCACACTAATAGCAACATGACAGACAGGCCAGTAATGGCATCCCAGGGGCCACAGCCACCGCAGCCCAGCCGGGGCCTTGCACTGGGGAAAGTGGGCTGGAGGAAGCCGTGCCGTTCCCCTTGTGATGGCCAGGGGGTTGCCGTCAGCCGGGGACGCCTCTGCCGGGGTTGGTTGGTGAAGGAGTGGTGCCCGTTGGAGAACAGGGATGACCCACATAAGGGGAATGGTAGGGCAGCCCACGAGCTGCTCTGCGTTATGTGGGGAGCTGAGCTCATCCATGGCTGCTTCAGCAATGGGGCAACAGTGGAAGAAGGTTGTAAAAGCCACTTTGTCCCCACCTTAGTTGCTGCACTCAGGAGCATCACCCAGAATTTTTACCGTAGTACTTATCTTTAATATTCTTCTGCAGCAACATCTCCTAAAAGTACAAGGAGTAAACGTTATCTGTGTAGCAAAGGTAAAAAAAGCATCCAGATTTTGGTAATTATCACTGATTCGTAATTTCAGTCTCTCTAAACAAATAAGTGAATTCTGAACTCTTCCCATGGAATGTTCTCATGCCTTTTTCTGCTATCTGTTGAAACTGTAAGTGTGTTCCTACCCGCACGGAGGCCACTGAGCATTGGAAACTGTCATCGTCTGGCTCCGGGGAGGAAAACGCTGCTGCTCTGTCGGATGCTCTGGGACACGTTCATGCGGAGCAGAGGGGAGGAAAAGGCTGAGACCCACAGCAGCACCCTGGAATGGCCCGTGCCTGTCACCGAGGCAGGCAGAGGGCCCTTTGGGAGGGCCTTTTACTCTTCAGGAGCTCACTCTGCCCCCGGCACAGAACTTGCCGCCGCACCAGGCCTTCTCTGTGGGCCCGGGAACACAACTCACCAACGTTTCTGTCTGAAGTGCCTTGACCAATTTTCACTAGCAAGCTTGCCAGGGGAGACTTTGGGGTCACCACTGACATCGGGACTAACGGCTCCACCAAGGGACACACGTATTGTCAGCCATCCCCCAAACTTCTGTTCCCCCAGGCGGGGCTGTGGGTTAGATTGTGTGCTGTATTGCCTGTGCACGGCCATTGCAGGAGGGTGCTGGCTCTTTACTGTGCTTGACCTGATCCCAAGCATAAGTCATATTAGGTCAGCAGACTGAAGGGGAATGAATCCTCCAAATCCTGGCTTGCGGCAGAAATGCGTAAGCTGCCTCAGTGTGTACGAGACAAACGTGACACTGCTCCGAACATTTTCCAGCACTATCTCTGTCATGCAGGAAATCATTGACAAATAGCTTTAAGTTATGCAATGCAAATGCACCTGGTGTGCACCTTGTGCTGTAATGCATTTCATCTGCTAACCATAGCGGTATCTTTTCAGACAGATGCCAAACTGTTGTTGCCGGGATGTTTTTTTTAAAGAGACTTCTGGTGTGAACATCTTTTAATGGTTCTCCACATGAAAAAACATAGATCTGTAGCTCAATGTGATCAGTTTCCTTCCCCGTCTTGCAGTCCTCAGAACAGCTTAGAAGCCAAGAATTTAAAAATGCTAGTAAACTGAATTTTTCCTCCATGTTCTCCTTAAACATGCAGAGTTAAGAGTGAAGGAGCAAAGTCTAGTCAAAAGTAATGCAATACGACAGGTGCTTTTGACAGAGACGTCAGACATGTCTGGCATCAAACTGAGGTGAAACCAGCTGTGCTGCCTTGCATCTCGAAGGGAGGAAGAGATTTCTAATCCTAAACTGACTGAAGGACTTGGTTTTTTGCTTACTCTACACTGAACGACTTTGGTGCTTTAGCACATATTCTGGGTATAGAGAGGACAGCGACCAGCTATAGCAAACGATAAGGAACATTAAGGGTGAACAACCAGAAATGCAGAGCTCGCTGTCTTTACTAGCCTGTGATTCAAAAGAGCGGGCCACATCCACACCTATAAAATTAATGTCATTGTAACCCAAGGACAACATTGCTCTGTTTGCTTACAGGCTATGGCCATCGCTCTTTCCCACACATTCTTGAGCAATGCACTAGAGAGTATCACAAACTGCCACTTCCATTGTGGCTTTGACTTAATACTTTATAGTATGCAACATCCGCACCTCTCAGGGAGATCAAGAAAAGAAACAATACAGGAAAAGTTCTGGTTAGTGAGTTTCAAATGTTCCACTTTCAGATATATAACAAAATATATATGACAAAAAAGGCTACCTGTAAAACCCTCTGAATTTTGAAATAAAAAATATTAACAAATTGTTTTTCTTTAAATACTGCCCCTGATGAAGATGATGAAGGCAGCAGCCTTAGTGTGGAGGTTTTTTACAAAACATTGACCTATAGCATTCCCTCCACTGGATGAAGTGTTTAATGAATGTTCATAAACTAATCTCAGCGCTTACCCAAGGAACAGAAAAATCATGCTGCTTTTCCTGTTTACAGACAAGGATGGGATCCTGGATGTGCCGGAGTCTGGTTGTGATTCCTGACTGCCTCCCTCCCCTCCAGAGGCCAAGTTCCTTACCATTCGTCTTCCTCCATGCTGCTGTGAGCCATGGGGCATTTTGCATCAAGACAGGGAATCGCCTTCACGTCTAGCATTTCACAGAGCCGCACGCATGACCAGCCCAAATTTGGATCGACCTAAAAACGTAAACAAATAGCTCTTCACAAACAGGAATGTTTCTACTGGAAACTACTGGTATTTTTTGAAAAGTTGATCTAATTCCCCTCCAAGTAGAGTTAGTATTTTAGCTCTTAAAAGAGATATTTGGACTCAACCAACTACAAAAAAAAATCAAGTTCTTTTCTATCCACTGCAGAGTAATTCATACATCTAATTTCTAAATTGATTTCTCTTCAATTACATATAGCTGAAGGGCTCAGATGGCCAAAGAAATTCTGTTTAAGCTTAAAAACAAGAAGTCGAATTGGACTGAGACTGAGACATCAGATTTCAAATCTCTTCCTTGATCAAAATTGTGATGCCTGAATTAAATAAGAAAAATATCTTTCTAACATATAACAGAGCTCCTTAGAGAGTTTTTAACGGTCAAAATTTATGCAAGGGACTACGTGGAAGTAAACTCTCCCGAACAATTCTTAGGCCAAATTTGGTGAAAGATGGTACAGTCCTTTTGCACCAGAGAGTTACAATGGATGATGCCTGTGATGCATTTCGCCCTGCAAATGAAGCTTTGGACCATCGAAGTGGTTTTCAGCAAGTAAGTTCCTATGGAATAATGCTGATTCATTCAAGTGAAAGTAATCATTCTGGCAATTTTTTTACCATCATAAATTTTCAAAAGCGATTTAAAAAAAGTTTGAACATAACTAATTTTCTAATTTCAGCCTGTTTTCATTGTGTTTAGAGAGCTTCCCTATGTGGAAACAAAATCTGTGGTTTAAGATATTTGTAAAAATTGGGTAGAAATATTTCAAAGTTTTTGAAACAAAAATTGACACAAATTAAGTTTCTTTATTTACTAAAAAAACCCCCACAAATCCCAGGATTTGACCTCTTGGCCTATAGAAAAATGAATTTTTTTGTTTGCTTTGGTTTTCCTAAGAAAAGTCTGGGAGAATCTATCTACATCTAGTACAGAAGTTAGCCAGAAACAGCAGTTTCAAGACACTGACTGATATATCCATATATCTTTTTTTTTTTTTCCCCCAAAATATCAAGATTAAGTTGTGAAAGAAACTGATGTCTTAAAGTTCAGCACCATAACGAAAATACAGATGGTGAATCAAGCCCATGAGAGACTCTCTACCAGAAGGGAATGGGCCTGTAGCTTATAAAAGCATAATAAAGGTCTAAAAATTCCAGTGTGAATTCTATAGGCTGTTCTCAAGCCTTCAGCAAAAATTAGCACCACGGAAATTTCTGCAGTTGAAAGCTTTGACAGCAGTTTCAAGCTCTACTATGACATATTCGTATCTGTGGCCATACTGTATAGTACCTCCAAAAGACCTCTCACTGACTAAACATAACCCATTAATAACAAGTTATTTTTTTTATGATGACCCGCATCCTCATCTTTGCAATCAGAGGATCAGTTTGTGACGTTCAACTGTCATCTGTTCCAAGGTAGCATGAGGTCACTTCCACCCCCTCGCACACATTGGGACATTAAACCCCTGAGAACTAGTTCTCATAGTTTGGCTTTATCTAGCTATAGGCATCTGTCTTCTGGAGGGAAAAGGTGGCCTGGACTGTGTTCTTCCGTCCTTGTTTATTGATTTAGTATCTCTAAAGCTAGTCCTGAGAAGAGTAGCTTTCAAACACAGGCACATATATGACAGGCTTATGTTCCTGCTATGACCCACAAGGCTGTATTCATTTCTGCTCAGCTTAAAAGCTAATTTTAGTCACAAGTGAGCAACTCCACCAGCACTGCGAGGGTAAGGAAGGCGTAACCAAGATCAAATTAATCTCCATTTGTGATTGCACTTTTCACCCTGGCGCCTTACACTACTATATTTTGTGTTACGAGCCTATTTGTGTATTTATATTCTCAGCATCTTTAACAAACAATGCCTGCGTTCAGCTGTTTGCCTTGTTACAAGCAGAAAGATGGCCAAGACACAGCACGAGACCGTCCCTGCAGGTGACACGGACCTGTCTCTTCCTGAAGGACCTCACTCCAGCCCCACTCTCCTGTTAAACATATTGAGCTGTGAGCTGCTACCTGAGTTTCAGTACGATCGGATATGATCCTTCCGCGGTGGCCTTGTGCCAAGGTTTGGATTCGGTTTCCTGAGAGTACAGGTATTTCCCCACCTCCCTGGACTGTCCTCAGCAAGACGGATGATCAATGCTTGCACGCTGACAACGCCGTGACAAAATGGCCTCTCGACTCCCTCGCTTTCCTTTCTATAATTTGTTACCGTCCTTGTCTGTTTAGCGATGCATTTTATAGTGGAAGCTGATTCATTTGAGTTTAATAACGCAGCCAAGCTGCTTTCTGGCATTACGCCAGCATAATCACTATAATTCCTTCTGTTTCCAATATAGGTCAAATTATGCCTGATGCAATAAAATATCATCTTTAAGTAAGCATCATTCATCTTAGGGTGCATTAGTCTGTTTCAGTTTGGCAATTGGTCTCTATCATTTTTGCCTGCTTTTTCAGATTTTCCTTGCTCTTTAATTCTCTAATCACACGACGGATTATTAAAAAGCTGAATCCCTGTTAAATAAGGTGACCGTATACAGAAATTTCTTTGCAGTTCAATTTCCATTCTTTCAGGCGTCAGCATTCACACTGTCTTGGAGCTAAGAAAAGAAGTGAGGAGTTCTGATTTTAAATTATACGCATAGCAAAGAAGAGGAAAGAAAAGGTCTAGCTGTAGTCAAATCTGAAATTGAATAGAAGTGGAAGTCATTTTAAAAATAACTGGACTAGCTGGGAAGGTTATTTGGGTTCAGGGAGTGGAAATCTGATATTTTCTTGTGTGGTGTATGATAACTTTTGGAATGTGGAAAACATCACCGATGTCGAAGAGGGAGAGAGACAGCTGTAGGTGTATGAGGTTATACTTCTCTTTATTATTAGGTATGTGTGAGCCCAGGCTTCAAAACGACAGACATGCAAGTCAAAGAGACTGGTAATCAACAAACCGAAAAGAAATACTAACAGGTTTTGTTATTATAAGTGGCTTCAGCCTAAAAGGGGCCTCTCTGCCATGGGTGGAGGCTCCTCAGCAGGTGAGGGTAAATGTAAGGACTTACATTCAGAGGAAGCCATTTTTCAGAAAGTTCCCAACATCCATGGAGAGGATGCATGAGAAAAATTGGCCAGAACTTCAGTTTCTTTTGACAGGTAATACAAAGTTGCAAAAAGAGGTTATATTTTGTACCAAAATGAAATTTAATTAGAATAATAAAAACTTAAATTCAGAAGTTAAATGAATTTAAATAAATATTTTATTCTGATTCTACTGAAATATTTCAATTATGTTGAAACATTATAAAATATAAATATATTTAGTACATGTACTGATAAATATAACATTCTATGTAGCACAGTATTAATATTTTAATATGTGAATGAAAACAATGCAATCTGAATGAAATTATCAAGACAAGACAAAACCAAGCTATTTATGACTGTTCCCTATTGAACATGTGAAAGAAATTGGCATATTTCTGTGAAATTTTTTGGCGGGAAATCACATTTTTAGAGGAAACGGGTATATAGATTTTATTTTTTTTTCCAACTAGCTGTGTTTCCAGCAGGCATTTTTAAATAATACTTTGCTCACTGTCTGATGACAGTTGAGAGTTTAGCTCATACCATGCTAACAAATGAATACCAAAAGTAATCATGAGTAATTATTACATATTATTTATTCTTACTTGTATGCCTGGTGCTCTTGCAGCTCCACAGACCCAGCAGAAGGACTGGTGCCTTCACAAGAGAGTAGCTGGAAGATTTTGATCTACGACGACCTTCCTACTCCTTCCAATAAAATAAACGTAGAGCGGAGGTCTCCCTCCTTACATTCTGCAGAGAAACAACGGCACATCCCACCCACTTTAAAAGTCTCAAACCAAGTTACCATTAAGAGGTGTGTGAAAAAAGAAGAAAGATGAACATGTCATGCACTTTGCAGCTTCATGCTCTTGAGAAGGCTGGATGCGCTGCAGCTGCGGGACCAAGGTGATCTCAGTGGCACCAAACCCACCACAAACACAGATGGAGAACTTAGATTTGGCAGTCTTTTATATATTTACATACCTATGCATTTATATAGGACATCACTATTTATGCTTGGGGAAGCAGACTGATAGTGATTGGAATAATATTGTCAGCAGGCCACTCACTCCATAATTATCTCGTGTACCTGCCACTCATCCTGGGCACCATCTCTGGTTAGGTGGACCCCCAATGAGGAGGGAGCGTGCGTGCATGGTTTGCTCAGAGCCGTGAGCAGTATGCTCCACAAGACATCAGCACCACTGCTCAGCATGCTTTTCACTGTAATACTCGCTGGGAAGGGAGCGATCCTCACTGTGCCCAGTGGCACGTTACGTGGCACTGCAGGACCACAGTCTTGGCTGAGCCAGGGAGGTGCTGCATAAAACCGGATGACGTTGGTGAACATCACGTACCTGCGACTGGCTAAATGGAGTACTGGATCCTGTCTGGTAGCGGCTGGGTCTGCAGCCCAACTCTCAGGTAGCTTGCTGAGTTGCTGCTCTTATTCCATGGTAGCCAAAATACGGCTGCATGGCTAGCTGTAGCTTCACCCTGAGTGGCACAGCAAGGCAAGGCGAGAGTGCCCGTGACCGGACCAGCAAGCAGAGGGAAAGCAGAAATGAACAGCGGGGTGGTAAAAGGAATGCCCGATCCTGTGGCCGTACCCTGCCCTGCTGGCATAATTGTGCCCACGGAGAGGAGAGTGGCTGCTCAGTACAAAGGCATTTTAGCCAAGTGCTAATCACTGTCTGGTTGGCTCTCAGCATCTTTTCTTCAGATCAGCAGAAGGGACAGGGCTCGTCTGGGAGAGCTGGGGGGTCTCCAGGGCACTGCTGTGCCCCAAAGCCTTGTGCTCGGCTGAGGGAGGGGAGCACAGTTTGGCAGGGCTGCTTTTGGGGAGCAGTGAAACCCTACAGACATGTAAACCAAAGTGTACAACAGAGGTGTGTACGCTGCCCTGGCTGGGAGGGAGCAAACGGGCTGGTACCTCATGTCCCCTTCCCTTTGCCCCCTTCCTCCTCCCTTTGCAAGCCAAGGCTGGTTATCGACATCTTACATGAAAGGAGCGGAGCCCTTCTCCTGTGCCCTAGCAATATCTCAGGCATTAGAAAGAGCTGTCAAGCACAATCGCTCTCCTGAGCCGCCACCGCTTCTTGCCTGTGTGTCTCTGAAAAATAACTCAGCCTGTCAGCACAGCTAGCAAGCCTGAGGAACCAAGCTTCGCCTCCCTTCCCACGCTCCTCAGGCAGCTTCTGTCCGCTTGCCCTGCACTTCTACCAACAGCTAAGGAGGAAGCGCGTGGGGTGGCAGTGGGAGGGACAAGAAGGAGTGGGGGCCACACTAAGGAAGTCATGCGAAGAAACAGGGGTGGATGTGGCCCAGGTCCTGCAGGAGTCTCCCCGTGGTATTCTGAACTTATTTACAGGTATTTCTGACAGGAGGGGAAAGAAAGGGTAGATCGTAACGTAAGTCAAGCGTAGGGCTTTAAACTCTTACAATTGTTTACAAAGAGCAAGGAGAATACGCTTTCTCTTTAGGACAGAATGTATAAAATCTCTGGGAGCGGTTCTGTTCCGGACTGAACGTGGTGTACTAAATGCAGGCTGTCTCAGATGAGCTCCCCATTTGAATCTTGCTCTAAGACAGTTCTGGCCATTTTTCAGGTAAGACTTAGCAGGTCAAGAAAAGGCTCTCTGTTTCTAGAGTGGATCACCTCTTTCTTTTTGGGTAGGGCAAGGAGACTAAGGTAGGACAAGTCCCACATTACGCAGCTGTCTGCTCTTGGTCCCGTCCCTCTGAGCGCATGGACACCTGGACAAAGAGCCTGTAGCTTTTCCTTCAAGTTGCAAACCTTGCCCTTTTGGCTTTGCTGTCAGGCAGCAGGCTGCCAGCATCCCTGGGCTGGTGCAGAATACAGAGGCTGCCTGGGATGGGAGCCTTTGGCACCCGTTCTCCAGGACTCACACCAGATGATAAACCTTAGGTAGCATTTGTAATCCCAGGGATATATTGGTTAGTAATTATAATCCCAGGACAGACTGCTTCTCAAATTCTGTCCACAGTGCCCAGATTATAATTCTTGCCATGCTTTGATGCTCTTTTTGATCCTTTTGTTCAGCCAAATAAGCCTAATAAGACTGCTGGTTCAGGGGCTACAAACATTTGTGATCATTTCTACACCATCACCTGGAATCACTGCTCAAAGTTTCTCCAGACTTCATCTCATACCCTAAAATCCAAAAAGACTGTCTACAGTATATGGATCATTGCAACAAAATGGATGAGAAAAAAAATTTAAATTAATGAATTCTGTTAGACTGTCACAGATGATTCACCCTGGTTTAATTCCATTTACTTCAGTGGACTAACATCGGTGATCATTTGGCCCATACCTTTTGGATCTGTGAAGTAAATAGCTATTAAATTCCACACATTAAGTCAGAGCTGTCGGTGTGCCAAATAAGCTTAATAGAACTCTTGTCTGATCTGACATTTTTTCCTGGATTGGTCTAGAAGAGACTTTTGCCACACTAAAGAGCAATTCAAGATGATGTGATTTCTTACACTGATTAAGTCTTTGACATGGCTTCTTGAGAGATCTACTCTTTTGGAGTTAATAACTGTTTTACGTAAGTGTGCTGTGATTTCCAAGTGCATCCATGTGGGAAAAAAGGGCAAATTCCTCTCTGTTGGGGACAGCAATTAGGGTTGTGAGTTCCTGAACCAGCAGCCACTAGCTTTTAGTTACCTTAGAGGATGATTGAAATCAGAATATAAGAAGAGGTTGCTGTGCAAGACGTGATTTAAAAAGCAGTCAAGGCATGATTCAAATAACAAGTGAAGTGGAAACAGAGCTGTCTTGAGGAAAAGAAAGCCTAGTGTTTTATGTTATGCACTCCAATTCATGAAGGCCCAAGAGACTTCGTAATTTCTCCAGGGTCTCTGCTCGTGTAGTGGAGCTTCTGTAAGTGGCAACAGCTTCTTGTTCTGGACATAGACAGAGTCTGACCCCAGGCACTGGAGAAGATGGAAGCAGATTTTCTCTGCTGTTTCACTGCCATTCGTAATAGTGTGCATGCTCCAAGGTATCAAAAAGTTTGCCTATGACATCAGTTAAACATGGAGGCTAGCCTGGTTTCCAGATCAGACTCATCCAGCATAGACATATATATATATACATATACTGACTTGAAGATGCCTCCTCTGCCAGGGTGACAGGACACTCCAGATGGGAAGCAGAAATACCCAGGCTTGCTGGATGCTTTAGCCTGTACCCAGCATCTCTTTTGGGTGGACTGCGTGGACTGCCTCATCACTGGCAGGGCTGAGCACACAGCAGCCCAGTCCACCCATCCTGAGTGGAGCTCTGCTGAAGCCTGAGGAGAAGCTCCCAGCCATGGCCAGTCATGGGGACTGCCACAGTGGTGCAGTGCTGGTGTTTCTCCATTCTTAGGGACAACAAGATGCACCATGTTGTCCTCGTTGTTCTCACTGGAGGCAAAGAAGGAAAATTGCCAGCAAGGCGCAATAGGTTTTCCTCTTCTAAGACGTCCTGTCTCTGGTGCCTGGGGGACACCAGCAGAGGACTAAAAGGGCCATTCATTATCTCTGTGTGAGACCTCTAGCGAAGAAGTGAGACAAGTCAGATACTCTCTAAACCCTGGGGAAACCTGCTGTAATTCTGCATCATTTCCAGATAACAGCATGGTGTTTGCTTGTGTTTGGAAGAAGCTGCCTCTTTCCTCTCTGACCTGTTTATACAAAGGGACAGAATAAACCAGTTTCCAAAGATGCTATGACTACTTGGATTTCTTCAGTGCTTCCCCCATTTAACTCTGCTTTTAATATGCTTTTTGCGTCTGCTAATAAATACATTCACCACTATTCCCAAATATTGTTTTTGTAATTTATTGCCTTGACCATTCTGGAAATTGCCACGTTATGCTAAACAACTCTTTTAAAACAAAGATAGCTGCAAAACCAAGACGTTTATTTCCGGAAGACTGTCCATTTTTCTTCAGGCTTTCCAGATTTATTTCTTTTTCCTGAGGCTTCAAAGTAGCCAAGACTAACTAACTGAAGCCAAATCAATTAGTCAGTTAAAAATAATAAATGAGGAAAAATCAGATTTATAACTAAATAGGGAGAAACTGTCTGGTCTCCATCCTGTTCCTAGTCTAGGAACAATTTTTACTAGAGTAATCAGAAGAAAACCAGGTTAATTTAGCCATCTAGACATTCATAGGGTCAACAGAGAAGTATAAAAATCACTTTGACTGATGGTCATCTCCTTGCAAGGGACTGAAATGATTAAACTATTCAGAGAGTATAAAGCCAACATATGTGCGCGGTAATCCCCTAGGTGCAATAAAGAGCAATAATGCTTGGAGCACATGAATTTTCACATGAAATATTCTAAGACAGAACTGCTGGAAGCTTCTTAAGGCAATAATGACTGTAAAGTCATATGTAATTCATTAACAGAGCCAATATGTTACATGTAAAGAACCTTGCTGTCACTAAACATGTGGAAAATTTTAACCAAAATAATTCTTTTAATTCATTCATTTAATCTTTTTACAATTTAAAAAATAACAGAAAGGAAACTTGGGACAAGTCTTCTAGATTGGCATTTATCGTTAGTGGTAGTGTGCTTAGTACAGGCAGCGGTGCAATAATCAAAATGAGGGTTTATCCTCCCAGCTGCTGACATTCACCCCTTGCCTCCCCTGCCTTCCTAGACTGCACCTGAGCCCCTCTGACAAGTGGCCCTTGGTGCAGTTGCGTGCTGAATAGCTACATCATTTCTTCTGTCATCTTCCCATCTCCACTGAAATGCCATCATTTTCACAATTGTAGCATCGTTGATTATTTTCTGTCCTCATCAGGAATTACACTAAATGCTGTTATTCCTCACTGATAAAGTCTACTCCATCAAAATGTGAAAAGCGAGGTTGTGTGGTCTACACCTTGGTCGTCTCTTACCTCTCACGCTACAACTTGCTTCTCTGTAGCTTCCTCACATCCAGCTACCTGTTCTTTCTGAAGACGAGCTGAGGAAAAGAATGTCCCTTTTCATTTATCTTCACATGAATTTATGCATCCTTGTTTCCTTTTCCACATTTTTGTCCCTTTTTTTACATTAGATTAAAGCACCTCAGTTCTGAAGTTCTGCATCTCATTACGTTCCAATCAGCAACTATTATTCATGAAAGAGAAATTGGATTTTTTTCTGGATAATTCCTGAAAACATCAGTTGAATATTCAGCATCCATGAAAAAGGAAAATACAAGGCTAAGAACTAGTGAGAAAGGAGTGGAAAATAAAAAAGAAAACATCAATAGGTCATTGCCAAAGTCTGCAATGCACTAACACCTTGAAAACTTCATGCAGTTTTGTTTAATCTGTAAAAGGATATAGTAAAACTAGAAAAGGTACAAAAGAATAAAAAAATCATATAAAATTGAAATGTAAATAATATATATATAAAATCATTAACACCACAGAGAAAATTAATGGGAGATAATTATTGACTTTCTCACAATGCAAGAACTGAGGGAAATCAAATGAAATGATCAGGTGGCAGGTTAAAAACAAAGGAAATACTTTACAAGCTGTTCTTAAATTGTGGAATTTATTGCCTCAGCATGCTGCGAAGCGTGTAGAGAAAGCCAAAAGTACAAGTCTGCTCAAAAAGCAATTAGAAAAATTATTGGAAATAAAGCCTACCAAGGCCGTCAGACAGAGAGATGTAGTTACATCTGTCTCTGAAAGTTCCTAAGCAGATGAGAGCTGGAGGCTGGGGGCTAACAGTGGCAGCGTGACAGCACTGTCCCATTAGGCTTTTCCTCTAAGCTTCTGCTACTAGCCCTTGACAGAGAGGGAATCTAGGCAAGAGAGACCTTCGATCTGCCCCAGCATTACCATTCTTATTTTCTTTCCTTCTCTCTCGCTGGGATCCTTTGTCTTTTGGTCTTCCCCTCCAGCAGGTCACCTTTCCTACTGTGAACATCCCATGTCCTCCACTTCTTTCACAGGAATTCTTGGGTATTGATTGAGTCATCCTGAAAATACATCACGATTAACCTTATACCTTTAGTGTGTATGTCATAACCTGAACTGAAACATCAAATGATTTTGGAAGGAGTCATCTTTTTTTAACATTTGCAGACTGCTGAGAATGCCTTCGGGGACAAAGAAATGTCACTGTATCTTCCAGCTTCATAATATTATGCCCACATCTCACAGACTTTTTTGTGGTAGCAGAGATCAATAGGAAAACAGAAATAGGAGAAAGAAAGAAAGAAGAGATGGATGGGTGCACTCTGCATTCAGCATTGATCAAGGGAATGAGTTTTTCTTCTGAGTTAATGCAGAAAAAGTAAAGACAGCGCTGGAGACATCTGAAATCCTGCCCAGCAGAGCCTTCATGGAAAGTAGACTCCATGCTCATGCCAGAGAGCAATGCTTTTGACAGAGGGCCACAAGCACGGCCCATCTCCTGTCTTGTGACAGAATGTTCACGTGACATCTGGGCACGGCATCTGGCACTCTCTATCAAGCAACCGGACACGTACCCATCACCCAGTGACAGCACCGATCTCAAACATGACGGGCATACATCCAGTCACTTGGAGCTGGCTGTCACTGCTGGAACAACTCATCCAGTCAACAGTCGGCTCTCCGCTGTGTCTGAAGAGCCTTTCTGAAAAAACATGGAAGAGCCTTTGTGAAAGGAAAGGCAGAGAGATAAGTTGGACCTTGTCAGTGGGTCACTGTTGTGGTTTAATCCCAGCCAACAACTAAGCCCCACACAGCTGCTCGCTCACTCCTCTCCCTCAGTGGAATGGTGGAGAAAATCAGAAGAGTAAAGTGAGAAAAGTTGTGGGCTGAGATAAAGACAGTTTAATAGGTAAAGCAAAAGCTGCGCACACAAGCAAAGCAAAGCAAGGAATTAATATACCACTTCCAATGGGCAGGCAGATGTTCAGCTATCTCCAGGAAAGCAGGGACCCATCATGTGTAACGGATACCTGGGTAGACAAATGCCATTACTCTCTATGTTCCCCCCTTCCTTCTTCTTCCCCCAGCTTTATGTGCTGAGCATGACATCATATGGTATGGAATATCCCTTTGGTCAGTCAGGGTCAGCTGTCCTGGCTGTGTCCCCTCCCAACTCCTCGTGCACCCCCAGCATGCTCACTGGTGGGGTGGGGTGAGAAGCAGCAAAGGCCTTAGCTCTGTGTAAGCACTGCTCAGCAGGAACTAAACCATCCCCATGTTATCAGCACTGCTTTCAGCACAAATCTAAAATATAGCCCCATACCAGCTACTATGAAGAAAATTATCTATCCCAGCCAAAACCGGCACGCTTGGGGGATCTGGGCCATAAGCCCAGTGAGCCGGCATTTCTGTGCTGCTCCCCATGCTGTACATGAGGCAGAGGGGAAAAACTGCAGACACAAGCACTGATGAATAAGGAGCTTCCTCAACATGATCAGCATACAGCTTATGGCCAGATAAGGCTAACAGGGCCGAATATTTTTGAATCACACAGTTGCAGCCCCAGATTATCTGGTCTAACCTATTGATTGATCTCGCTTGGTACCTGCTGCAAACGCCTCCTCATCAACAAGCAGCCATTCATTGACATGGCAAATGATAAATAAAGGATGTTTATGTGATGAAGGAATAGCCAGGCTTTCCTTAAAACATGAGTGCATTTTCCACAATTATATAAATTCAGGCATATGCCTTTATTCCTGAATAAGTGCAGATGTACGGTCAGCTATTTTGTCAGTAGTGTTTACTTATTATGTTCTCACAGTGGAATCAATGTCTCTTTACTTAAACCACAAAGCAAAAGGTGCCCAGTACTGAACAGATCTGTTTAACAAGCTTTGCAAGATAAATCTTGCAGAATATCTACTTGAAAAGACATTTCCAAGACAGTTAAATGCTAAGGTTTTTCTTTCAGCTTTCAGTCTGCTTTTGTGTATTTCAAGATCAAGGAGATTTATGGGATTTGAGCTCAGTGAACTAGCAGAAAGGGGACAGCGTTACAGCCAACAGCTGATGATTTGACCTCTGCTCATCTTTGGAGAGTGTCTGCTTGCAAAAAGGAACTGAAATGAAACAAAGCTGACTTAAAAGTATAAAACCAGCTACATTCATCATACAGTATATTTAAGGCTGTGAAAGGACTGAATATTCAAAAATAACCCTAGTAAGTGTCCTTGGAAAATAATTGTATCAAAGTATTAATCTTCACTAAATAAATTGGTTTGACTTGTACTGCAGCTGCCTGCAGCAAATGTCTATTTTACTAAGAAGTTCAAGGCTCCAGAGAAATGTAATTTGCATACCAATCTTTAAGTACTCCTAAGACTAATTGTCTTTGGGAAGGGGATATAATTCTGGCAGTATGTTCCTGAGGTACCACCTTGCTAGGAGGTGTCGATGCTGTTGAAGATATCCAGGATGCAAAAGGGGTTGAGAAGTTTTCCTGAAGAAGAAAGAAGTCAGAGGAGACACCTAGTAGCAGTAACTAAGGATGGGAATAAACCATGAACTAGATTTTGCTTTCTGTCTGGAAGGCAATGACATAGGTTATGTAGGAAAACATAGGAAAACAGAGCCCCAGGAAGGGCAGGTGCAAGTTTACTGAGGAATGGAGAAAGGAGAGAAGCTACAAGGACTATAGCCATATCACTAGGTTAACAGGATGCCCGTGACATTTCTTGGTGGTCTGGTAGTTATGCAGTCCTTACCTGTGGGAAGGGTAAGCTATTACACAGTATAGCTTGTGAAGGAAGGCTGTGTTTACAGAGCAGCATGATTTCCCCTCTTTAATGGGGAAGGAATTGTAGTCAGATGAGAATGTTCCCTCTGTAATTGTAGCAAGCCAGTAAAAGGGATGATCAGAGTGAAAATGAAGCCACGCAACTTTTTTTTCAAGAGTAATGACTATAAATCCAAAAAAACCACAAGGTATTTTTATGTCAGGTAAGTCAGTTCAATGTAGTATACTGATTCCTCATTGCTCCCCAAATAGATACCAGGCAGTAATATTAATTTGTCATTTCTTTGCTATACTTTGAACATGGAGGGGAAGAGAATTTGGAAAAACCAGTGAGCCACTGTGGGAAAAGGACTCCTAAACCCACAAATTCAGCCAGGGGAACCTTACAAGGAAGATGAAGTCCACTAACCTACGCTCAGTTAAATCAGTGACAAAAACTCCAACTGGTCCTGATGAGTTGGGTGGGCCAACTGAGATCAAGAAGACCAATTCAGGGCTGTGTGTAGGGGAAATGCAGGGAACCAGTGTGTCCTCAGCCTACAGACTGTGAAGAAGGCTCTCATCGGTGATGGCAGGCTTCCCAGAGGAACAAGCATTTGCTGTATACAGTTGGGAAGATGAAGAAAGATGCAGATGTTACTTAAATTGGGAGAGTAATGCCCTATTTCCATACGTTATTTGTGTAATCTCCTCCGGGGGCTAATCTTACACATAAAGAGCTTTGAAAAGGCAGGTGACCCAAGTGAGGAAAAGTAAGTAAGTGAACACTGCAAGTGAACAAATGAGTGGTTTGATAGCAAGCAGCTAGAATATTTTTCATAATATCCATTTTCAGCTTCAAAAACTACACTGTCATTCAGAAGGGTTTCTCTTCTTTCTCCTTTTTTTCTAGACTTTCCATGTTACAGAGCAACTTTGAAGGACTAATAGTTAAGTATCTGACAAATGTCAATGTTACTCCAGAATTTAGTGAAGACCCAGTGCCTTTACCCACTGTGGTTTCTCATTTACTTCATGAAATTAAGCAAACTAGGACATGACGCATGAAGCACTGTCAGATTTACAGTGGTAGCTGAATTTCCATGATCATTCTGCTGCTTTCAGCATACATAGCATTTCCAAAAACCCCAATCTCAGCAAAGCAGTGCTCACCTAGCGGGATTTTTTTTTTTTCTAAAGAACATGAAAAAAGATGTGTTTTCTTTGTCCCTTTTTTGAGAAAGCAGACAACCGAGAAGGTTGATAACCTGATGTCAGAGAAGGTGTCTAATTCAAATCCAGGCCAATGTGCTGGTGCCTGATCTTTGCATAGTTCCAGTAGCTGGTCGATGCTATGACTGAAACACCGTTATGATACTCCAGACAAACTACAACTCAAGTGTCTGACCAGTGACAGAATGATTACAAAGACTGAAGTGAACCCTACAAGCAGTCTCTGCTGATTTAAGAAGAGCAATTCCCAAGCAAAGCCACTAAGAAATGTTCCAAGGTCTGAGGACTGGACTGCTTGGCCGTGAAGTCCCAGTAAGCGGCAAGTAGCTCCATACAGGACAACGTGCTGCAATAAACTGAGGCGCAAGAAGAAACTGTGGCTTTAGAACTTGTATGTTGGATTTAATCTGTAGGTTGGTACTGTGAGGAAGAAGACAATGGAATAGTTGGGGCGCTGCTGACAGCTCTCCCCAATGGTGATTCATTCAGTGATCCACCATGTACAATGATACGGCACACACGAAGAGCCGTGTTCTGGCTTGTGAGTTAGCTGCAGAATGTTTTCACATGGTTTCTTAAGATAGTGGGAACAGGCTTTTTAAAGAAAATTTTAAGCTTCTCTTGAAATATAATCAACCCAACGCACAACAAGGTCACCAAACTGTGAAAAAGCGAGGGAGTTTGTTAGGGCATGCCCATCTGAATGAAAGTAACAGGCATTAACCAAATTGTCTAAGCTACACACACACACACACACAAAACCCAAATACCCAACCCAAAGGCAGAACATAAATCTGACATAAAAGCTGATTTTTTATTCTTTTTTTAATTTTTGTAAAATTATTTTCAGCATCCCATAGAGGGAACTTCTAAAACTGCATTGCAGTTATTAGTTTTCTCCATTTTGCAGTACCAAGAAGTCTGATTTTTATCTTGACAATGTTCTCTGGAAATGTTCCTCTTTCGAATCCTGACTGCATATTTGGAGAAAAACTGGCATGCAGATAAACCATTTCTGACAGAGGATCACAAACATTTTTTTTCCAGATGTATTTTAAATACCTTACTTCTAACAACATTACAAGCTATTTAGAGACTACGGCTTCTGGAATTGGAAACTTCCAGTAGTGCATCTCAGAATAGAAATTCAGAGCGTGCCAAGCCAGCAGTCATTGACATGCCTTGAAAGGGCTGTTTGATGGGCCAAATCCTGAGAGCTGGGAAGTGTTTGTACATTTCATTCACTGCTGCAGATGTTCAATTACCCTCAAGAGCAAAGCCCACTTATTTTGTGATGGTTGAACTTTCAGCCTTCACTTGCAAAAAGAAATTATCTCCTACGGGGTAACAGATGTCAAACAGAAGGTTTTTTTGAGATTAACAATTATTTTTGTTAATGAAAATAGTGTCTCTCACTTTCCTCTTCTCTGTTCCCTCACAGATTTTCAGTACTGCCCCCTTTTATGATCAGATTTTGACTTCTGAAAGACTTCTTTTGCAGGAGCTAATTGGGAACTGATCTCTCTCATGGCTATATTGATTGAACAGAGTAGGTAAACTCTCCAAATTTAATGGTGACTAACAGCCTTCTGCCATACTCTATGACTAACATTATTCTGTTTTTTGTGGGAAGATGTGATTCCATTTCAGATCCTTAAGCAGTTCAGATCACCCTATACAGAAGATATTTTGCCTTTTCAGCCTTCCCCCCCCTCCCCCCCTTAAGAGAAGTTGAGTCCCCTAATACATGTGATCGAGGGGGCTGCTTTTGACCAAAACATAAATTAGTCTGTTTGGTGTTTGATGAAATATGATAGAGTGCCAGTCTAAATTTACTTTGCTAACATGTACTGCTTTGCAAGGACTACCCGTTTCAACAGGATTATAATTGTCTGCCAAGTTCCTAGCACAAAAAAAAAAAAAAAATCCAAAAAGAGGTAATCTCTTATGAGAAGGTTTAGCATAGGTTGTTGATGGATTGGAACCTGTTTAGATAACATCAATCAATGCATTTTGGCAACTGCCAGATGGGATACTGCATTTCCTGGTGGCTTTAAATGTGTTTTAGAGAAAAAGATGCTAAAAAACAAGAATGCATTTCAGCATAGAAAAGGAAAGTGGTGGTAGGTGGCAAGGATAAACAACTCGAGGAACTGGTTTGGGGCATCATGGCTCTTTTACCCACTTATGGGCTATGCTTTCTGTCTCCAAGAAGAGGTATTCAAAATATTAGTGTATATTCGGGGACACTTTTCAATAGCATCTTATACTTATTTTATGATATTATTATTCTAAAGTTCAATGGTTTATTAGTAATAGTGATAAGGTAGTGTTGCACTGCAACCCCAGATGGCAACTAAGCCCCACACAGCCACTCGCTCACTCCCCTCCCTCGGTGGAATGGTGGAGAGAATCGGAAGGGTAAAAGTGAGAAAACTCATGGGCTGAGATAAAGACAGTTTAACAGGTAAAGCAAAAGCTGCGCACACAAGCAAAGCAAGACAAGGAATTCATTCACCACTTCCCATGGGCAGGCAGGGGTTCAGCCATCTCCAGGAAAGCAGGGATCTATCACGCGTAATGGATACTTGGGGAGACAAACACCATCACTCTGAACATCTTCCCTCTTCCTCTTCCCCCAGCCCCTTATATGATGAGCATGACATCATGTGGCACTGAAGATCCCTTTGGTCAGTCAGGGTCAGCTGTCCCGGCTGTGTCCCCTCCAAACTCCTCGTGCACCCCCAGCCTGCTCGCTGGTGGGGTGGGGTGAGAAGCAGCAAAGGCCTTGGCTCTGTGTAAGCACTGCTGAGCAATAATGAAAATATCTCTATATTATCAACACTGTTTTCAAATCCAAAACATAGCCTCACACTAGTTACTATGAAGTAAATTAACTCTATCCCAGCCAAAACCAGTACAGGTAGTTATTAACTAATCATTAATTATCAAATATTTATTATCAATGATTAATGTTTGTAATACTTAATGATATTACCACTCTACTTCTGTGTTGGAAAGATAAATTTACAAGCTGATACACAAAAAGAATGAGTAAATTCTGCAGCCGAAGAACCCTCCAGTTTGAGCTGCAATGGGAAGAATAGACGCTGGTGTAGCCTATAGGGCAAACAGACCAAATACGGCTGTACCCATTCGCTCAGCCAGGCAGGCAGGCACCTGACTTGGTGGCTGCAGCAACCTTCTAGGAAGGTCTAAAGAAGGTGAAATTGGAAATCTGCAGACCAGTGGTGATAAAGTGAGAATGGCCATGGCAAAGCAAATGGCATAGATGACAGCAAACAAGGAGCCAACCTGGATGGGATCCTGTTCTCTAGTCACCTCCTCCATGTGTTGCCACAGCATGGCTTTCTCTGAAAAAGCCCTTGTGTTTTTAGTGAGTTAATGAACGAATGGGATAAGACCTGAAATTATCATTTACAGCAAACCGAGTTCTAGGTGGTAGAAATGCAGGTATGTTTTAATGTGTTATTCGCATAGTAAGGAATGAACATGTTATCACAGACCTGACTGTGAGTTGTAGGTCCTGAAGTTTCTGTCACGAGCTGTGGGTGTCACACCCTACAAACTTAATGATCACATAGTGTGTTTTAATAGAATTAACTAGCTAAACAAAGACCCTCCAGATGCTACCCCACTCCCAATCCCAGGGGCTTTCCAGGTTCCACTCCTGTGTTAATCAAAAGCTGAACATGATTTACAGTGTAGGGGACACAGGCTGCTGTAGAGCATTGGCTTAATGACTTCAGCCTTTAACGGCGCTCCCGTGAGGCTCTGCCTTACTGGATCAGGTCTTACTGTGAAATGTGTGCATGGGGTCAGCCCTTCAAAAAGTGCATTTCAAAACCGCGTGGATTCCAATAGAAAAATAAGTGCAACATTAGAGCACTCTGATTTTTAAGAGACAGCACAGTTTTGTCCTACTGGCCTGCTGGATATAGCTTCTGCTCCATGAACACACCAGAAAGCAAGACGAGGCTTTTTGCAGACCATTGCAGCATATTCTATGGACCCTCCATAAATTATTGATGAAACAGCTAATCTTCCATGCATGCATGAGCAACACACCTTATCTTTCCCTTTGGAGCTTAGGTGAGAGTTGTTCATAATACAGCTTCTGCTAAAAATGTACCGTGCGTGCACAGAACATGGTTTTCAAAGGCTCTTGTGCCAAACAAATCAAAAGTGTTCATCACTGAAACACTCAAATTTCTCTGCTAAATTTTAAATTTCAGCCTGCACCTGTTTCAGTGTTAGAAGTGTCAAAAATCACCTCTCTCTTTTATATTCTGAGAAAAATATATTTGTTCCCTTTCTCTCACTTGAAAACAGCAACTTGCTTTTTTCCTTGAGCTTTGAGCTAACATCATAATTGTGGAATGTAAAATGCCAATACGAGAAATACAAGGTTCAAACACTACTAAGAAGTTGAAAACCAGAAAGCAAAAAGGACCTATCTAGACAAGCGTTGTTATTATTGTCAAAATCCCATATGCTGTAAATACGTGATGAGTTTAAAAGAAAAACCTCACCTATTATCAATGTTATTTCCAACAGGGGAATCGTAGGGAGGAGGAGAAAGAGCTCCACAACTCCCTATGTGGAACAAATATATTACGCAGGGCAGGGCAGTGGCAAATCAAGCGCTGCAGAGCTGCTTTTCCCTGAGCCATGCAGCCAGGCACGTAACAGAACCCTCTATTGCAGAGCGTGGAGAGCGATGTGACGTGACTGGCTGTGGTTGTACAGGTTTCTTCCCTGCGAAGTATGGACATCACACGGTGGTGTGCTGAGAAACAGCCTGATCCGCGATCTCTCCCAGGGGTGGATGGGACACCTCCTCCCTGCCTCTTTGCAGGGGCTTGGGAGGAAACCGTATGCTGGCTCCAAGTCATTGCCGTTTTCAGTCTTGATGAAGCCTTTTTCCCAAGTTTTCCTGTTCACCTGAGCCAGTGCAATAATGGAAGAGGGAACTGAAGCCTATTGACCTCATGCTGGATGAACAAACTGACTCTGACTCGACAGACTCCTTTTAGGAGGGCATTGAGATGGAAGACAGTTTGAAGTTCAGATTCTGGACTACACTTGCAAAACAGGGGATTAGAAAAGCATAATTTTTAACCTGATTAAATATTATTCCATCTCAATGTATTTGTGCTGTGAAAGGACCAGGCACACACCAGGACTTAGGTTTACAAACTCTAGGAAATCAGTAGGCAGTGAGGAAGCTTAGGTAGGAGATAGAAATGTCAACATTCTGTTGGATCTGGGCCAGGGTTTGGCAGTGCAAAGCACTGTGAAAAAATGGCAAAGACCCTTCCCCAAAGAGCTTGATGTCTACATATGAAGAGTAAGTTCCTGAGAAGGGAGAAGTTCAGGACTTCGCACTACAGGCACAAGGCCTCACTTTTCTTATCCTCTTAAGTTTTAAACCCCATCACATTGCATGTTGGTTTAACGGACCTGCTCAAACTAGCCCACAATCCTTTTCTTGTAGCATGTGTGTCTTCAGCAAGAGATTACCACTTCCTGAAACAAGCTACAGAACCACCATAGAAGAACTCTGACACATTTCTAGCTATCTTTAAACACTGTAAAGGGAAGTGGTTAGAGGAGGAGAGTTAGAAACCTATGATTTGCCATCTTTCGGTGGTTCAGTTTCTCAGCAAGAGCTCTTCAGACAGCCCACAGTCAATAGCTACAGAACCACCATAGCAGGCAAATGTGAAACTGAAGCTGTCTTCCTCAGCAAGCCAACCAAGAAACTAAATCAGGGCCCAATCCCACTCCCAGCAGAGGCCACAATGGGGTCAAGGCAATGGGATTATGGTACCTTTGGCTGCAGTGGAAGCAGGACAAGGTTTGAAACTGTGCAAAGTGAATACAAAGGACCTTCTAGTGCTGACATTGCTCAGTGCACTCTGCTATGCATGATGTCATCCAGCATGCGTCTTCCTTAAAATATTTTATCACTTGGTTGAAAGATAATTTAAGGAATCAGCCACTGACAATTGGCTGCAAGGGAAGACCTCAATGACCTCTTGCACAAGATGAGAGGCTCAGGCCTATGATAATCTTCAAGGTTGGCAGGGTCAGAAGGAGCATACAGAAGGCACCATTGCTATTGTGATAAAACCAGAAAACTTCAAGGAAAAAGAAAAAAACCCAAACATTTTCTCTCTAGGCAAATTAAAAGTGGATCCACAGGTTGCCATGGATACAAAAGTCTGTTTACTCTAGTAGAGTTTTCTAGCAGCTAAACACAAGTTTAAGTGATCAAAGAGAAAATACAGCTATGTTTATACTGTTCCATTAGGTTTATATAATTACTTCTTTCAACTGCAAAGCACCACTGGTGACCTTTTTCTCGACTGTTCATAAAAACCCAGTGGGCTTCCAAAAATGGTCTCATTTTTGGAACCACCTGTCCTATCTCTGCCTCTCCACAGTCACTTGGGATCAAATGACTATTAGCATGTCACATATGGCAATTTTCACAATCCAGAACCCTCCTTTCAGGTTATGGTAATCCAACTAGCAGTTTGTATGGCTGGTCTGAGAGGAACACATGCACAGCTGTGTCTTAGACCATTAGGCAAGCCAAAACCTGAGGTACGCGGCCCAGTGTGGGCGCCTCTATAGCCCAGAAAAGTGACCTTATCCTCCCATACATGAGAGACTAATGCAGTCTTTCTGCTTGTGTGGCAGGCAGAAGAGCTACTTGTCTTTGTACAGACTAGGCTGACAGAGGGGAAAGTTCTGCCAGCAAAAGGCTTGTGAGTGCGCATGGCAGGAGACGTCATTTTTAAAACATGATGTTGGGTTGGTAACTGCAAGGGTCGGTCCTGCCTCTCTCCGTTGATGTAGTGGTCTCCTCCCAGAGCTTTTGTGTCCAGCATTCCCTTCAAAAAAGGAACATTGACGTTCTGACGTCTGGCATGCCATTAAGTAGGAAGGTCCTGGTAGCGTGCCTCAGCCAGCTGCAATGGGAGCCAGCTTTTGGACTGTGCAAGAGTTGGGAGAAATCGTCTTTGCTGCAACCAGCAGCTAGAGAAGTCTGGCTGGGTTTCTTCAGTCTCTGGAGTGTTTCCATTAATATTTTTACTGGGAGCCCATTCTGATTAACCTTCTTTTTCTGTCCCAGACTTCAGAGCAGTCCTTCCCACTGTTATGTTTTATGGAAAATTAGCAAGTTTAAAGACATTTCAGCCTCCATGGACACCCTCATGGAACCTGTATGCTGAGGTGAATTCTACATCATCTGGATGGAGATATCTATCCATCCATCCACCTGTCTATCCATCCATCCATCCATCCATCCATCCATCCATCCACAAATCAAAAGTTTATTACAATAGCTCTAGTACAAAGAACCTGTCAACATCTTTAAAGTATTATTTTCAGTCTTAAAACCCATTGTGTGAGAAGGTTGACACAGGGCACCACTATTCTTTGTTCCATGAGGACTGCATATTCGTGAAGAGTAATCTGTGGCTTTCTACATGCCAACGCAGCAAACTGGATTCATGAGGTTCGAGCTGGTCACTCATCATTACCATCAAGAAAAATTCTGCAAGTCCAGTTATGCCTTCTCATCAGGGTATTCTGAAGACACAGGGTGGCATGGATGTGATTAAAAGCATAGTTTGGCCTACAGAGCTACGATTTCCAGTGAGCAGAGAGATGAAACAAACCCAGCGTGATGCCCAAGTTACAGGCTAAGCTGGCAGAGCTTGCAGTAAAACAAAAGAATCCACTTATATATCAACTTAAGATTTTTTTAATACAATCAATAAGACACTTAGGAGATTTTTCAAAGTAGAAATATGGCTTAAATCGCACCCCTCAAATTACCCTTGGCTTTTTTCTGTTTGCTTAAGGATGCAGAGGAGATGGATTCTTTTCTCTGTTTGGCTGTATGCACTATGTAGAACTTTAAAGTTTTAATGAACTCATTGCAATTTAAAAATATCTGAATAGAACATAAGATTTGTCTTTTAAATACCTACACAGTCCAGGTTTTTTTCACATTCCAGGTTGTGCTAGAGTCTTTGAGAATCATCAGAAGGGCATTAATCTTGATTTTTTACAGATAGAAACATTCAGTATCATAAAATTTGTAAAATCTGTAGCACTAACAGATCCTCAGATCAACCCACACTCAAAGTATGCATCAAAAAATATGCCCCCCACCTGCATATAATGAATCCACAGAATCCAATTACTGTTTATTCTGAAAGCACTTCTGTGAAAGGGTAGGCTCGATACCTGCTATCGCTGTCAGCGAGAAGGGAGGCAGGGACTGTCTTCTTAATGAGTGTTTGTACAGTAACCAGCACAGTGGAACACCAATAGTAATAATAGTAAACCTTGATCAGAGATTTCAAACATTCCTGTAACATCAGACAGGCCGTTCGGACTGCTGCACAACCAGGGGCTTCAGCTGTGGTATGAAATCCTTAGATTACTCCAGGAATACTTCTGAAGCATGTTTAACTAACCCAGTCAGGGCACAGGTATTTTCACTTCCCTCGTTTTTCTTGTGCCACCATATCGCTTTTAAATCAGAGGCAATTTTGGAAGAACAGTTACTTCACACCGTACTCGCCTGAGAAACCAAGCCACACACCGCAGGCGCTCAGCCCCACGACCTAAATGCTCAGTGCTGGGTCCAGCAATGGGCAGGAGCACGCGCGTCACTCCAGGCCCAAGCAAAGCCTCCCCAGAACCCGAGCTGGGTGGCAGGCCCAGCAGCCGGCAAGCGCCTGGCTGGTGGGGCCCGGGTGCCCCGCAAACCCTCTGTTCCAGCCCCTTCCCTGCTTTGCTTCAAGCGCTGGAGCTCTGTGCCCTATTCTGGGGCAGCGACACCAGGGCCCCTGCCTGCCTCCAAGCCACGACGAGTTGGCGTGACCCTGGCCATGTCGCTGAGGCCCCGACCCACCCGGGCCTTACCTCAGCACCTTCCTCCTCCCTGGGGAGGCCCCGGCTACGTGGGGCCCCGCAGTCAGCCCCCGCCGCCGGCGCCTTGCCCGCGGGAGCCCTTCACCCCCCTCCCCGCACACCGGGCGCTACTGACGGGCCTGCAGGCAGCCAGCCCACAGCTCCTGCCTCTACCCTGCCCGCTCCAGCACCGCGGGCGGGCGGACAGCTCCGGCCGGGGCCGGGAGCCGGGAGCTGGGGCCCGGGGCCAGCCGCAGGGAACCCCCTTCCGGCGGCGGCGCGCAGCGGCGGGCCCGCTGCAGCCTGCGCTGTGGTTTTAAATGGGCGGAGCGGCGGCGGGCGGCGGGGCGGGCGATGGGCGGCCCACGCTGGCCCGCGGCGCCCATATAACCCCACCTCCCGGGCGCGGACTGCCGCGGTAATTGGCTGGATGTGGTACTTGGAGATGTTGAGCTGGCTCCTTCCCCCCATGTCCCTGCACACACACAGGGGCGGGTGGTGCGGGCGGGAGCGGGAGGCAGGGCTCAGCCCCGGCGGCGGCGGTGGCGGGGCTTCCCCCACTCCCTGCCTG
>VXBL01007148.1:2007119-2074622 GCA_013400195.1 Aramus guarauna
GCCGTCCCGGGCGGCCCCGGCCCTATGGAGGAGGAAGAGGAGGAGGAAGCGGAGAAGGGGGGCTGGACTCGGTCGCTGCGAGACGTCCCACCCCCTCATTTCAAGGATGGCAGCGGTACGGCGGAGGGCGGGCTGCCGGGGCAGGGGGCGGCGGGGCCGGGCGTCTCCGGGCGGCCCCTTGGGAGCGGGAGTGCCCGCGGGAAGTGCCCGGAGCGCGGCGCCGAGGCCTGGGCTGATGCGCGGCCCCTAGCCTCCGGGGCGGCGGGGACGGCAGGTCCCTCCTGCCCGGTGCCCTCCCGGGAACGGCCCTGCTCGTCAGGCCGCTGGTGCCCAGGGCCGGCCGCGCTGGTGCGGGGAGAGCCTGGCCGAGGCAGCGAGCGGGCGAGGGGAGGAGGAGAGGCCGCGTGTGCTTAGTCACAGGCATCGCCTCCCCGCGCTGTAGCGGTGCCCGAGCGCCAGCAGCGCCGGGGTTCCCCGCGGGAAGCGGGCGGGCTGTGCCCGGAGCGGGGCGTGCTGCCCAGGCCCCCTGCGCGGCTGGGCTGCGCTGTGGCAGGTGGCTCCTCNCGGCGTGCCGGCGCGGAGGAAGGCGCTGTCGCTGCTGGAGGCGGCCCGCTCCCGCTACGAGAGCCTGCAGATCTCCGACGACGTCTTCGGCGAGTCAGGCCAGGACAGCAGCGGGAACCCCTTCTACAGCACCTCGGCTGACTCCCGCTCCGCCGCCTCTTCCCAGGACGAGGAGGACGACGAGGAGGACGAGGGGCGCCCGGAGGGGCCGGGCCCGCGGGGCAGGGCGGCCAGGCGCCGCGCCCCCAGGGCGGCGGCCNAGCGCGGCGCCGAGGCCTGGGCTGATGCGCGGCCCCTAGCCTCCGGGGCGGCGGGGACGGCAGGTCCCTCCTGCCCGGTGCCCTCCCGGGAACGGCCCTGCTCGTCAGGCCGCTGGTGCCCAGGGACGGCCGCGCTGGTGCGGGGAGAGCCTGGCCGAGGCAGCGAGCGGGCGAGGGGAGGAGGAGAGGCCGCGTGTGCTTAGTCACAGGCATCGCCTCCCCGCGCTGTAGCGGTGCCCGAGCGCCAGCAGCGCCGGGGTTCCCCGCGGGAAGCGGGCGGGCTGTGCCCGGAGCGGGGCGTGCTGCCCAGGCCCCCTGCGCGGCTGGGCTGCGCTGTGGCAGGTGGCTCCTCGTCCCTGCTTACAGGTGGGGAAAGCCGCGGATCTGGGCGCTGCGGGTGACCTGCCCTGCCCTGCGCTGTGCAGAAGGGCTCTGGGAATGGGGCTGGGATTCCCTCTGGCTGCAAGGCTTTCTGTGCAGCCGTCCCTAACCTTAACCCTTCTTGCATGGCTTTTGGTCAGAGCGAATACCAAGAGTGGTGAAATGACGTGACGTGCAGCAGTAGTGCACAGCACGCAGGTCTCTGTGGATCTGGCTTGTGTAGCGAGTTGCACCAGTGCTTTGCCTAGGGAGCCACTATAGCATATCTGTCCGCAGGCCTCGACCACCAAGCTGACTGTGTCGCAACAAGGCTTTGTACAAAAAGATGAATGGTTATGAAGAGCTGGGACGTGCAATAAAACATTTGCATCTTGGAACTGGTTGTGATGATTGCTGTCATTCTCAAGAGAGCTGACAGTTTGCCTATCTTAAGGTTACTTGTCCCCACTGTTGTTTTGGGGAGGTTTTTGGTAGTGTTTAATTCCTTCATTTTGCTATTAAAAGGTAAATGCAGAAGAATACTGCTACAGTTGGTGTAGTGTGCTGAAATTTGTGTGATGGGACAGGCAGAAACCTGTCGTAGGAAACAGCTTGGGATGGGAGTAAGGTGGAGCTAGCACTGGAGCCCGGGGAAAGTTCTGTCATACTTCTGACATATCTGCAAATAGAAGTTGTGTCTACTTCTAGAAATAGCTAGACCCTGTAAAATATTTAAATATCGCACTGATGTGCCTTTTTAAAGAACTCTGTAAGTTTTATTGGTGATTCTTATTCACAAGCATATCTAAGATCAGGTTCTGGACCATAGGCTTCATGGTGTGATGCTATTTCAGCGTAACTTATCACTTAATTTCTCTACCTTTGCTGGTTTATTTCTTCATATCATTACTTCATAGTGATATCCATTTTAACATAGGCAGAACTGGGATTAGCGTTTTAATGCTGGTTTGGAAAATAATTAAGTCGATGACCTGTTAACTAATGCAATCAGATTTCCTTTGAAATAGAGGAGTCTGATTTATGGTTGTCAGAAGCAGATGCAGACGTCTCTTGAAGAAGGTGTGTGGGTATCGCTGTGAGTATTTTCTCCTAGTAATAGATGGAGAAGCGATTGCTGCTGCCCTTTCATTCGGTTGATCACGATGATGATAGATGCTGCATGCTGTTCATAGCATGGTGATTTGGTTTGGCAGAAGTTCAGTTAGTGTCATGATTTGATACATGTGAATGGTGTCCCCTCTGTGGTATTTTTATTTTGACTACTCAAATTCCAAGCTATGGAAACTACTGCATTGTATATAACTAAGCTCTTACAATTCTAGTTTGTAGGTGGACTGGTTTTACGTCATGCATATATCATAACTGGAGTCACATAAAGCATACTTGTACTGGCACCGTTGTCACTTCATGGACACTGTTCCGACTCCATACCCGCTGAGGAAAAGGTCTCCACTCAGGTGATGACAGCTGTCCCTTGCAGCGACAGCACATCTTTCAGTCACTAATGGAGTACAGGCAAGAAACGCAGGGTTAGACACAGAGCACTAACAAAACTGTATTCTCAGCTCAGATGTGTTGGATGTAAGAATCCTTTCTTTCTAGGCTCTGAGCTTAAAAGAAAGAGGCTTTCATGAGACTGAGAAAACTTAGGTTAGTACCAAAACTCCCAAGTGCAGCATTCTGGTTGAGATCTCAGGAAAAGAATCCCAGTGGCATTACCTAACATCATCTGATGCCAGAAGACAAATATCCCTGTGGACTGAAGTCTCAAGAGACTTCAACTACATCAGTGTTGGAAATAGATCCTTGAATCAGACCAGGATCAAACCTAGTGTCAAGCTGTTTGGTTCAGGAGGCAGTCCATTCATGAAAGGGAAGTTGTGGAGGAGAAAAAGGATTAAGTTAGCTAATGAGAATGAGTTAAAGGTCCAAGAAGAATCTGAAGAGCCACTTACAAAACTCTTACGGTCTTTTTAACTGGAAGTAGAAAATACTATCAATTCCTTTTTTCTTTTTTTTTTTTTTTGTTGTGGGGGTTTTTTTGAGTAAATTACTTTATACTGTCTTTCCCTTACCACCCTCAGTATTAAACCATTATCTTAAAGTATTGTATCCATCCCTAGAATTAGTCCTGAGCACAGACAGGCTAACTGATCCTTCATCTCAAAAGTATAGTAGAGGCCCAGATGTGCTGGGGGCTGCCGGCAGTGTCAGATGGTTCAGTATGGCCTCAGTTTGCAGTCGGTCGCTGCCTGTGTTCGTGCTGACGCCTGCCTTGCCCGTATGGCAGGTTCTGACAAGCTGGGAAAGGTCTGGATTGACTTCTGTGTTGGGTGAGAAGGGACTGGATGGCATTGCAATGCCGCACTGTGCTGTTTGTGTCCCTGACTTTTGTTTTCTGCCCCTTCTTCAGGCATCTCCAGCTGCTGTTGTTCCTGTTCTACTTAATAAAAAGAGTAGGTGCTTAGACCCCCGGAGGGGGTGGGGGAACAAAACCATGAATAGCTTTAGATGACTTTCTTTGTGCAAATCCAAAATAGCTGTTAACTTTTAACACAGAGGTTAGAACAGATGGTTTGCTGGCACTTTGTGTTATTTACAGTTAAGCTACTCTGTGAAATCATTCTCTTTTAGTTGCTGAGAAAAATCCCAACCACATTGTGATGCCCTGATTTTTAAACTGATACCTAGTGGCACTGTGTAGCTCTGATTAAAACAGGTTGAGGAAACGAGAGCTCAAGTGCCTGTCACAAATAGCAAAGCAGTGAGTTCTGAGGTACTGGGATATGGGAGGGGATGGGTGGTCTTGAACGCAGTGGCCGAAATGCCTTCCCCTTGCAGAGTGCCTGACTACAGCAGGTCCGTGGGTAGGTCAACGTGTGTTTAAAAAGATGATGGCATCTGTGATCAAATGTTGGATCCAGGCACGTTTTGGCATCTCCTTTCTTATTCTCCCCAAACCTTGCTGTGAAGGGGAAGCAGAATTGATTTGTTGGGAAGTGAACCTACAAATAGATAGGCTTCTAGGAACGGAGCTGACCTCTGCCCAAACAATACTTTAATTCTGGAAGGAGGGGATAGCTGGGGCTCCTCTGGCCTCCCTTCCTCTGAGGGCAGGACAGAGCTAGTTGTGGAAGTGCAGAAAGAGTAAGAGAACAAATTGCTGCTAGGATAGGGAAGGTATAACTGAAACGGAGAGAGAGAGAGAGCAAGCAACTACTACTACTTTAGTGACAAGCTAGTAAGTGCCAGTAACTCAATGCAAGCCCTTGATTTCTGGTTGTTCCTGCCTCAGATTTAATGGGTGTGCTCTTCCTTCTTTCAAGAGTGGAGTGGCTCTGGGTGTTGCCTTCCCTTGTTAGCTCAGTAATCTGGCCAGGAAATGTTCCATAACAGAGGCAGTATTGGTTCTGGTCTTTCTTTGTGGAGAGCCTTAGAAGGTGCAAATATCCTGGTATCGCTGCAGCTTGATGTTCATGAAGTGGGGTAGCTAGTGTTCTCTTGGGTCCAATGCTTCCTATATTCATATAGTTCAGCAACCAGAAAATTGGACCTCAGATCTAAAAGTGCTTCCTATTGTTAGGGATAGTGTTTTAGGATGGCAGCAATAGCAGGGAAGTCTGTACAAAAGTTAATGCTAAAGTCCTCAACGTTACGTTACAGCCATTCTGTACTACTGTTTTCCTTATTTTCTATGCCCTCCAAACCCTGTTCTTAAGCCTAGACTCAAGGACAAAATGTCAAGTATGTTCCTTGCTGAAAGAGCATAGCAGCTCCTCTTCAAGTTGCATTCGGAGAATGTAACTAGCTTTTTATGGATTTCCAGAGCATTTCTCTGAAACAGTAAATGTGCTGTAAGTTACCATCTTTGAAGAACATGCTCCAGTAGAACAGCATGCTCTCAGGGAGAAGTTGCATAGACTGTGTCTAGCAACTAGGCTCTCCTTGTCACCTTGAAGAGGTTTAAATGCATATTTAAAGTAGTTTTTAGTTTGTTGGTTTTTTTTAAATGAGATTTTCCTATAACCTAGTCTTTCTGGAAAAGAACAGAGTCATTTATTCCATCATGTCTGCCACATGAAAGATGATCTGCACAAGACAAGGGTATGTTATCTGAGAGATGAAATGAGCCTGTGTGCGGGATGGTAGCATGTTCCAGCTGAAGACAAGGAAGCAAGGCACAGCTTTAAATTCCAGATTGTAACTACCCTCACAGTAAAAAAGGTTTTTCTTATGTTTAATCACAAGTGCCTGTTTGCATATCAGCTGGTAGATTTTTTTCAGTAGTGTTGTTATTTTGTGAATGTTAAATAAGGAAAATTAATTTAGTTTCTTCAAGTTAATCTCCAGTGAATCATACAATACAATACATATTGATATAGCCTAGAGTTGTTCATTTGGCTTGTGTTCTAAATAGTTTTAGCAGAGCTGAACAATCCAGTAAAGTTAAATAATCAAAGGAGAGGAAAATGATATAAGTAAGGGGAGAAGGGCTTTTAGCTGTTACTTGAATGGCTGTAATCATAACTGGACAGAGTTGTGGAAAGTCTTTGCAGGATGTAGGTGGGGATCCAATGCACATGCTCTTCCCAAGAGTGTGGAAAGGCAGATTGGAAGGCAGCATTCTAGCAGCAGGGAAGCTGGAGGAAAAGCTTTGGGTCAGGTAGGGCCATATACATGCCACAACCTAACAGTGGTGGTGAGCTTGGTTCAAGTCCTGAATTGAATCTGAGACTTTAGTCTTATTAGATTGAGGTCAATACTTAAAGATTCCAGAGGTGGAAGAAAAGCTATGAAATCTACTTAGTCGCTTATGGCAGATTCTGCTTCAGAAATATCTGGGACAGATTCTCTGACTGTAAGTGGATAAAGTGCTGCTGGTGTGACTTGTTCTTGCTTACTTATGCCATCAGAGAAACTAGCTGCTTCTGGCTTGCATAACCACAGAAAATACTGGAAAAAAATCTGTGTTTCTATATAATCTTTTCTTGCATTCTAAGTAGAAATTACTTAAATCTTCCTAGAAGTGTTGTGATGCTATCATTATGCTCAATACATCAGAGATGTTTACTACTACTTTGCAGATCCTTTATAGGATGGATGACTTAAAGGTTTCAAATTTTGTTAAATAAATGAATTATGCAAAGGCTTAATATCTTGTATGTCTCAGGAGATGTAAATCTAAACCAGGTGGTTTTACTGGGTTTAAAGCGTGTTTATGGACTTCCATCATCACTGAGGTGATGCAAGTGCATGATATGACAACCTTATGGTTTCTAAAATGTAGTGCAACTTAGCTGTCTGTGTTTCCTTCCTTCTTTTGGCCATACCTCTGCTATTGAACATGCATTTGGGGAATAACCTAGTGTTGATAAACATGGAAAAAATATTCTTCTCTGCTTTTACACGGAGAACCAGTTTTAGTCAGTAGTTGAGACATGAAAGCCTATAAGCACTGCAGATCAAGGTCTTCTCCATAGACACCATCTAGCCTTTTACAGAGAAAAAGCGTATTTACTCTTAGATCTGTGATGCATCAAATGAGTCTTTTTTTCTCCCTTGCAGCTATCGATGGGGTCATTTAAAAGAAGCAAATTAATTCCTACAGCTACTCATGTCCTTTTGTCAACAGCACAGAAACCATACAGCAAACAAGTTCCTTTTCTGCATACCTTTAAGTCAATCAGGAGAGGAAAGTAACTTCTCTGCTGAGTCTAACGAGGATGCTAATAGTGGAGTTGACTTGCTAAGTCTGTATAGACTGCTAGGTCACAGGAAGCTGTCCTGGATGCCATAGACTTAGAAGCAGCTGGACATTTCTCTTAAGTGTGCTTGTTCATGTAGGTGTTTTGTTTCCTTCCTGTGCTCAAACTTCAAAAATTTTGGAGCAGATGGATTTAGCAGTTTGGAAATACAAGGTGCTTCCCAAAGGGAAGGTAATCATGAATACAGCTACACATCTTATCTAAAGGTTAGTGGAATATAATCCCTAAAATACCTCATGCTTCCAAATACTGCCAAAAATGGGGCATGTTATTAGAAAACAGAACAGATGGACTCAAAAGGAATGCATGGCTAAGACAAATGCATGAGACTACTAGCATTTGACATCTCACTTCCTTGTGGCAAGGCATCCTTTCTAGGAGCTTATCCAAGCTCCCACTTCATATTCCTTAAAGAACAGGATGTTAATCAGTCACTGGCTCTATCTGAAAATGAATGGATGCATAACTGAGTGGGTCTTTTAAAAACAAAGCTGGAGCTTCTCGATAGAGGGACTGCAGGGAAATAGGCTTGGAAGGCTCCTTCGCTTATTTTGGCTCTGTATAAATTACTCCTGGATTATCTCCTGATTTTTTGTGAAGACAAATGGTATTAATGATGCATGATAGAAAACATGCCTTCAATTCTGCTTTCTTGGATAGCATGAGGGATTCACATGACCTATATTGACAAACTGTATTTGCCATTGAAAAGGACAGAGAACAAACCCAAGCAACTTCTATTCAGGAAGCAATGCAAAGCTGTAGCTGTGCAGCTGAAAACTGGGCAAACCAAAGTGTAGTCAGTGAGGCACACCGTAAGCATGTGAAAAAACATGTCAAGAGAGATACACAGGAGACATGGAAGCAAATAATATCACATATGTCTGTATGAATGGGTGGGCATTAGCTGTGAGTTGGACTGAAAGATTGCTGGACTGAGATAAGAGATACAGTGAGCCCATCAGTGGGCACAAATGGAAGTGTTCTTTCTACTGAAGAAAAAGCAGAAAAATACTTAAAGCTGCTGCTGTTATAGCTGTGATTCATTTCTGATTACATATGGCAGAGAGGTGGGTGTGTATGAAAGATTAAATTGGAGCAAAAAAAATATAATATCTTTTTTTTTAAGTTACTTACAAAATTTACTGTTGTGGAAACTCTGACTATCCAGTGTGTATAGTCCTCTCTGCTTTTTTTGAAAGGTAGGTGCTGGGTAACTTCCTGGTAGGTAGCACTTGTAGGTGTGCAGTCTAGGGTCAACGTGTAGCTGTGGGCGTGTGGCTGGTTCCCGTTGATGCCATGGTGCTGTCTGTATCAGCAGGGTGCACCCTGCTGATACAGGGCTTGGGCAGCGGTAATCTTGTCAGTTTATGCCCTGAAAAACTACTTTGAATATGTTGTATATATTGAAACTCATATGTGCGTGCACTTATGCATATGGCTTATGGCATTAGGATTACTTATTCTGCCCCAGTGCAAGGAAAACAGTTCAACTGGACTGCAAGGGAAGAGGTGGCCAGCCTTCCCCAAAGGGCAGGGTGGTGGTTTGTAAACCTTCACGTGCTGCAGTGGCCTGGTGAAAATGAACTACCTTTGGTTTGGGGCAAGAAATTCCTGACATGATATTGAAAAATGTAAGATGCTCTTACATCTGTCATTCTGGATATGTTGCATTATGGATAAAAATACATATATGGATATAAATTCTTAGTTAGTCGTTCAAAGGGCTTCTAGTTTGCTGGACTGTATTCCTGAACAGGATTGCTAAATGACAAGACCTCCTTAAACTGAAGACTTTCCCCCATCTCTTGGGCATCATAATTATTCCTTACTTATAAACTTGTCCCATTATGTAGTTATTGGTTGGTTAGAGATGAAGTAAAATACAACGTCTGAAGGTTTATACTCGTGAGATCTGCATTAATTCCCTCTTGTCATTGGCTTTGAGATTAAAAGAAATTAAGCAGTAAGACTTGGAGTGGATTTGAGTGATCTGTAGCTACTTTCATGGTGCTAACGTTGCTGCAGATAGTCCCAGTCCTCTCTCTTAAGGGTAAGGAAAGGAGGTGGCTTTAAGTGTTTAAGCCCCAAACCCCATGGGGCACAATGACAGGGAGCTGCTGTAGAGGTTTGACAAGCTGTTTTAGACCATCTCTGATGTCAGTTTAAGTGTGAGTCATTACCCAGTAGTACAGAAGCAGATGAAGAAAGGTCTTTTTTGAGAGGGTCATTCCTTATTTATCAAGTACAACCCATCAAGTGGAAAGAGCAGGATGTTGTTCACTCCAAAACCCTTCACTCTTTTCCCAATGAGGGACACTTGTGATATGCTCCTTACCCTGTCCCTATGGCTCTGGCTGTTGGTAGCCAGCCCTCCCTGCAGCCATGGAGAGCCTGGCTGCTGCCACAGAGCAGCTGAAAGAGAGCACTGTCTTCTCGTTACCTTTCTATTTCATAGGTGCCCTGCAAGTTCCTTCTGGTTCAAATTATCTCTGGTGTTTATTTCTCGTGTATGAAACAAGGTACCAGCTTGTGGTGGTTTTGGTGCCTGGAGTGGTTGTGCATGGGTAGGAGCTATCTGAGCTTTCTGAGGCTCACTGCGTTCCTTGTCAGACCTACCTCCTTGTTTTCTATACTGAATCAGAGGCACCTTCTTGAGTTGCAACAAACTGTGCAGAGATTAAAATATAGGCAGGGGGCAGGGAAGCAGGTAGATGCAGAAATATCTGACTGAATAAATACCATCTAGTCCCTGTCAGGTGTGCTCACTAAAATTGTCATTACTGCAAATGTCTGTTTCTGTCTCCATTTGAATTGATAAGGTCTGGCCAAGCATCTCCAAAAATGTGTTGCATAAAGATCTGGCAAAAGCTTAAATGTTCTGATTGAAGAGTTTTGGGTTTTTTTGTTTTTTTGTTTTTTTGTTCAGATATTAACAAGAATTTGAAACCACCTTCCTGGATGGAGGAGGACTTACTGAAGTTGTTTATTAAACGTTTAGATAACATGAAGTTGGGAGGGACTCCATGTACTCTGGAGGACAGGCTGAGAATTTGCAAGGTTTTTTACAGCCTGAAATAGCCCAGAGGGGGGAAAAGGGGACGGTGCAAGAGAAATGCTTTGTGTGAAGGCAGCAGTGACTAAGAGCAGAAGTGGAAAATGAATGGGAAGGGGAAAAACTGTTTAGATGGAAAAGGAACTGGAGGTTGAAGCTGAACACCAGACAAATGTGACTCAGTGTCATGTTGTTGTGAAAAGACAAACGTGTGTCCCCCCCCAGATATTTAAACAAGACTTGTGATGAGACCAGCTTGCCATTTAGGAGAGGTAAGTATGGGTCACCAACCCAGGTGAGAAGCAGATAGTCAAATGTGAATGGAACAGACTGGGAAGCAGAAAATCTATGAACTGGACGACGTTTCAGTATTCTGTTTTTAAGCTAAGTGGCAATATGGATAAGTAAGGGCTATTACAGGAAAGGGAATTATCTGCCTTATCTGCTCTGAAAACTGAACATAAGGAATAACAGGTATAAATTGAATTGATGGATAATTAAATCAGGCATGATAGAAACTCTCAAAAAGGCAGTGCAGTTCTGCAGAAGACATGAGGTATGTCACTGGAAACCTAAGAACCAGTGGCACTAACCTGTTGTAGTGGACTGACACCCAGTATGTGTGCTGAACAGGGATGGAGGCCTGGACTAAAGGACTTCCTGAGGTCCCTTCCAGCGCTCTTCTCCTCTGTTTTAGATTGGTTAAGATAAATGCAAACACTAGGGAAGCTGCTTAGTGGCAAGCTGTATGTTGGAGTGCTATGCAGAAGACTTGCTATTGCATCTCCTGCGTCAGCTTTGGGAGCAGGGAGAAAGCTCTACAGCTTGTGAGAGCGAGCTGTGTGCTTGCAGAAGGCCTCCTGATCCATTACGGTGAAACTCCCTCTCTCCCTTTGTCCTGGACAGTTACTTTGGGTATTGTTCTCACCCACACTTCTATGGTAGTGAGTTGTGTGTCCATGCATTTTTTAGCTCTAGTCAAATGATTAATCATGAGAGTCCTTCTTTGTGTGAAAAACACTAATCTTATGCCAGTAATGCCTGATGCAACACTACCCAAATACTCGAGACTAGCAGTGCTACACTTTGGAGGCACTTAATTACTCCATCATTCAGTGGCGCCTGGGTTTGTACTTGCCTTTGTCCATGACTGAGGTATGAAGAGCCTCCTTGCAGCTGAATCCCAACACAAATCTCTATAGACTTATGAGGATGATACATGGAGGAAGACAAGCACAGATCTGGAGTAAGCTCAGCTAGGTCATAGTCCAGATGCCTCCAATAACTGATGACCATGTAACAGATGTCTTGGCAAAAAAGGACAACAGAATGTCGACTCCATGTTTCTCCAGTTCATGGACTGGGTATCAGAAGGTTGTTTTTTCACTTCTTTGTGAGCATTACAAAATTGTTTCATCTTGCAAAAACTACTAGTGGCACTTAGGTCTTCTATTTTCCTGGTATTTACCTCAAGTATATTTAAGAGATTTGCTTTTTTCTTTTTTTAGGCTAAAAATGAGAAAGTAACAGGTCAGCCAAGCATTGCCTGTTAATGTCTTGATCGTGCACTCAGTTCTGGTTCCATGTTGTAGTAAAAAATGAAACACTCTCTTTCCCAAAGTCACCTACTTTGATCTGGAGAACTCCTCTCTGTCAGGGATCTGGGTAAAGAGAAGACATTAATACTCCATCCCTGTTGCTGCCAATTAAGAAGTACCCATCTAGAAACAGAACAGATAAATTCAACTATCCTGTAAGTAATATCTTAGAAGCTTACCCATTAAAAATGATTCTAAGGTGATACAAGTGCTCTGCATTTGTCTTGAAGTCCTTGATTAGTCTTTCCTCCAACATCTATTCAGTCTTTGAGGAGTATTGAGATCAGAGTAACAAGTTTAAAATTGTGAAGTCTCTTACTTCTCTTTGAAAGCCTTTGTTTTCTCAGCTTAAGGTGTTACCTTAAACCTGGATGCGCTTAAATTCTTGTTATGGGGCTCCTAATATTTGAGGTTTTGAAACAAAAACATATACTAAACTGCAAGAATTTAATTTCTTGTGTCTTTGTCTCTGCCACAAGTTGCAGCTTCTGGTGTCCTGTCCTCAGACCGATGAAACTTATTCTCTTATGAACCTCATTATTTGCTTTGAAAATGAAGGCAAACCCCTTGCCCTGACAGCTGAAGTCTGCCTAGGTTATCATGAATGTCTGTGTCTTGAAAATTGCACTGGCCTCACTTCCCCATTCTTCCTCTTTGTCCCCATTTTATTTGGTTAAAGAACATTTTTGATCTTACAGTACAAGGCGTAGGTGTTTCTGGTTAAGAGGGGTGGGAGTATAGCCAGAAGAACCTAATCCTACAATCCCATTAGACTGAGGTAAATACAAACCATGTTCAGCTCTGTTAAGCGCAAATTGTAGTGCAAGCACCTACTTGCGTTCTGGGACAGGCAGTGGTTGTAAAATATTCAGCTGTGGGTATTTTTGAATTGGTACTGTCAAAGTGGGCAGTGAATATGAAATTGTTCTAGGAATGTGAAATGGACTTGATACTGTTAATGCTGGTGTTGAGATTGTACCAGTTTTTAAGTCTTTTCTTTTTGGCTGTTGGCTATCACTCCCTGAATCAATGAGAAGAAACTAAGTGAGCATTAGTTTCTTTCTAAAAGCAGCCATTTGCATTGTATGCTGAAGCAGAAATTTTTGATAGCATTTTATGGGCAGATATTGCAGTTGGGTGAGTGGAATGTTAAAATACAAGCCGAGCCTTTTCTTCAGGTCTTTTGCTGAAAGGTTGACTCAAAAGGGGTCCGAGTATTGACCTGGAGCGGCTTGACATCGAGCAGCGTGCTATCAATTGTTCTAATGTCAGCTTTCTTCCTAAGATAAGAGAGATGGAGTTCTTTCTTTTTAAACTGAAATGGGCAGCTAAAGGGAGAATGCTTCAGCACAATACTTTAATCGGGAAAGGAGCAAGAAACGAGTATAACAAAAGCTGTTCAAAACTTTACTTTGAAGCTTTCCATTTCTACCGAATCCTTTTAATCTGTACTATAACCTTTTCCTAACCTGCTCTTCTCTGCCACAGCATTTAGTTTCTCTAATTGTATTTTGCTTCCTAGAATTCTTTGCTGTCATAAAAATGAACATTTCTCTTGCGTCTTAATATAGAACCTACTGATACTTCATATTTCATAATGACTGAGAACATGATGTTAAAACTTCCTTTTTTATTCTTCTGGGCTCTGCTGGACACCATGTCTCCACTGTTCCTGTTAAAATTGCAGGTAGTCTGGAGCATTGTTCAAATTTTGCTGCTTAGTAAGCCAGACTTTTTTCAATTTTGCTCTGCCCCATGTGCCCAGGTCCATTCCTGTGGGCAGAGAAGGTAAAGGTCTTCCAAGTATTGAGTTCTCACCTACCTTATGCAAAAATAGCTGATGGGGGTTGACAGCATTTTGAATTGCCCTTGCTGAAAGATGGCTTGCTTGAGTTCAATCCGTATTAGACAGCTCATCTTTAGTGAAAAGAGCCTGTAGGCTCTAACAATCTCCCGCGATGAAAAAGCTAGTTGATGTCAAGAGATAAGGCCATGTAAAACCAGACTCTGCCTGTTCTTGCATTCATAGTGTCACGTAAAGATGACAGCTGGTACTTCTAACATACCAAAGTGATGGCCAGGTGCCCCTGACCACGCTGCTCACCCACACCCGCTACAGCTGATGTTCCAGATCTGAGTGTGTAGGAGATGTGATATGTGAACAACTGTCACACCCACCACAACATCAAACTTAGCATTAAAAAGCTGGAAGGAATGCAGTGTGCAGCTCAACAAAATTTGAGTTTCAGATCTAATAGGAGTGGTGCTTATCCATGGGTTTGGTTATCCCCTGATTAATCAGCCTTCTGTTTGGATGAAAGTTGCACTTTGGGGGGTGTCAGTTGCCCCTGCATAGAGTTTTAAGTGAGCATTTTATTGGGACTGAGGTGTGAATGTATCTGTGCTCCTGCTGCCTAGTAGAAGAGACCAGTGGAAGTCTAGAGGCTAATGCACAGAAGAATGGGCCCGACTCTTTGCAGCAAGCATTTAAAGAATATTCTCCCTTCTCCTCCCTCACCTCTATTGGTGGGAGTCAGGATTGGGTCTACTATGTCTTCCCTTGCTTGCAAAGTGTATGCTGGAGCCCCTTATTCCCCAAGATATTACTGGTTCTAGAGGCAGGAGGATGTAGCCAAAACCAAGCAATAATTTCTATAAAGCAAACAAAATGTTATGTTTGCTTAAGCAGTTTTGGTGTGGCTATTGCTTTTCTTTTCCTCTTTGAGACTAGCTAAACTCACTCTTCTGCATACTGGTAGAGCTTGAATGCTTCCTAAAGAAAGGAGACACACAGATACATTTTAAATTTTGCTTTCTGCGACCACTGGTGTAGAGAGCCATTGTCAGTTGTCTTGTCTGTAATGTGCCCAGGTGAGGAGAAAGTAAGCAAGCTTTTAAACTCAAGTAAAAAAAGTTAGGTCTTCTAAGCAGAGCCTTTAAGTGCTGTTTTTGTTGTGTCTAAGGACTCTCTAGTATACTTCTCACTACTCATTCTTTTATAGTTCTTGGTTTTGTACAGACAGCATCACCTGACTTTATAGTACTTCTACTGCTAACTTGCTTGGAGCAACCCTGGGCTATAAGAAACGTGTAATCTCACTTCAAAAACAGGCACTTTAGTGTAGTGTTGCACTGGCGCCAAAGAATAATTTGATCACTGTAGCTTAAGGTTGAGTATCTGCCTAAAATGTCCTCTGCTGTACTGGAGCCTTGAGACCCCCTTAAGAGATTAATGTTGTCAATTAACTCCCAAACTGTAGCCTCAAACTTCTTATGAGGTCCCTTTTGATGTTTGTTGAGAAGTACAACCTGTTTGCTTTGACTATACAAGGAGCTTAAGTGCTGTTACATGCCTAAAACTCAATGGCAAGTTGTGTGACTGGATTGCTCCCAAAACATAGCTTTTAATAAACATTTTATCTACTTTGGTATCAGATCTGAGTGTAAGTGTTAAAAACTAACATTAAGACCCGTGATCAAAAGTAAAAACCCACACTCTGTGCAGAACACATCAGTTGCAATTTGCTTGCCAAGGCTTGAAAGGAAAGACTCAAGTCTATTGAGTGATAGTTGTAAGGCTCTGAAGGAAGGAGAACAAGGCTGGAGGAGAGACTACACAGAACTTTTATGATAAAAAGGCATTTCTCTCCTTTCCTACCACTATGCATATTACAGCCTCAGTCTTGCTTATACAATTAATAATTGGCACAGCTGACTGCACAATGAGCGTGTGCTCTGGAAACTTACTTCCACTAGAGAAAAACACAAGACTGTTAAACATCCTTTTGATTCATGAGTGACACAAATTAAAAAAAACTCAAAGGTGAGTGTTGAGGAATGTTAATGTTGTACACCGTCCTTTTGAATCCAGAGAAGCATATAGGCACATGCTTAAATAAATGCATATGTGGACATGGTTTAGTGGTGGGATGGCAAGGTTAGGTTAGCAGTTGGACTTAATGATCTTAAAGGTCTTTTCCAACCTAGATGATTCTATGATTCTATGCGGTACTACTTTAATGATATAGTATAGTAACATGCTAATGGCAGACTGACATCAAAACCGGTATACCAATGCAAAAGTACCCGTGGCTGGTACTGCCACTCCCCTGTTCTTACATGAAGAACAGTTTTCTAGGGAGGGCAAAAGGAAATTGCTCCTTTTCAAAGCAAACTGGTTGTACCTATATAAAACCCACAGGTAGGTCAGCTGAAGCTTATAGGATTCAAGCGCACACTCAGCCTTCTGCTAAAGTGAGAGTGAACTGTGTCTCCTAGGCAGCTTCAGTCCTGAATGCTATTGCTGAAGAACTCTAGGGCAATGTTCTCCAAACGTTTTTGATCATGCACCCTTATCAGTAGAAGTTTTTTGAGTAGGTACCCCCAATCTATGTATATTTATAAATTATATATAAGTACTGCTTACTGTACTAATATATTATGTACATTATAAAACATACACAAAAATAGAAATCTTAAAAGGAAGAGATAAAGATGAAATAAATAAAAATTTTACCTAGTGTTTATTAACAGTACAAAACCCCATTTTCTTCCAGCACCCAATAGATTGTCATCTTCGGTCCCTGTGGTGGGTGCACACCATGGTGGAGACCTCTGCACTAGGGTCTATGAAAGCATCTTGATACGAAGTTCATACGTGGGCAAGCAGACAGTGCCCAGCAAGCAGAACTGTGGTCATTCATGTCCAGGCCCAGAGAGAGGATTTCTGTAAAGTGGCTTGCCTCTCTCTGCCAGGCATATTACCAGACCTAGATCTAGTATTTAGCTGTGATGAAAAGCGGTATGTTCACCTGCTTCCTCTGTGTTGTCTCTCCCTTCTCCCTCCCCCCCAAATAAATAACATTCTAGCTTGCCTAGCGGGCTTGAGGTTTTGATGACACTAGGTTATAAAAACTCCAGACCCAGCTTTGCTAATAAGCTGAAGGCTTTTTTTTTCCCCCACTAAAACATTGGGGCGGGGGGGTGGGGGAGGTGTTTATAGCACTTAGGACCTAGCTGAATCTGGCCCTAAGGGAGGAATGTAATCAATTCTTGATGTGGAAGGGAAAATGCTGCCTATTCAGGGCCATTCACAGTTAGTGAGGAGGAAAGGAGCTGCATCAGAGATGATGGAAGAAACTGATGGGATTGAATGAGACGCAGCAGGTCTCTTACTTTTCTTAATTTTATTTTATAAGGCCGTGAACATAAATAAAGAATGAATGGAGAGAAATGTTGCTTAAACAAGAGACCTTTGTGAACCTAGCAACAAGCAGCCGAGGAAGTGGAAGGGTGATACAAAGGAGCAAATCTGTCTGTCATATAAAACCAGCTTTAGCAGTTAAATCTGGAAGGCTTAAGAAGCAGGAGGCTCCCTGTAGAGATACATATTGTTCTTCTGTATTTGCCCTCCTATTCCTGCACACAGAACCAAGAGAGGAGGGAGAGACACAGCAATCAAAACTTGCGGTTCAGATACTCCTTTTCCTGGGGGATTCCATATTCAAAGAGTGTTTAAAAACCAAATCAGAAAATGGAAGAAGGTTTGGAAACAGATGAGAATGTTTCTAATGCTGTTATCTTGGCAAGAGCAGCAGCAAAGGCTGGTCTCACTAGGAGAATGCGTTGACCTGGCGTTTCTGATAAATGAACGCCAACTGAGGCAGCATCTCAGCAAGGGTATGAAAGGAGGTCTTGGCTTTCTAGAAAACGCAGTGGTAAAGAGGTAGAGATGCTTTGACGTCAGTCACAATGAAGGGAAGAAGATCTTTACTGTGTGAGAGCAATGACTTGCTTAAGTAACCCTCAATTGTTTGTGTCTTTTTTTTAAGTGGAGGATGTGAGGCATGTAGAGAATTGAGTTTTCCTTGTAGAAAATGTTGAGGTGCTGGATAAACACTGATGTGGCACTAAAGAGGACTCCTTACACAGATGTTGGGGATTTCCTTGCCAGCAAGGACTAGCCAAGACAAGAAAGGGACTTGCAACAGCAGCTCTGTGGGTTGTTTCACATCTGCCATGGAATTAAATTGATTTTGATGGGCTGGATGGATAGACTATACAGAAGAGAACATTTCTGCCTTTGCTTGCAGAAATATGTATGTAACCCTTTTAGATTTGGAATCCTTAGATTGACACTTTTGATTTTGAATGCTTCTTTTACTATGTTGGGAACAATTGAAGAGGGTGTAGATGTGGCTTGCTCATACCTGTGGTTTGTAGGGTAAGAGGCAGGGAATGCAACTTCAACACACTCATGTAACATTATGCTGTCTTCAAAATGAAAGAGAAAAGTTTCCAGTGGCAGACCTCCTTCACCGGTAGTTACAGCATTTGATCTGTGCTCGCCTGCTAATTAGGTATTCCTTGCCGGAAAGGGTTCAATGGAAAAATTATGTAGGACAGTATGACTGTAGACATCAGTCCTATGTTAATTCATACGGGGCAGTGCTTGGGAGCAAGGGAGAGAAGTGGGACAGGAACCAGAAAGGATTGGGACATCTATTTTTTTCTATTTTTTTGAGCAACCACAGGCTGGCCAGGCACAGGTGCAGATCTTAATTCTGTGACTTACAAGTGAACAACACACAGTTGGACACAGTCCTAACCAGTGGTGATCCAGCTGATCACCTGTTATATCTGACAGCTAATCCTTGTCTTAAAACATGTCTCCTTAGAAACAGCAGTTGCAGACTTGAAGAATTCATACTAACATAAGCCTCATCTCATCACTCAAGCAAAGTGCCAAGAGAACAGGAAAGTTTGAGGTATGGCAGTGCCTCAAAAATGGAGGAGGAAGGGTGGGGAAGGCAGCAGGGAAGTGGAGGCTGTGGAAGGTCATGGTCAGATAACAGCAAGCAGTTGGGGAAGGCTGGGAATGTGCAGAATGGAGCAAAGGAAAACAGGACATAGGTCCCAGTGCCAACCTGAGACATGGATAAGCCAGAAGCACAGATGATACGATTAGCCTAAGACAGCAGAGCATATCAGTGGCAGAGTAAAGGGAGGTTGAATCCCAGTTCCTGACCTCAGAAAACATTTATTTGCTTTGGCTTGGTGGGCAAGCAGTTTGGAAGGGAAGCACGACTTTTGTCTTTGAGCAGCAGTCAAACTTCACAGCCCTTATTTAAATGGGAACTTTTCCAGTTACTTTTCACCGACTAAATAGGCTCCTTCATCGCATCATGAAATCATACACCAGCCTGATATGAAAATGGCAGCTTACAGCTTTTCCCTTTAAGAAAATCAATCTATAAGTAGATAACAGCATGCAGGACAGGACATTGAGCCAGGATTTACAGAGCAAAAAACATACGCTCAGAAACTTCCTTGTTACCATGTTAGTAAAACAGTGCCTTAAGCATGCCATTGACTCTGCCTATGGCTTCTCATCAGTCTCAGGCTTTTGTTCCAGATTGAGATTTTTCCAAATTGTGGAGGATTTAGCTCTGGTATAGTAATCCAAAGATCTGTTCTGAATCCTAGTGTGAAGATTGCGCACTTCTTCTGTAAGAGGAAGAATGTAGCTAGGAAATGTGAAGCTCCAGTGACTGATGTCTTGAGCTATAAATGTCCTAATCTGTGGTTACAGATTGGGAAGCTATTAGTTCTGTTGTGATAATGCCCAGAAGCCTCTGTAGACCTTAATGTAAAGTACTTGGCACTTTGCAGACAGGAGGACATGTTTTGCAGTGGTTGTTCCCATGTTACTAATTTAAATTTACCTTGTAGGTGCATACTGTTTAATTATACCTGTAGACTCAAGGAACTGATGTCTGGGCCTGGTTTTTATGCAGCAGAAAGATTCATTGGCTTTGTCTTCCACCCCGCCACTTAATATGACCCTATATTGAGTCATCACTGATTATTCATTTATTTTTTTTATGTGAGCTTATGATGAAGTTCTCTGAAAATATCTGTTGTTACAGGTCCAATGAGAGATACAAGCTGCTTCCTCCTCTTACAAGCTGTGGCATGTTGTTACAGTGATTAAATCCTACAGGGTCTTTCAGATTTTATTGATTCCTACAGTGGCAGCCCCCAAGAAGAACGAAGATGTCCTCCAAGGATCTGGTAGCTGTGATCTGGTCTGACGGATGGCTACCAGTAACCAATGTCTGTCTGGTGACCACAAATCTTTTCCCTGTGTGATCAGAGTGCAGCCATACTAAGACTATTATTTGAGGAGACAGACTTTGGCTCCAAAGTAACAAAGCATCTCTACTGAAAAGCTGTGGGGGAAGACACGTGATGGTGGTCTTTGCAAACCTAGTGCCATTGCCTGGTTCCTGCCCGCTTGTGCCCTGGCAGGTGTGCGGCGTGGTGCGGGCCATGGGGGAAGTCGGCTGCCAGGCGCTGAGCAGTTACGCTGGCTGCACACCGTAGCTGGGCAGGGGTTGCAGGAGCAATGTTGTGTTGCTGAGGGACTGCTATTTCTAGATCCTGCTCAGACTTCACCGTTCAGCTCAAGAGTTGTGCTTCTGGCTCGCTCTCTGCAGATACAACTCCCTGAAAGCCTTCCCTGGGGGTGTAGTGGTTTGTAAACACGTCTGCGTCACCCTGGAGTTAACACTGGCAGTACAAGGAGTAAATCCACCTTTTTGGGCAGGATTGCACTTCAACTTTTTTTGCACTTTGAAGAAATGCTCTGGTTTCTTAAAACTGGAAAGTTGTGGAGTTTTTAAGAGTTATTAGGAAGCCTAAGCAGTCGGAGTGCTGTGGAGTGCGTTATGTATCCTGCACGTGGTAAGAGGATTAAGGATGTTCATGTGCATGGTATATAGAAGTAATTTATTGAACTTTCCAGCTCCTTGGCTGTTCTGAGTACAGATGTTCATACAGCCTGTGGCACTGATCATATCTAAGGGCAGGCAGGCCAAGGATGGAAAAAGGCAGTCTAACAAGAGGGGTAGGAGTAAGAAAGCAAAAAGAAAACAGCACACAAAGCGATACTGTGCAGGCATAAAGGAGCCTTCACCCTAGCAAGGGTTGCAAGTACATGACCTCCACTTGCATCTTCTTAGCTGTCGTAAGATGATATTTAGACTTACTTCTGCCCCTAAGCCTAATGCACCAGCAAGGATCACATGGTTTGTAACTGTTTGTTCCAAGGTTTTTGAGGTTGTTGGGGAGGAACATGGAGAATATAAAGTGGGAAAATTACAAGTTTAAAAGCAGTTGTGTAAATGCAGATGTGTTATGATCTTCTCTGATAGAGATGGTGCAGCCCTCAAATGAGGATGCCAGTGACTGAAGTGTTGATTTATTTTATTATTATGATCTCTAAAGTGACAAGAGTTCTTTTGTCTCCCAGTCTGGGGTGAGCACAGCAGAGAAAGCTTGTCGTCCTGGAGAGTTTGTGAGGCTCACCTAGAAACGCATGGACATGCTTTACTACAGAGACCAGTGAAATCCAAGGGAGGCTGGAAGAGCCCAAAGGAAGCAAGTTTGGAAAAACAGTCTAAATATCATCCCCACAGAGCTCCTGGCACCAGCCTCCCTGGGCAGATTCTGTTTTCTGATCTCTTTTAGCTGGGCTGCAGCAAGAGTGCCCTGCTGATCACCCTCTCCCAGGTGGGTGCAGCGTTAGGTGCTTAGTTCTGTGCATAGCAAGGAGCATCAAATGTTTTGAGGACTATGTGCTTACCCTAACAACTATTCTCTGCCTTCTCCAGGCAGGGGCTGTAGCTGCCAGGAAGCAATTGCAGAGACCAGTACTGTAGCTACCTTAGCTCATGTGGGCTGGAGATGAATCATTAGGAGATTCTGTACTGAAATGAATGTTCTTGCATGAAAAGGTTGTCTCATGCTTTACTGAACTGTCTGGATTTCCAGCTGATATATTCTTTCTCTTTTTTTAATAATCAATTTTTGAACAAAGCAGAAAACCATTTCCTTGTGAGACTTGGTCAAAAACAAGAGGTTCATTTTTCAGTGGAGCGTGTGTGTGTTGTATGTAAATGCAGGAGCTGAAGTGAAGGCTTTCAGCATCTCATTAGTTGGGTCACTTGTTTATTGGCTTTTATTTACAAAAGATAAATTAAATGTCCTGATGATTTGCCTGGAAAACATAGTAGGCTATTTTCCCTTCTTCAAACACAAAATGCCTCCCTTTGGAGGCAGGGTCCTGACATCAAATATTGCTAATGCTTATACAGGTGGATTTTTATTTTAAATTGCTGGAAAGGAGCAAGTTGCATGTGGGTAATGGCATTTGTGAGCAATGCGCACTAGAACAGACCAGGAGCCCAGGAGAGAAAGGCGTGAAGGTGGATTGCATCTGCAAAAGTTGCTGGTGTGGGCACCCTACCATGGGACCATTCCAAAGCAACCTTCTGGAATCTAGCTATGGGGGTCACCCTGCTGGTAATGCAAGTTGTGCTGACATAAAATGATCCACTCTGCTTTGTCGAGTTATTTCATAAATGTGCACAGCTGTGTCTACAGTCAGATGTGTAACTGCTCTGTGATCTACCGAAAGCTGTATTACAGACAATGTATGAAGTCGGCGTGTTGATGGTTGTCTCTAACCTGCTAGATATGCTCAATGTCAGCTGGACGGCCAGGAGCAGACAATCTGCTCTGATGGTTGAGTGCAGTAAAATGTTAATATACAACTGCAACGACAAAAGGAAGGACTATTGCCATGGAAGCTGCTGCAGCAGGAATTCCCCTGACGAGGGACAAACGTGTTCAGTCCCACAGCCAAATGAATAACATTAAAAGGATTGTGTCAGCTGACACTATATGGCACTGTTTCAGCATTGACTCTGCTGCTTTACGGTGTTTGGCTTTTTTAGATTATTTTAACCATAAGATCTTGTACCAGCGTTTGGGAAGTTTTGTTGGATGTTGATAATGCTCATTGGTAGGTTGTAAGATCTCACCACAGAAATTAAGTGTATAATTAAAGGTGTCAACGTTACCTGCAGTGGGCTTTTTATTCTTTCTGCTTCGCTTGTTGCAGCTTGAAGACTTTGTAGCTTTACAATGTGGTGGTAAACACAAAGAAATACTCTCTTAATTAAATGGTTTTTGACCATGGGTTAAATCTACAACAAGCTATACTTCCATGGAAGACTGCCACAACATCTCTCTCTCTCATTCTCAGACTAGTGCTGCTGGTGACACAGCATACATTTGGTCCATGGGAAGGACCTGTTTGGTCCCCTGAAGATGCCCAGAAATTTAACTGTTTTCCTACACTGTCTTATCACATGTGGTAACCTGTTGAGTGACAGCCAAAATTCTTTACCCTTGGCATCTCAGTCTTGTTCTTGGTGCCTCATGTTTCTGGAGGAAGGTGACCTAGTAAAAACTTACCCCAATGCACGTGCTGCTGAGAGAGCCCTTACAGTCTTAGAAGAGAACCATCTTTGGAAGGACTATGTCCAGTTTCTTCTTTCTCATGTAAGAAAGCCAATATAGTGCCTGTTTGGGAGGTGTTCGTTTTTCTTATTGCATCCTTGTAGGTTGGCTCTGAGCTCCCAGCAACTTCACAGTATGGATCATGTTTTGATCATTTGTATAGAATTATTGTGCTAGGCAGTCCTAAAGAAAAATAAGATTCATCTACCAAAATAGCAAATGCAAACATCTATTTGCTTTAAAATACTAGTCTGAACCGTAGCTAGTATCGATTAGGATGACTCCTTTGACTTGACAAAGTAGACTTGTCACTGAAGCTTCGGTTGCTTTCTTTAATGAAGATGAACAAAATACATGCAGCATAATATCCTACATTAAAGACCTGGATACTTGCTGCCCAGTTCCTACAGGAGAGCACAGTGTCTGAAATAAACTGGAATAAGATGCAGAAAAGAACTGTTACATGCACTTACTTCAAGCTGTCTTGACAGGCTTGTCATAAAGCTGTCAAACTGCCTATGGTTTGAGAATGGTCTGAAGTACACTTCTTCCAGTCCATTTAGAATAGAGCTGATATGAAAACTGATTTTCTGGCAAGCCAGATAAGCTCCAGTGCTTCCAAAGCTTACGTGAGGGAACTTAGCGTGAAACCAAAATTTTGAAAAATCTCACTTGGGAAATATTCAAACATTGGTTTCTTGGTATTTTTTCAGCTCTTCGTATTGGTCTCTAATCATTGAGAAAGATGAAAAATCGTTTAAACTGTCTGTCATATTTCATTGACACTTTCCATGAAAACATCATGATTTTTTTGATGAATGTGTATTTTCTGACAGTAAATTTCTGTCAGCATTTTTTTATGTTCTCTAAATAAGACTCAAAAATCATGTATACTTTTGGAAAGGTAACTTCTCAGGAATATAAAGCAGTCTCTAATTGCTGAGACTTAGGAAGAAGGAATTAATTGGTCTTTGAAAGCTGTACCATATGTCAGAGGAGAAAATACTTCCCAATTGCCAAAAAGTTTTTTGGATGGATTTTTCTTAGGTATGTACATGTATATAATATACCTAAATGTGCTATCCTCATGCATGACTATAAATTATTAGATTTTTGCTCAAAGAGGACAATAAAATGACTTCTAAATTCTTAAACTAATCCTTCTGCTACTCCTGTGCCTGATTCGGGAGTATTGGAGTCTGCGCAGTTGCTAATGAAGTTAAATTAATTTCAATGTCAGCCCTGGATTAGCTCTGTACAAGGCTTGTTTCCAAACATGCAGTTTGGATTGGCATACATATGATAATACCTGGGCCTGTCAAGATAACAGGATATTTTATCGTGAACCTCGGTTACGTTCTGAGAGCACTAAGTCTTTTGCACAGCAGAGCAAAAGGAGAATTTTCTTCCACTGCGTTTCCTTCTTACACGTCTGATTTATCTTGCCCAAAATGGCAATGGTTTTGACCTCCTTAAGATTTGTATATTACATTGTAAGCACTGATAGATTACAGTAGGCTTTGAAACTTTCCATCTTCTATTCTGAGTCTGTGAACTCTTGAGCTCCTAAATAACAGGCTGATAATCAGAACAGGAAAAATAGAAGAGGATAAATTAACCTATTAAAAATGTGCTCAAATTACTTAGTCCTGCAAACCAGTTAAGGAAAGAAAAAAATAGTTAATTCACTTGGAGGTTTTTTTTTCTTTCTTTCTTTTTTTTTTTTTTCCTTCCCCTAGTGCGATGCTCATTAAGGAAGGCTAGAAACACTGGCGGGATCAGAGCAGTAGGAGGAACATGACTGATGGGGACCCATCTTGAGAGAGAAGACCAGAGATTGTCGGAGGACATGCAGGGGCTGCCTGAGGGGTGGTCTCACAGAAGTTTCACGTGAACTTTTTCTTAAATCTTTCTGTTTTTTCTGCAGTGTGTATGTTTGCTGAGAAGTTGAGCATGCAGCCTGCTCTCTCGCTAGGCATCGGACCCAGCGAGGCTGCTGCAGTTTGCCCTGAGCAGAGTCGAGCCAAAAGGGGCTCTGCAATGCACACAGTCTGAGGGCGAGGTGCCAGCATCTGCTCCACAAACGTATCTCAGCACGGAAATACAAATGGCTTTCCCTGCTTAGCTTCTTCATTTAGTTTGAATCTATTATTACAATTTCAATAGCTATGGCTCTGGGGGAGACATTCCTTCTGAGCGCAAACCAGAAAATGCAACAAATTTGGCCAAAATAGGTTCTAGTAGCAGTAATGACTTGCAAGGTAGTTGCTGCTGATAGCACAGCTAAGTTTTTTGCTGGTAGACAGGGTGAGAAGGAAGGAGAGTTTGTGTGTGCAAATTGTATCAAAAGAAAGGAAGTTTATGTTATTTTCCATGTTCTACAAAGTCACTTAAGCAAGCCCAAAGTGCTAGTGCTGGTGTGTGTGCTGCCAAGCCAGATGTTACTCAGTAGAGCCCTGTCCCTACCCTGGGTGGGCGCACACCACTGGGTCTACCTGCATGTTTGGAAACTCCAAGAGTGCTATTGTGCTGTGACTCTGACTTGCATTGGAAATCCTGATGGGTTTTTAAAGAGAAGAAAAGAAAAAAAAAAAAAAAAACAAACCCCGACTGTATGTAAACACATATATTCTCCATGTGCACATGTTAGGCTGAAGGAGGGAGGAGAAATCTGAATTTTACAGGCATAACTGTATATTCATTCTGGGGATGGAAGACTAGGCAAAGCCACTTTTATTTGACTGAGTAAAGCTTCGAAAGGTAAACGGTGCGTGTATCGAACACTGAATCTTTTGATATTAGTATTTTCTGGGTAAATGCCATTTAAGTCAATGTAAAAATCCTTAAAAAGTGCAAATTCATTATTTAGGTTTCTTATGCAGTTGGCTCTATACATGGGATATATTTGTGTACTTAGAAAGTCATATTTAAATAATTTATTTTAGACTAGTCATTAACTATGTAAAACCTAATTCATGTTAAAAATTCAGTTATCTTCCTACAGAAATTCAATGTCACTCTTGTTTTATTGCATACCAGTAAATTATGAATCAATTGTGCTCACTTTGGCAATAAAGGCTGGTTTTTAAGACAATGAGATTATACAGGGGCTTTCAGAATTATATTTAGTCAACAATTAGGTTGATGTTTGAGTCAGAAAGTGATTCAGCTTGCTTTTTTAGAGCTGTGTGGGTTCTGCATGGCAGATGGGATACAGATCTTGCATATTAATTTCAAGAAGGAGAGCAGATAGGAGGTTCTGTGCAGCTGGAGCAGGACTGCTGCATAAGAAAGGATTGTCCTATCCAGTCTACCTGGGAGTCTTCCATAATTACTTTTCAAGGTAAACTATGCAGCTATTGAAAACTTAATTACATACAAAAGTACCTTTTTGTGCTTCTGACTGCTCTTGACTTCCTAAAGATAGAGTCCGGCACATACCTATTGTCCATATCCACCTGTCTCAAGACCAACATATTTCACTTCATAAGACTTGATGCTTTATGGATGCATTTTGGTTGCTGTAGGCAAGATTTAAAATGTTATCCCCATTCCTAGCTTCTGCTTCTAAAGACAAGCGTTTAAAAACTACCTCTATGCTCTACCTGGAAGGTTGTCTGGGCACTGGAGTTGAATTCAACAGCTGCTCGAGGCTTCCTCTATAACTATGTGTTGTTATCAGAAAAGCCGTATCTACTGTAGAATGTCAAAACTTGATTAAGTTGTGGGGAAGGCAGAAGTGATGTACGATAAGTCATTCATACAGAATCGTTTGTAGAGCATTTTATGTCAGCTATAACAGTCTAGCAGGTGCTAGCAGAATATAAATCTCCTGATCAAAAGATGACAACTCTTTGTTAAGAGGCTTTATTATTACAGTAGCAGTTAAGGTTAAGTAGGTATAGCTATTCTAGCCCCACAGTTTTCACTTGATAATTAAGACTTTTTATCATTTAATCTGAAATTTTCTGCTCTGTCTTTACCAGAACATGGTTTGTGTGGGGTTCTTTACTCTGGCCTTGCTAGACAGGAATGTGCTTTCAACTGAACTGTTTCAGTTCCAGTTTCTCAATCTCATAAATTAAAATTGGAAAGTAATCTTTAAATATATGTTTCTTTCCCCACTGTGCTTGGGGAAGAAAAAAAAAATCCACTTTTGTTTGCTTTCTTGGCACTCTTTGCAATCTGAAGGTTAACTGTTTCAATGTCTTGGTGCTATTTTTTGCTGTCCTTCTAATAGCTTGAGTTCACCAGAGTGCACCCAAACATTAAGGCTCAAGAGCAAGTCCAACCACAATGTTTGTATAGTTCCTCGTACTACTGTTTCATGGAAAATTTCTACAAGCTGTAGTTGTTGGTGTAGCCAAGGATGTGAGCTGAAATACAGGGGTATCATGGAGAATGTGACCTGACCAACATGTTAGTGGGTCTTTGCAGAGCCAGATCACAGAATAGCAAATCTCATGCTCTGATTCAGCTGGGAGAGCTGATGCTGAGATCCAAGCAGCCACGTAGTGCGAGGAAGACTCACTCTTGTTAGGCAGAACTTCAAATGGCCGGCTGCGTGCCTCCTGCTTTTCGTCAGGAAGAGTGGTGTTCCGACAGTCCCAAGGCCTAAGGGAGGCTGTTAAAACTACGATGCAGTATTTATTGGATCCAACTCCTAGTTTGGGGTTACGATCATGACACTATCTTTTGCACAGGGGTGTAGAAGTGCTCTTAAACGCTGCCCTGTCCGTTGGGTTTGTCCGTGCTGCCCCTCTCGGGTGTATTGATTTTCACTGGTTCTCTAGAAGAGAGAACGTCCCTGTCTCCATCACCCTTCCCTGGTGACTAAAACACTGCCACAGGGTGAGAGCATGAAAAACGCTACTTTGAAAATGGAGCTTAATTAGCTTACGGAAGGGATTAGAAGAGAGCGAGCTGTAAGGACTGGTGTCTGCGTCCCTGGTGTTGCAGACTTGATGTTTGTAATTCAGCTTAATGTAATCTGGTGTCTGACTGGATAACCTTGTTACACTGATACAGTGCTGCCAATGCTTAGAGCCTCCTTTTATTTTCTTCCTCACCCCTCCATGGAAGAGTTGAATGTGGCAGAGAAGGTACAAGATCAGTGAAAAGCTAGAGCAATGACAGCGTGGGACTGCAAGGCTTATTACATTCTGGGAAGAAGAGCACCAGCGTGTGCATTGTAATGCTAAAAATATTCCCTGTGACGCGGGACAGTGACACTAGCCACGTGGTGTCTTTGACTTGTTCTGGTTAACGTGCTCTCTTGGGGATGTCAGAGCGCAGGCTAAGGCTCCAGCGTGGTGGCAGAGACACAGAACTCAAAAGCCCGTAGGCATGATCTGCACAGCTCTGTGTGTGGAACAGAAGCAGATTTGAAAGTCACAGGATTAGTAACAATGAACTGGGCAGGAATAGGAGGTGCAAAAGAAAAGGTGGGATCGGGTTCTAGTGCCCAGAAATCGTGTCAGCTGTGATGGCAGGGCAGCACTCCCTCTCTGGAGGGCTCGGACACCTTCTTTCTGGGTGTTTTGAGGAAGGCATGGCTTTGACACACATACGGACAAATAAAAGACTATGCAGAAAAAGGCCAAAACAGCTGCTGAGGGTAAAAGGTACAGACAGTGTATAAGTGGAAAAATTAAATGCATGGTGCCTCACCGACCTGCATGCTACACAGTAATGAGTGTGCAGAGCGGAGGAAGAAACTATTCAGTGTCTTGTATTTGTATCATACAGGAGGAAGTCAGGGAATATAGGGGGGGAAGTTTCCCGATGAGATCTGTCAGACAGCAGGTACACTTTCAAAGGGATTAGCTGACATGCCATCACTTTGGCCTTGTTTTCCTGCTTTAGGAAAGTTAATCCTGCTTTAAATTGCTGGTGATGGACATGCCTTGTGATGATCAGAGGGAGCTTATCTTCCCTTTTTGCTTTTGTCCTAGGTCCAACACGAAAAATGCCTCTGACTGCCAGTGCCATGGACTTTTTTCAACTTTTTGTCCCTGACAACGTACTAAAGAATATGGTGGTCCAAACCAACATGTATGCCAAGAAATACCAGGAGAGGTTTGGTAGTGACGATGCCTGGATTGACGTCACCTTGACAGAAATGAAGGCCTTCTTAGGCTACATGATATCAACCAGCATCCACCACTGTGAGTCCGTTCTCAGCATCTGGAGCAGTGGCTTCTACAGCAACAAGAGCATTGCACTTATCATGACACAATCACGGTTTGAGAAGATCCTGAAATACTTCCACATTGTGGCCTTCCGCTCGAGCCAGACAACACATGGCCTCTACAAAATCCAGCCTTTTCTGGACTCTCTGCAGAATGGCTTTGACTCTGCTTTTAGACCTTCGCAAGCCCAGGTAAGAGTTAACCTGTTGGCAGATAAAATCTAACCTGCGTGCTCTGGCTTGTCTCGCTATGACTGAAAGCGCAGAGCACAGCTGCCTGAAGAAAGAGCTGGGGCCTCACAGTGTGAAGCCGTGCTGCAGTGCCTCCATGAAACGTGAGAGAAAGCAGCACTGTCCTATGCAGGTGCTCAGCAACGTCTGATTTACAGCTCTGCAGTGCGGGTACCTGGCATGTTTCAATAGGAATGATGCTCTCCGAGCTGGGGTTGTTTGCTTTAGTGGCCTGAACAAGCCTGGAGACTTCTCAGTGAGGTGGGCACAGCTAGGTTTTGCTGTCCTGAGAGTGGGAGGTTGCGGGCTGCTCCTTTGAGGGAGAGTGAAAAGGCCAGGGCTGGTGCAGCTGGGCTGGAGGCAAAACCCGTACCTGCTCCTGCTACAGGCTGGGGGTGGGATGCAGGAGCGGGGTTTGCCAGGAGTGACCAGCCCTGACCTTAGCAGTAGGTGCTCATCATGGGGTCCAGCAGCACAGCTACCTCCTCGTGACTGGGCACAGGGACGATAAGCGGTGGGGGAGGGACAGGCGCCTTTGCTCATGCGGTTGTCAGCTGCCCTCAGCAGCGCTGCCTGTGCCTTTTGCCAGCCCTGGCTTTTAACGATGGGTGATGTTCCTATGGAAAATCTTATCGATAAGTGGATTTGCAACCAAAGTGCCACTGAACAGAAAATATTTCTAGACTACCAGGAGTAAAAGTAAACAGGACTTTGGCATTCAGTCCAGAATGAAATCTGGAATTTTCATTTCCAGATACGATTAGGGGTACAGCAGAATGCCATTCTGTAGGGACACTGCTTTGTAGACTGGGCAGACAATTTAAGGAACTAAATATAGAAACTTATGTAGCTGATGGCTGTCTGACTACAGCTGTACAATTTATTTTTTTTAGTGCAAAGAAATATTTTCTTAATATTCATCATATGCTATTTAAACTTTGCTCTGGTATAAATTATCTCCTTTTGGAGCTATTGCTACTAGTGATGTTTGGAAGTCTGGAAATTAAAAGGAATAAGCATGAAATATGTTATTGCTTGAAATAACTTTTCAATCAACTCTCTGTTTACAGAATATAAAGACTTCACCTAGACATTTGGAAAGGGTGTTGTGACCATCGTCCTCTTTTTTTTTCCTGTTCCCCCTCTGAAGAATCACACTTTTACCCACTGCACAAAATTAATGAACACATAAATGCATCACATCCATTGAAGTGTGCCTAGAATAAATTGAGAGTGATTATAGGTGGGTTTTTTGTATTTTACAGAGAATAAAAATCATACCTGTATAATTCAGGACAACACAACTGTATTAAAAGCTGTTACGGTAGAGAAGGGAGGAGTGTTCTCACTAAGCCATGCCAGCAAGATGCATTTCCATCAAGACAAAACAGACAGTGAGAGACACGGCATTGTTGGGACTGAGCTCTCATTAAGATATGAAATCTAATCCTTATGGCCACTGGCTTCAATGGGCAGAAGATAAAGGCTTCAGAAATGTGATCACTGTGTCTAATGTAAATGCTTATAATGGTGTGCTGTGGGACATGCTGTGAGTGCAAATCCATTAAAGGATAAAACTTGATTTGCATGTATATCCCTTCTCCCTCCCCTGCTCCTGAGCAAGATTTGAGAACTGAATTGACAAAATCGTAGCGTCCTATTTGCAGTGGCAAGACATCTAAATCTCCACAAGCAAATGCGTGCTTGTGCAGAGCTTGGTAAGGAGATGCTACTTTACAAAAAAAATAGGGGGGAAGAAGTAGTGACAGCCCAGTTCTCTTCCTTCCCCCTCTACTTCTCCGCTCCCTTGCCAATGTTTACATCAGTAACTTCTATACAGCATGTTTCAGTGGTATTGAGCGGAACAAAGAGCACTAAAATACAACTTCAAAAATAAATCTGTGAGAAAGAAAAAGGTTTTGAATCTGTTGTTAAAAATACTCTAGTGTAGCACCAGTAGCCTACTGGGGGATGTTCCAGGCCTCCTCCCAAAAGGAGCCTTGTGCCTAACGTCCTCCTGGGTGCCATCAGGGCTGCAGGCTTCCTGTCTCAAGAGACGTGGACCCCATCTGCTCAAAACAGCAGGAAAGACCCTCTCCCTGGAAATTGTTTTGAGTGCAGATTAGTAGACTGCAGTAAACATCAAACCCAGAATGTCAGGCCCAGTGAGAAATAATAGAAATAAGTAAAAATAATAACCCGGTTGCACAGAAACAAAGGGAAAAGACAAGGGGAAAGACCCATTCAGATGGGCTTTTGGATCTGCTGCCTCTGAAAGCATTTTGGGAAGAGGGGCCCAGGTTTCTGTAATCAGTGATACCTGGAATCCCAAGTTCAAAATGGATTTGTTGCTTAAGGTACGCCTGTATCTAAAACATGAGTCTTGTGGAACCTGTGTGGTTTGTGCCTGAGCTGTGATCTATGCTCAAGCTTTAGGCTAGCGTCTTGTAAGTGGCATCAAGCAGAAGAATGACTTGGGCTCCTTGCTGTTGAATGCAGCAGGGCTGTTCGGGCTTGTAAGGCAGACTTGTTACTGGCTTTCTTCCTCTGGCAGGGTGGATTTGGAGAACACAGGCTAGGAAGATGCCATGTTTAACTCACCCCTGTGGACAGAGCAGACAGTCTGCACCCAGCAGGCCGTGCCTTCACAGTTATTTCTTCTATAGATTGGATCTTTTCTTTTTGGAGAGCTAGAAAAGATTAAGTGGAATTTCTGTGAGAAAATATTTAGGGTTTTTTTTTTTTTTCTCATGTTGCAGGGCCCAAAAATATGCATGCAAAAATGACACCACAGTTTCTATGAAAGGAAACAGAGGGAGAGAGAACTATGCCAATATACCAAACCAAAGAAAACAATCTAGTGAATTATAATTATTTTGCTAAATATACTGAGCAGAGAAAAGGAAATAATTACTCTCTAGCTTATAAAGGTATTGAAAGCCCAGAACATTATAATTGTGTATCAGCACTGCTAGCTTCAATTTCCAAAGTGGGGGGGAGGGGGGAAGTGTTCTGACCTAGATTGGATGGGAATGACAGGCACATTCTCTGCGTCCTATCCCTCCCCAGCACATTCTGTATACGTAACTGCTGCCTCTACCTGAGCAACGAGAGGTGGAGTTTTGGATCTGTTCCGGGATTCACTGTCATCTCTTTGCTGCTTAGTTTTGTAGCTTGTGCTGCTGTCTACAAGTGCAAGCCTGAAGACAGGGAGGATGCCCTGTCTGAGCTCCGGAGGTATACTGCAACAAATTCAAGGGCACTCACCTGCCAAGGATATACACTGAATTCCAGAAGCCAGAGGAGCTCAGGAAAATAACATCACTGCTCAAATATCCTTCTGTGCCTGCTGAGTATTTATATGCTTGTCAGCGGGATGTGACTAGGTGGGATCGTTGTCTCTGGCTGCCCCTGACTGGCATGGGAGAGGTCAGGAGCACAACTCTGGGCGCTCTCCTCTTCCCTCTCCCTCCAAAGCACCTTCTCCTTGGCATCTTGGAACCAAACAGTTCTGCATCTGCCCAGTGAAATATCAGCTGGGAACACTGGCTTAAGTCCTTACCTCAGGCAGGAGTGAACTCCCTGGCAAAGAGACATAACTCCAACCTCTGCAAAGGCATGGTGCTAAAGTCTGGCCAGTTACTAGGGAGCTTGTCTGTGTTTCGCTCTTGGTGGTATCATAAGGCAAAAAGCAGTTTCAACATAGTTCTTCCAGACCAGCTCACAGCATTAGGCAACAGCTTCGCTGAAAACAGAGGGGCAAAACCAGGCTGATCAGCTTGTAGCTCTTTTGTGTCCTCCCGATTAAACATTGATTTCGTACTGGGCATTTTCCAAATACCCAAATCATAAGATCTTGCTCAAATCACACCTCTCTCTCTGTTTCCCTGTTTTCAAAATGATTTTCTGTGAGGGTGCTGGTCCCAAACCAGGACTGTTCTGTTAGGGCTTGTATGAGTGTAACACAAAGACTTAAGTATGCAGAGGGCATCAGCCAAGTTGAAGACATGGAGCAAGAGAAAGACAGACAGAGGAGCAATAAGAATATGGAATAAAAGGTAAATTTCTGATGTCCTGTAGCTGTTAGCTGGTTGAGCCTCTGATTTTTAGGGAGAGTTTAACAGCAGAAAATGAACCTTTATTGCTATTTTTAAATTTAACAGAGTGCTGTAAGAACTGATTCTTTTTTTTTGTTTGTTTGAAGAGAGTCGATAGAAGACTAAACAAATGGTCAGAGGAGCATGAAATCAGGGCTCCATCGGAGGCGGGAGTTAACCTTTGAATGACGGCAAAGAGGATCAGTAAAATGTGGATAGGCCAAACAGGACCTTGAAAGTGAAGAGAGAGAAATTGTCTGATATATTGGAGAAGGACACCTATCAGAGAGAAACAAAGAGAAGTGATGTGGCCAGTGTGATGGACTAGGAGACTGGCTTTCCAGCCGCAATCTGTAGGGCAGGATCGCCTGGTGTTGGGGCCAAAAGGAAAACTGCAGCAGGATGGCTATGGACTTGTATGCAAACTTCACTGGGTGGGTGGGTTGTTACTCTAAAATAAGTAACATTTTAGAGCTGTTACTCAGAAAGCATGGAAAATGCGGGTGCTGCCTGGCTCAGGAGACCTTGCAGGGAGTTGTAGGTAAAGACTGACATTCAGGTTCACTGGCCAGTGAGATCTGCAGCAGGAGGAGAGGGATGTCTGCAATGACCAAGAAAGGAGATAGTAAGGGGTTATCTTAAGGGAAGGGAGATGCTCTCAAATGTAGCGTAATAAAACCAGAACTGACAGCTAGATGTGCGAGGAGAGTTGTCAGATGCTAGCGGAGACTTTAGTTTAGTCAGGAGGAGCTTTGGAGCAAAGAAGCAGAAGCACAAGCTGCTAATGCAGAAGCAATGGCTGAATCTGTACATACAGGTGCATACCCAGGGGACTGTGTTTGCAAGTGGATGGTACCCCGCAAAAGCCAGAGACAAGGCAAGCTGAGGCAGTTTCTCCAGGAGGCAGGCTGAAGAGACAGCCTGTGTTGGGGATGGCCATGGAGCTAAGAGAAGATGAGCTATCTCAAGGACATGTTGGTTCATTATCTAAGGCAATGGAATGCAGGAAGTCCAAGTACAGAAGAGTTGGTGGCTCTGGGCTTTGCCCACAAGCCTATTTGAACTGTTCTAAGAGCAGGCTGGGTGGAACTGTGGAAAGCTTTGGAGATTATCTAAAATGGAGAAGGCAGATAGACACTCCTGACAGTGGCTAGCTGCTTTGTTCAGTGAATGAAAGATGTAAAATGGCTCAATTGCTGGAGACACAGGACTCTACCACTTGGAATGCATATACCTGTTGAGGGGAAAACAAAGAGTGAAACCTTAGCAAGCAGATCTAGCGGGGATGAGGATGTTTATAAAGATGATGAAAAAAATCCCAGTGGGATAGCTGTGCGGGAGCAAAGCAACTAGGCGAGGAGCTTCTTAGACCTGAACAAAACTGAGGATTTGAGAGTAGAAAATGGGGATGATTTCTGTGAAGAAATCCCCAAGATAGCTTGCATCAAAGGGAGTCAGAATAGGAAGAGAGGAGGGCTTGGGGAGTGAGTCAAAGATGGTGAAGAGGCGGCCGGGAATACGTGTAGGAGTCAATTAAGCCTGAAAGTAGATTTTTATCTAGGAAGATGAGAAGCAGAAAAGAATATGTCATGGGGACAGTAAGCTCACTCTTGGAAAAGCAGGTATTGCAGTGACAGCAAGAATGGGGAATGGGGAGGGAGCAAATACCACTTTGCATGGGGGTTTGGCAAAGGTGGATTTGAGATTACAGGAGGAGCAAGGAGACTGAGAATGGAGAAGGGTGAACAAACTAAAACAAGTGGCCACTGCCAGTGGCAACAAACTTTGCAAAAAATAAAACCACGTAAGTGCAAGAAACAGCAAATTGCCCCCTTTGAAAATGAGATGGGAATCAGCTGTTCCAGCAGCAGCAGGAGGCACAGCGTGTAGGGTGCCTTGCTTGCAAAGTCCTTTACAGCTGTTGAAGCAGCAGTTGCACGTGGAGGGGTGACAACACTTGTCTCCCCACCCTCTCTGGAGGAAGCGGAAGAGCAAGCTCCAGGGTTTTCATTTCAGTTTCTCTGCTTGTCCACATTCCCTCTTTACAGCAACAGCAAATCTTGCCCTACTTTGTTTCCATTTTCATTCCCTCTTCCCAGCAGTTAAGTAGGGACTTCGGTGGAGCCTTGGTGGTCTTACAGAGAAATGGGAATGACTTAAATATTAGGGATAGGGGAAAGGAGGGGAAGCTCTGGGTCCTAAGGGAAGGCAAGGCTGAGTGTGGGCAGAGAGAAGAGGGAGATGGGGAGAGGTTTTCAAAATTCAGATTTGCTTTCTAAATTTAAGGCTGACAGGCCTTCTCTAAGGCAGAAGGGGTGCAAAGGGTAAGCAGGATGCAGTAGAGCTGGTGCTGTGGTGCAGAGGAGGGAGCTGAGCTAATGACATCCTACAGCGAGGGAGATTGTGACAGTTGCAGCACACCGCTCAGTGGGATCTGGCAGGTAAGAGAGCCTTTCCAGAAGCTGAGGAGTCCTTAACGGTGTACCCAGCCCCATCCCAAGGGATGTAGTCCTCCCCTCTGCACAGAAGAGGCAGAAAGGCAAAAAAAAGAATGAGAGCACGGTTAGTTTTGCAAAATGCTGTCAGAATTCCCTGGGGTGGAAGAGTGAAATGCCCCAGGTGGTGATTGGAAAGGAAGAGCAGTGTTTCATGTGGACCTCGAGAGAGGACGAGGATTTGGCTCCAGTGGGGAAATGGGGCAGCTGCAGCTTTAAGAATAAATACCTTTGTGTGCAGCTCTCCTTGCTTGCATCTGCATTTTGGTGTATAATTTGAACATTTCACAAGAGTGCTTTCAGATGGTCCTGTGAATGTTTTATGAGCCGTTAAGAAGTGGAGTGCGTATAAATGAAAGTGTGCAGCCGCCCCTGCGCGGGGAGGGCACGGGTGCCTATTTTCGGCTGACAGAGTGATGTTCAACAAACATCTTGTATTCAGGAGGGCAGCAGCTGCTCATCACTGGTGCTTAACTGCTTACCCACCACATTTCTTCTGCGAGCATTCCTCCTAGGTTTAATGCAGCTTTGTTCATGTTTCCACCACGGGCTGTGTGCAGTTGTGCACAAAAGTAGCGCACACGGATGTGGAAGGGGTCGGTCTCAGGGTGAGAGCCTCTGTGTTGTGGATGCCTGTATGTCAGCCTGTCTTCTGGGGTGATGGTCATTGGAAAAGAAGATTGTAACCCATCTGACTTATTTTACACATGGCTTTAAAAGGGTATGAATTTTGGCCTGCTGGGATTGATATCTCCTCAAGTACTAGGAGGGGAGCCTGCGGTAACTTGCTCTGATTTAGATGTAGATGTCTGAATTTGGTCAGCATTCATCAGCTGAGGCCTTTCAACAGTTTCCAAGCAATTATACTCTCACAAGTGACTTGCTAGACAACGCACCATGCAGTCAGGGATGTGTATGTTATGTACAGCTACCTGTGAGATGCAGGGAGGTAGTAGTGCTTTTCCATAGATGGGTTCCATAGTGTAAAACCTAATTGATGGAGAGAAGGATAACAAAACAGCTGTAAGGAACCGGGAACCACTCATATCAACTGGCTTCAAAATGCAGAAATTTCTTCACTTCCACAGATTTTCATTAATTGCTCCAGTCTGCCATGTCTTTTTCCATTCCTGCCTCTGGTCCTTTATCTTTTGTCTCCTTTTGTCAAATTTTTCATCTCCTAAGGCAAGAGAGACTTCCCTGAAGCTGCTGCCACCAGGAAAAAATGTTTTCTATCTCTTTACCACCTCCCTAAGTGGCAGCAGCAAAGATCTTTTTCTTTCTTAACTTCTCTCCCCCCTTTGCTGTGTTTTCCTTTGCAGTAACCAAGGACTGTACCTTACAACATATTGTAGGGGATGATTAGGTGTAAGGCATCTGCCAAACAAGCTGAAGCTGATGATGAAGCTTGGAGAAGAATGCTGCTAACAATCTCCATCCCCCCACCCCTCGCCTCATTTTGGAGGGGTGTTGAACTGTAGCTGATAGTGAGAAGTGAGAGCCATGCCTTGCAACGTTAGCAAACCACGTGTAGAGCAGCCGTCCACAATGGAGGTTGCCTGGCCAGGCTTTGGGTTTTGCTGGATGGTAGTATTGAACAAAAGTGGGTTTGCTCCTTTGTATGAGGTGGTATGCACAAGCACAGTGCAGGGGTTGTATTTCCTTGGAAAAATTTAAAGCACAATTTTTTTCAGCAATCCTGTACTCTTCTGTTTCTCCCCCCTCGTCCCCTCTTTTCTTGCCAATTGCAGGTACTACATGAGCCCCTGATTGACGAGGATCCTGTTTTCATTGCCACGTGCACAGAGAGGGAGCTGCGCAAGAGGAAAAAGAGGAAATTCAGTCTCTGGGTTCGGCAGTGCTCATCCACTGGTTTCATCTGCCAGGTGGGTTTCACCTCTTCTGAGATCTTGATTCAGTTTCAGCAGTCCCTTAAATGTGGTGCAGGATCAAAGGTAACAGTCACTTCTCTTCATTGCCTTGCCGGGGGTTAAAATCTGAATGCAGCAGGCCTCTGACTCCCGCAGATACTAGATGCAACGGATGGTGCCGACAAGCTCCTGATGCTCTTGTTTGCTTTATGATTTAACTGAGGGTGTCTGTCTCTAATATTGTCCATCTGACTGCCAGTCCTAAGCTAATTCAATTGAAATGGAGCTAAAAGGTCTGTCTGTTTATACATCCTAAGTTTATCTAAATATCTAGGTACTGTAATGAGTCAGCTTCTCTAAGTATAACGTTGCATCTGTGATAGCCAGTGGTGTCCAATAGACTAAATCAATATGATATCAAGATATCCATTTTTCTGTGAGAAACATATTATCAGGGTTTCCTATTAAATCTCTTTTCACACCTCTACTTCTCTACCAAAGAAATAAAATCTGATGTTACTTCAAGGTGGGATATGAGCTTGAGTGGGACATCTATTAAACGGTTTGGTTTTAGTGTTGAAAAATATTAGGGACAACTTTTCAAATTCTCAGATTCCCCAATTGTTGATGTATTTTGAGAGCTCTTGAAAACTCTGGCCCTTTATTTTGATACTTAGAGGTAAGGTGGCAGATCTGGTATTTCTTTTTCCTAAGAGCTTCTGTGAAAATGTGGTGTCCTGCATGTTCCAGAGCAGCAGTTTGGAGGTGCAGGTAGGACGTGCACACTGCTTGCTCAGGCTGAATGCATGTCAAAGCTGAAGGGCCTGTGGATTTGCTGCAGTTGAACATTTATTCATAGTGAAATTTGATCCGTGAATCACTGCGACTGAGTAGCTATGCAAGAAAAGAGGCTTGCTGGGAACAGCATTTTCAGCAATGCTCTTCACTTGAAGAAGAAAATTAGGATCATACATCTTCCATCCAGGTTTTAAAGCAGTTGTTTGGTCTGATACAAAATAGATCCACCTTGTGAAGCGTCCTTGGAAGCTTCCCCTCTTAAGGCTTTTGGAAAGCCATTTTCTACACAGAGGCAGTGTCCTTAATCTCCAGGGTGAACACCAGTCCCACACGCAGCTTATTACTGAAGCGTGATGGGTACAGTGAGCACAAAGTTTGCTGATCTCTCTTGCCATGCTTCCCCCAGCTAACTGCCACCAAACTAATAAGTCTTCAGATATGCCAGAGATTTCAGATTCTGAGCTATAATTATGTTGCACCTCCCGTTCTGTCCATTGAGAGCATAAATTAATGGAATGTCAAATTAAACAGAATAGATGCTCAGCACCACCCTAATCCTCCTGCTCCCTTAATGAATTAGATACTCATGCTTCACTTGCATCCGGATGACGTCCAGGATCATCTTACCAGCTGCCTTCTATTTTCATTCCATGACTTGGCTGTAATTATCATCATGCTAAAATGATTGGTTGAGAGGGACCTTAGGGAAGAGTGAAAAGGAATATACAGGAACATGAATGTTTATGCTAAAATGGAAAAACCTAGTCTGGGGAGGATGGGGGTCTTCAACTATGATATGCTTGAAATGCTATGTTTCACAATTACAAAGGATCTTGCAGAATCCAAAGCACAGGTGGTTGTTTGGTTTATTTACTGTAATAAAAAAGAGTTGTTTGGGGGTTTTTTTGAGTTTTAATTGATCTAAGCAAAGAAGAAAATCCATTGTTTTCCCCCTTCATATGCACACCTTCCCTTCCATCTCTTGTGAAGCTGCCATCACGAAAGAAAGACTTGTTGCCTGATAGTTAAGGACTGACTGGTCTATCACTTGTCTGCTGTCAGAAAAACGTTACAGCCCGCACTTGGAAATACATAGAAGTTCTGTAATACTGTCTGCATGAATTCCTTCCCTCATTGTTTCCACATGATGACGTTGAAGTCATTTTATTCAGAATAAAATATGACTGTAGACACATCATAAATCAGGCTAATTAAGTTTCAAAAGTCTGAATAATATTTGTCTATAAAAAGGTGAGGCAGCTCGGGCAGAAGAGGGAAGAGAGCTACATATGAGGAATGGAAGGAACCTTAAGAGGTCTGTGATGCTCCTGGCCAAAAGCAAGGTCCTCGAAATCTGAATGATGAGCCTGATGTTAAAAAAATCTCCATTTGATGACATCCCAGTTTTCCCAGTGATCTGCTTCTCCTATGAAGAAGATAGTTGGTTTGTTTTCCTGATGTAAAATTGGTATCAGTGTTTTGAAGCCACATGCTGAGCTACTCCTGGTTGGCAGCTCACAGGGCTGTTGTTAATGTTAGGAGTTTTAGCTGCTTGACTCCCCAGATTCCTCTGCCTACTTGTTGTCGTGAACATAACTCTGAATCACTCTTTTGGGTGTGCAAGTACTTCTGTTAGGTGGCTCATCGTTTGATTTAAGCAAACAGGGTTTGGTTAAAAATCCAGCAATCCAGCCCGATAAGCCATTTGTGGAACAGAAGTGGTATAAAACACAAATATTGTTTGTGGATATAAGAAGGTGCATAGGCTTATATGCATAATATAAATAATATCTATATACTAGACTACTTCTGTCTTCTGTAATACAGATCACCTGACTCCACCCTGATAGCTAAGTCTCTGTTTTAAGATGGATGCACAATTTCAGATCGTATCTCTGCTTCAAAATTTGTCAAGCAAAGCATCTCGTTGCAGTGAATAGTTTTGTTGCTGAGTATCTTTTCACGGTCAGCTGGCCTAGTGGGGACACGCAGGAAGGACACATCATTCAAACAAAGTAAGTCTATGTCTGCAGCAGCTGAGAACGTGAACAAAACCTTTCAGAGGATTAGAAGGGCTCCAAGAGAGCTGACTTTGGCAAAGTAGGCAGCCAAACTGCCCTGGTACTGTTGCCTCTTTTACCCATCCTTGGTGCTGGACATGGAGGTGGCGGCAGCAGCTGCTGCTGCAGGAGAGAGTTTGGGCCTTCTCATTTCTTTCTAATTCAATGAGAACAGCAAACTCAGCTTGCAGGGTCTCAGGTGTCTCTCTCCGCTCCATCTTCTCTTTGCTTTCCTCATTTCCCTACGTATGTGTTACCACTAAGACACTTTTCAAACCAATATTTTAATATCTTGATTGCAGTTTAAATGATCACTGTAGCTTAGAAGTGTTTCTCTCATAGAATATTTGCTGAGTAAGTAGTCCTATTTAAATCAAAACTCTAGTTGTGTCAGTTTTTATTTCTCTCTCTCAAAAAGTTTGGAGCACTTGCTTGTAAAAGATGTTCATAAATATGATTGGTAGGACTGTTTTTCATTTTAGATATGGCAATAGAGCTCATCAGATACAGCTGAGAGTTTCCAAATACCTGTTTGGGGCTAGTTATTTAGTCCTGGTAGGACACATCGTGCTCTCTTTCCTTTTCTTGTGTGGCACGGGAAAGTTTTCTTGTCATTTTGCAGAAGGAGAAGGAAGCACAGGACTCCGCAGGGAGTCAGGTAGGACAAGGTATTCCCATAGTGCCCTGTCCTGGACCACAGGCCGATGGCACAAACATAACCCTAAAGACAGTCCCTGACCCACAGAGTCATCAATCAACAAAATGGAAGGCAGTATGTAGATCATAGAGAGCACCACAAAGGGACGGTCAGGCAATATTAATCACTATGATAGGTGGTAATGGAATTAGCTCATCAGCCTAATTATTTGCTTTAAAAAACTGTGATATCATGGTGGAGAAGAGATGACTTTATGGATGTGAGTATCCTTTCCTATCCTTGGGATGAAATTTGTCTTCTGAGGCTAGTCTGGACATTCTTCCCTTCCCACACCTCCTCTCTGCCCCCAACTGTATAGGCTCTGCACTTGCTTTTATTCGCTGGCAGAAAGTTCTTGCGATAATGAATTTCATTTTCACTAATATCTCTGATGACGCTCAGTTTTCTGAAGTCCTTTAGATCCTTGTGCTGGGAGTGAATCTGAGTTTCCACCTTCTGCTGCTTACTGTGAAGAAGTGATGAGTCAGAACAGACTGAGGAAAAGGACTGTGTCTCTGCAGCTTGAGTCTTCCCACATTACTGCACCGACTTGCACTATAGCGATATTTAAAGAGTGCAACCTGGATCAGGGTGGCCCCTGCATGAGAGGGTAGGAAATGGCACTCTCGGCACTCTCCCTGAAGAGAGGGCGTCTCAGTGAAGGGAGATGTCTGAGGTCGCTCCACAGATCAGTGGCAGAGCTCTCAGTTGCAGCAAAACCACCCAAACGAGGTAAACATCATGCTTTTATAGTGAAAGCTGTACTTCGTTCTTGATTTTGAACAGTCAGCACAAATATTTTATAACCCTGTTGGTTTTACAGAGTAAGAACTTCCAGAATTTAGGGAAACTGAGATGGTGCCCCAAAGAATTAATAATTTCACAACACATCACATAAGTGCATTCAGTCACTTATGTGGGAAAGGGAGGGGTAAATAAGCCTGGAGTGAATTAGGTTTTCAAGGTTAGAGTTGCAGGAGAGTTAGCCATCTGTGCGTTTGTTTAATAAAGCTGCTCAGAAATGTTGGTGTTTCAGCCTGTTTAAGTTCTGTTTAGAGATTAGTCTGAGCCCTTGGGTTTCTTTAAACAGTGCCTGGATAATTTCTCTGTTGCTGGAACAGTTACATCCGGAATGCACAGATGTAATGGCTGCTTTGAGGAGGTTCTCAAGGTCAGGCTTTGGCTGGGAGGGGATCCCAGGAAATGTGATCGCCTTAATTTGTCAGTCACTGATGACTGGAAAATCCTATCTGCTTTCTTCCTCTGGCTCCCACCAAGCTCTGGCTTTTTAATGCATGTGGTTCTGTATTGTCAGCATCTGAGAATCACAGATCTCAATTAAAAGTCAATTACCTTTTTACTTACCGGTATTAAGTGGGAAGGTAGTTTTGCAGAAGTGTGATGGGCCAGCCCCATTCATTTCTGTGGGGCTTACAATCTTACTATGTTTTGAGATGAATAGGAAAAACAAACAGCTAAATGTGACCTAATGCCAAGGTCTCTCCCAGAGTTTACACACAGTCCTACTGTCAAGTTTCAGGTGGGAATGAAGGCTATTAGTTCCTGTCTGTGATGCTTGGAGTTTCTGATGATAAAACTGCCTGCATAGTTGTCTCCTTTCTGCAGCTGTTCTCCTTCAGTGCAGCTCTGCCTGAGGAAGGAGGCTAAAAGCACCAGAGCCTCCCCTCTTCCTCAATAGTCTTGCCATAGGAATGCCCCTCACGGATCCCATCCCTTTCTGCTGGGTGCTGTAGGCAGAAGACAATCCTTTCCCTAGCAAGTTTAGCATCTAAATGCAAGATGGAGGCATAAGCCTCCCACAGTGAGTCACTTTAGTTTGGGCACGTTGTGGCTGGCAAACCCTGCAAGCAGGGTGCGTACGGCAGGGTTTACTGGCTAATGCACACAGCAGAGAGCTGGGACCAACACACTGCTAGGGACCAGGACGCTCCCTGCTCCTGGTGAGCCTGCACCGGCCAGGCGGTCATCAGCCTTGTTGCTCCTTGGGTCCTTGATGTTACTGAATTGTCATCTTCTGTATTTTTTTCTTAAGATTTTATAGCTTTTAATGTCAGTATTTTCCCACTTAAGCACCTAAATGTTATTTAGGTTACAGTCACAGCACTTCTGATAGTTTTTACTTTTATCTTGCATCACTTGTACCTTCTCACCTACATATCCTCACATATACACCTTCCCGTAGCTCAACAGTCATTTTCTCAGAAAAACTGAGCCAGGGCTGTGTGGCACCAGAGTGAGGCCTCAGTCATGGACCTGAGCTGGGCTGCCAGTTACACAGAGGGAGCCTGACGAAGCAGTGCTAAGAGGGTAGCAGCACCAATGCGTAGATTAGCAATTGCATTGTGGGGGTTGCAATACAGGCTGGGGGATACGAAGATTGAGAGCAGCCCTACAGAGAAGGGCTTGGGGGTACTGGTGGATGAAAAGCTGGACATGACCCGGCAATGCGCACTCACAGCTCAGAAAGCCAAGCATATCCTGGGCTGCATCAAAAGAAGCATGGCCAGCAGCTCATGGGAGGTGATTCTGCCCCTCTACTCCGCTCTCATGAGACCCCACTTGGAGTACTGCATCCAGCTCTGGAGCGCTTGGCTCAGGAAAGACATGAACCTGTTGGAGCAGGTCCAGAGGAGGGCCACAAAATGGGATGGAACACCTCTCCTATGAGGACAGGCTGAGAGAGTTGAGGTTGTTCTGCCTGGAGAAAAGAAGGCTCTGGGAAGACCTTATAGCAGCCTTCCAGTGCATAAAGGGGTCTTATAAGAAAGATGGGGACAAACTTTTTAGTAGGGCCTGTAGCAATAGAACAAGGGGTCATGGTTTTAAACTAAAAGAGGGTAGATTTAGAGTAGATATAAGGAAGAAATTTTTTATCATAAGGGTGGTGGAACACTAGAACAGGTTGCCCAGAGAGGTGGTAGATGCCCCATCCCTGGAAGTACTAAAGGGATGTACTTTAGGAAGTACATCAAGAGCTGGATGAGGCTCTGAGCAACCTGATGTAGTTGAAGATGTCGTGCTCATTGTAGTGGGGTTGGACTAGATAACCTTTAGAGCTCCCTTCCAACCCAAACCATTCCATGAGTCTATTCTATGAAAGGTATTGAAGAGCAAAAGGAAAGAGTTTTGCAGAGGTTAGCAGTGATTTCCAACCAGGCAGGAGCAGGGCAGTATGGAAGGAAGCAAACATGGCCTTGTTTGGTGTCAGTGGTTGGGTGCCTGGCTTCACAGGGCAAACGTGGGCAGGAATCTGCCAACAGCAATGGTAATAGCAACAGTCAGAGATGAGGTTTAGAATGAGAGGGGAAGACAGAGTGAGGTAGGATGCAGAGAGTGGTGCTAGGAATGAGTGGTTGAGTATTTGGCTGTGAAGTCTAAGTCTATAGAAAAATGAAGTTATTTTTTTGATAACTATTAAGGATCCAAAAAGTACGACAGTACCGTTCTTGTTTTCTTGCTTTTATAACTATGTCCTCTAAGAACTTGGCCTCTGTTTTGTGGTTGTTTTGTGTCTGCCCTTTGTGAGATATTTTGCACAATGTAGCCTTCAAAATCTTCCTCTTGTTTATTAATACCCCCACCCTTTCTTTTTCTTCCAAATGTCATCTATTTCATTTGAGAATTGTACCCTGGGGTGCTTCAATTATGTATGAATGTGGAGTATTTTGGATTTGCTATTCACAAGTGCTTTCAATTTGCCATCTGAGCTTTAAATATGAGCAGAATCACCAATATTTTCGTTTCTAGGGCATTCTTAAATGTGCAGTCAAGATGCAGCTTTTGTTCTTAAGCGCTCATTTTTTTAACCAATTTCTAGCAACACCTTATGAGCCTTCCACATGAATTTTCCATAGAGTAAATTGCTAGTACAGAGCAAGGAAATTCCTGTTGGCTTGTAGCACGGATGTCTACTCTGAGATCTTCCTGCCTCTGGTAGCACTCTCTCTAGCAGTCCGTCTCTGTAGCTGAACATACTTGGTTTAAGTTTCTGAATGACAGGTGATTGACTTGCCTCTCATCTGTCAACATGTGAAATCTCCTACTCAGAAATGTGATGTCTTTTCTGATTGCCTCTGTATAGGCAAACGGTCTTTCCAAACCAGTATGCACTGTTTTTCTTCTTTTGGAAGAGCTCAGCGCAGTCTTCACCCATACCCTGTCGCTCAGGCATAGATATTGATAGATATTGTTCGATACCTACTTTTGCATTTGAGATGGGAGGAGGCAGAAGCAGTTGTAGGTGGAAGGAAAGAAGAGACAGAGACCGTGAAGTTCTTTTCTTACTGCCAGGCTTTAAAAGGGAAGAGACTGTTCGGATGCTGCATGGAGACTGAAGGCAGAAAAGAGGAGGATTTGAGGGATGAGTTAAACAGTGTGAGAAGAGAGAGCTGGAATTGTGCGCATGGAATTAAAACATGTTGGATTGAAAGTATCTGGTGCAGTAGGGTTGCAGTAGATAGTGAGATGGCAGAATTGAACATGTAGCTGTTCTGATAAGAAACAAATAATTGAGGGTTGGCTAGAGAAAGCTCCATTTCTGTTCCAGAACTGCAGGATAAAGAGCTTCAGCCTGTAGTTGCCTCCTAAGACAGATGAAGTCACATCTGTAGAACTCATCCCATTTGGTGCTCTAGATCGAATGGAAAAAGATACACAGTAAAAGTGATCTCTGCAGATATTTGAGAGGCGTTGCTTTGACTGTCACCCGCAGAAGCAAGGGATGTTGCTGCCAGCATCTCCATCTGTTGTCCAGCAGCAGTTGTCGAGCCTGTACTTCTGGTGACATTTTGCTGTTGGAGCACATGGAAAGGGCACAAAGCTCTAATGCTGTCACAGGCCAAACCAGAAGCTGTGGTGAATGGTTTAACAAACATTTTTGGGGAGCAGTTTCTGACCGTGCCTGTGAAATTCTTACAGCCAATTTCTGGCAATTCTTAGCTTTTTCTGCAGACTGTTAACTTAAATGCCACTGTTAATGCATTACAGAATGGGGAGGAATGCTGTAGGCTTCAGTAGGCAAGATCTTAATTATTTGAGTGAGGTAGAATGAAATAAGATGGATAAGAGGACAAGGAGAGGGAAAATAAAGGCCATATGGGATCCTAGGCACTTGCAAGGATATTTGAAGCTATGCTTTTGCCAGTTGTCTGTACCCAGCCGCTGTTTCACAGCAGCCTTTATGTCTTCCAACATTATGCTGCCATCACCCATCTTCCCAACAGAGCTGAGCATGATAAAGCTTTGAATGATGCTTCTCCAAAACCAGAAAAATTGTGCCAAGAACAAAGGCTGTGCTTAGACAAGGAGATGCCCAAGGAGAAGAGAGGGAGATATGTTTAACATTGGAGGAGGAGGGAAGGTTCAGCAATGGGTATGGATGTTTGAGTAAAGAGCACTGGGGAGGTGAACAGAGCAAGGTGTGGGGGGGTGAGAATCACAAGGTGGCCATTATAAGGACCCTCAAGACAGAGGGGAGCACAGAGGGAGGGTGCCAGGTGCACAGGGAACTCTGCTCACAAAACCTATGGAGTGTGTAGCATCCTAGTAGGAAAATAGTGATATTGCAGTAGACAGTTGGTGGGCGTGTGCTTTAATGTAGCTGCTTGCCGACCCAAACCAATCCATGGTGAGGGACCAACTGGCTCACCAGCAAACTGTCTCATCCCTTGAGGGATTCTCTATGGGGAACACAAAGTGAGCATGGAGCAGGAGAGACTCTTGGTTGGCAAAAGTCTACTGCAATAGGGGAGGGAAGGTGTAGGATGCTTTCCTAGACCTAGGGATTTCTGCCTTGTTTTCAGCTCAACTGCTAATCCAAGGTCAAAACTAACCTGTCTGCATCTTTTGTCTCTACTGCCTTGTCTGTAGATTTTATGGGATTGATGTGTGGTCTCTGTGCTGACATACTAGTAACCTAATCTTAATTTTGATGCCAATAATAATGAAATACCTTTGCTACAAATTTGGAACAATCTGTCCTTTGTATGCATTCCACTGTTAAGCTGCTCTCTTGAGCCCTGATTAATAACCCAAATGACTTACCGTAATTAGGTAGTCCTCAACCTTAGCACTGGGGAAGGCACAAATCTGACAGCTTTCAAAAGTGAATGAAGCATGGTCAGGGACTCTACAAACATTCCTGTCTTTGTCCTCATCTGGAAACTGTTTATATCAAAAAACAAGACTTATTTTTTTAAAAAAAGATAAATGATGTGTATTTAAGACTTCCCTTTAATATGTGTTGTACTTCTTTTTGGAGTTAGCATGTATTCAGCCTTGCACCAGTTTTGTTCTTTGGCACATCAATTACTTCAAAATACAAATTATGTTTCATTTCTCAGAGATTTCATATATAACACACTCCTCTGCGGTCTGTTCCACGATGCCTGAATTGCTAGGGAATATTACATTAATATGTCTAGAATACCAGTACTGGGATATACTCCATCTAAAATAAGGAGAAGCTGTTTAGTTGAATTTTGTTCCCCTCTATGATCATTGAGATATAAATTACTGACAGTACTACTGCAAACATGCAAGCATTTTTGTTCTCTGATCATCGTAATGAACTTTCCTTTCTGAAGGAGTGTGTTGGTAAGAGAAACGTGCATCTATAGGAAAGCAATGCTGCATATTCTGGATGGTTGAGGTCTCAAGCAAGTTTAACAAAAGCTCATTGTGGATACATCACTCCAACAAACGAAGCAAAATTCCTTTTCTCTGCTCCTGAATACTGAGCAAGTTTCAGCTTGTTCTCTGTTGGGTAAAATTTTCTGGAATTCCTAAAAGATTTCAGTATTTTGGAGCCAAAGTCATGAAGGCAGGCCTGGGCAAATTTTTCAGAAAATTTGTATTTATGTTCTTAAATCTTTGCAGATTCCATGGTGTTAGAGTATTGTTTGAATGACTGAGCACAGTGTCTGCTGCTTCTCATTTTTCTTCCCAGCAGGTTATTTCTGCCGACTTTTAGAACAAGATGAAGGTCAGATGCCTAGTTGATTTTAATAGATGTTCAACTTTGGTGGAAGTTATGCTTGTAAAATGCTGTCAGTGAGATAGAATTGAAGACTTTTGTACAAAGGAAGGGTTATGTGCTTTCTCTCTTTGCATGACAATGCAGAAGACTCCTCTTCTAGAGGGATCACTTGTAGAAATGAAGTATAGCTTTACTTCAGTGCTCTTTCAATTGGTGGGTATACTAGCTGGACTGTGTTTGGTTAATTATAATCACATTGCTAAGGGATAAATGTTCCTGCACTCTAACACAAATATTTATGTCCACCTACAGCTGATGGTGACAACTCTCTTGAAATGCATTGCGATGTGGACTGCACTGTAGCAGGATACCCGCTAAAGCTACTGCAGCCTGCTACAAATGAGCCAGGCATTTCCCTACTAACAGGCGCATATTGCGCAGTACCCTGCTTCCGGGTTCAATCTGGTTTGGTGGGTTGTCTCCAAATCATGATCTAAGTAAAGGATCTAAGAGTTAGCGCTGTGCCTGGAGAGTTTGATGAGGATGTTCTGGCTGGTTGGGTATGTGTATTGCTCCCTCTCATGTATGGGGATGCACATGCACTTGTGTCGCAGCCTAATGGTTGCTGCCAACAGAAGTAAATCTGAACATTAGTGTAGTTGAGCTAATGGACCATTTCCTTCTGGTCATCCTGTAGTGGCTTTTCTTGAAACTGAAGTTCTCATGCTCTTCTTTTGCTGGCAGCATTAAAGCCTACGCAGATTCAGTACAACACGTAATCTCAGTTATGACTTGAGTCTTTTCCTGCCAAGCAAACAATCTTCAGACTGCACAGGCAAGGATGCTGTATTTATCGGTAGCTGTGCCAGCTAACCTGAGGTGGTTTTAAAGCAACAGCCCCTTGAAAGGAACTTTAGATATTGTCAGTGTGTATTTGCTGCCTTAATTCTCAGCTTGTCTCCAGTTGAGTTGAGCAGGTATTTAGCAATTACATTTGCTCCCTCTGGATTCCTTATAACCTTCTGACTTTTCTCTCCATTTCTTGTTTAAGATTTATGTCCATCTCAAAGAAGGCAGTGGTGCTGATGGGCTGGATGCTTTGAAGAACAAACCACAACTCCACAGTATGGTGGCCAAAAGCCTTTGTCAGAATGCCTCTGGGAAGAACTACATCATCTTCACTGGCCCAAGCATTACCAGCCTGAATCTCTTTGAAGAATTTGAGAAGCAAGGTATGTATTGGGTGACTCACTGGGTTTTAATTATGACAGATCTAATGGCCCTCCTGGCACTGAATTCAAAAAACTCCCAAAAGGCTTCACTGAGGTTTCAATTCTTTGTATGGATGAGTTGGTCATCTCTAAAAGAAGATCTCATTCATTAAAAGGTACTATGCAGAGGACTTTCTAAGTTGCCCTTTAAATCTTCCTCTATAAATCTTTTTAAAGTTCAAAACAAGGATGTAAAAACATTTTTAATAGCAGTATTTAAAGCCCTTGCTTTTGTTCTTTGCCTTAGGAGACTAGACGTCATGTTTCTATCTGGCCTGGGGGACTTTTCAAGAGATTTCCTAGCTGCTTGTGATTTTTCTGTTCCGATTGTGAAAGACTAGGGATGGGATGAATCCTTAAAGGTGTACCTTAGAAGTCCATGCTGGTTTAATATCTGTTAAAGATGTGACTTCTCTAGATGACATTTTATGCCATTGCAAAAGCCCTGGCATGGTTCACTTTTTTGCTGGTATAAACATGCCTTGGTAGGACAGTTTTTAGTTCTGAAAGCATAATAAACTCTACGTTAGCAAAAGCACGCTTGCCAACAGAATGTCCATCAATATGGCAATGTGGCTCTCCCAGCCAGTTTCTTGCTAGTGCAGACAATAATCCCAGGACATCCTCTCTTGTCAAATGCCCCCTCACCTTGGGCGTGGAAAAGCCATGTGTTACTTTGCTTTGTAAATGCTGAGGACTTGTGACTGCCCTTAAGTCTCCCACACCCTTGACAGTCATTTATAAGCCATCTCAATGTAACTCTCGGCTTGTTCTTCAGTCAGCATGGCCTTTCAGAGTGGGTATGGTACATAGAATAGATCCTTTGTGGCAATCAGACTGGAGGCTGCTGTTATGAATCATGTAGGAGGAGGCTACAGGGCCATTTCCCTTTTCAACACACCACTGATGACAGAGTTTTGCTTTTGGCATGTTTTCCACTGCAGAAAATTAAACCCACCTGGGGCATTATATTAATGACATGTGGCCCAAAGCAGGGGGGAAGACCGGGAATTGAGACAATATCTTGATTCTCATTTAAAATGAGAACACCAGTGAGCTCACACCAGTGAGCTTGCACCAGTGCTGTAGCTGAGCACTTCAGGCTACGCTGGCACTGAGGACTGTCTCTCTTGAGTTCCATGCAGGACCTAGCTCCTATATTATTTTAGGTAAGCTGGAAGCTCACAGAGTACAGTGGAATACCGCCATAGTCTCACAAAAGACTCATGGTTTCCCAAATTATGCAAACAGCCAAATGGGAGAGAAGTCAAACATATTTATAGTGCACTGGAGTTTTTCCTCTGAGCAGAGACTGTTCTTCAGTAAATGACTGTTTTCACAGCTGATTATAAGCATTGCATTTTAAGAGTACCAAAGCAATGATGCTTAACGTGGGTTCAGAAAACTGTGGGGGTTAACCCACGTACTTCTGAGATGTGTCCGATTTAAATGTAAAGACTGACAGTCAAAAACTTGAGTGCTGAGTTGCACCCTTTATGCTCAGCTAGAGAAGGATAAAGACAATATGGCACGACCTAGTCGATCCATAACCCTAGTGAAAAAGATGCATGGCTACTAAACCAGCTGACTGTTTATTACTTACAGATAATACAAATTGTTCACAGAGGTGAATTATTCGTAGGCTTTACACTGAACAGATCATTCAAATTAACAGTTTGTAGCAGGTAGCAAATTCAGTAATGTCTTTTTAAAGCATGTAATTTTGATCAAATATGCTAATGCTATACTGAGATTTGAGTTTGGTTCATGATTTGTGATATGGCTTCATGAGACATTTTATGATATTTAACAGCTTCTTCCAAAATTAAATTTCAGATCTGGTACACACTATCATCTTCCTAGGGGTGAAGCTATGGGGTGGGGGGTGGGGAGGGCAGACACTAAGACAGCAGGTTTATTTGCGCTGCAACATAGCGTGGCACTCCCATATAAAGAAGATCATGGGGAGAACGTGGAAGTGTTTCTATTTAATAAGGCCACGGGATTGTCTGCATTTGTCAAGAGTTACTAGGGGCTAGCTCAGAGGTTTTGCAGGGGCATGTTGAACTGGAAGGACTATGAGACATTGGGAGAGGTGAAATGCTAGATATGTCAAGCAGTGAAGTCAGTAAGAAACCTGGAGGAGATGGTGTTTACTCACTCTACTGCAAAGCAGCTAATGTATTGCCAGCACCTGCTGGGATCCCACTGCATTGGCAGTACATTTGGGGAGAGGCAGGCAGAGAAGCCTGGGCTCAGCAGAGAGATCTCTCCTAATGTATCACGCAGTCACCCTCAGCAATGACTTTAATGGTTGTTTTGGTATGTGGCTTAGCCAACTAAATCTGAACAGGGCCACACCAGGACCAAGAAGTGTCATGAGAGCCTGTTGAAGAGCATCTATGCTTGGGTGCTCATGACAGTTCAAGACCCATTCTTAAACTGACAAATTTACTTTTCTTGTTCAAGAAAATTTAATTTCTGGGCTAGAGCAGGATCAGTGGTAGAAAGACTCCATTGAGAAATGAAAACAAAAAGAAATTGGTATTGATCTTAACTGCTTTATATCGTTTGGGGGTTTTTTGGTGACTATCAACAGAGAAATAGGGGGATATTTAGATAAGCTAATGCTTAGAAACCATAAACTTTTTGGGAACCTAAATTGACATTTAAAGGAACTAAAGGGGATTCTGGAAAATCTAGAAAGAGGCACCCACTAAAAATGTATTAGTTCCTCTCAAAATTCTTGAAAAAGACCTGGGGTCTTGGTAGCCAGTAAGTTGAACATGAGTCAGCAGCATGCCCTGGCAGTAAAGATGGTCAGTGCTATTCTGGGCTGTGTTAACAGGAGTGTAGCCTGTAGATTGAGGGAGGTGATTATTGCCTCCTACTCAGCATAGTTTTGGACAACACGCCCTGCAGTACAGGAAAGGCATTGATAAACTGGAGTAAGTTCAGTGGAAGGCCACCAACCTGACCGGGGGCTGTTATGGGGAGGGAACTGTGCTTGTTCAGCCTGAAAAGAGAAGGCTTCAGGGAGACCCAACAGCAGCCTTATGCTACCCTAAGGAGGTTGTTGAGAGAATGGAGCTGGCTCTTCATGGTGGTACATTGTGGAAGGATGAAAAACAACAGATACAAGCTGAAATAAAAGGAGTTCAGACTAGATGTAAGGTTTTTCCTGAGAGCAGTGGAGCAGGATGCCCAGACAGGTTGTGCAGTCTCTGTCCTTGGAGGTTTTTGAGATCAGACAAGATAAAGCCCTGAGCAGCACTGTCTGACCTCAGAACTGACCCTGCTCTGAGCAGGGGATGGGACTAGAGACCTCCCATGTTACCTTCCAACCTGAATTATCTTTTAATCCATAGGATCCTGTTATCCTATGAAGACTTTTGTGGAACCTTAACTATCGTTTGCTTTTCGGAACCCTAATCCACACATGCATTACTGCAGAAAACACGGTGTTCTTTATTGAAAGCCTGCTATGTAGCACCTTCACTATACCGCAGTAGAGAATATATGCCTAGTAATATAAAGGGATGTCGGTGAACATAATCCTAAGATCTATGAATATACCAAGAGCTGAGAAAACTTCAGAAAATAAGACAGGGCACTTTGATCTTACTCAAAATGAAAAACCTGAATAGACCTCTTTTTTATTTTTCAGGGGACATACAAAACATTTTTTTCTCTGGCCTCTGAATAGAACTGGAAACCTGCACTGATCTGCCCTAAATTCTCTGTTCTGTGAGCAGGCAGCTGTCGCTGTTATTTGCTGTGACGTTCATTCATAACGCACATCTCTTCCCCCCGCCAAGCATTAGTTGTCCATTACAGAGGACAGCACTTCCTAAAGCCCTGTGTCCTGTGCTTCCCTTAAACATACGATCCCCAGAAGTCCCTTTTGTGTTTTCTGCACCAGCAGGAACAGCCAGCTCTGTCCTGCAGAGTGGCAGGGGTTGGCAAAGCTGCAGGAGTTGCCAGCCTGAGCGACCATGGCACTCCCACAAGCTCTGCAGGATCCTGCAACTCCAGCACATGGACTAAAGCAAGCTCTCGTCTCCTTCCCACAACAGGCTCCCCAGCTGCCCTAGCTCTGACTTGACCCAGTGTTGCATACAAGATAAATGATTGCAGAATGTGTATTTTTCCCTAAACTAGCTCAAGCCTGGCTATCTTTGCAAATGGTACTAACGAAGATGCGGTGAAACAGGTTTCAGCACAAGCTCTCCAGGTCTGGAGGCCCTGGACATGAATCTTGGGTGACTACATCACATTTCTTCATCTTTGCTCAGCTAGCTTAGGTGTATGCATTTATATTGCAGTTACAGTTTAAGACAACCAGAGGAGGACAACCTGTCTCCACTGAGTCCTGGGTATGTGGCTAACACCTGTTGTGATTCTGATTTAATTACACACAAAAACTTCATTGAACCAGATGGGCATAATTTTTATTGCTCCTATTGCTATGGTAACTGGGTGGTTTTTAAAAACTCTACAGATTAAGGGTGTCATCCATGGTGAGAGACACTAGTAAATCTGCCAAAGTGCTGCACTTTTCTAGAGTATACAGCAGGAAGGTTACACAGTGTGTTTCTGAGAGAGAAAGTGGTTCTCATTATTCTGTATGAGGAGTGAAACATCTGCTGGAAGCTTTCTGCAGGCTTATTGCCTGAGCTAAAGGGAAGGCTACAGTTAATTATTATGGGATCTCAGAGATGGCTGTTGCTATTTTGAAGCTCTAGCACAATAATGTAGTTATTAGCTTGGTTTTATACCATTGCAGTGTCCTGGAGAGAGTAAGTATCATCACCCTTCAGTGAGTCATAAACTTTAGGCAGCTAAGGAAATTCTTCTCAGGCTTGCTTGTTATCAGAGCAGGAAGATCTTAATTTTGGCTAGAAGAAAGCTTTCTAAAAGTTTGATATGTTAATGCCAAAGTTTGCAGGTGTGTGACCTACGCTGTTTGTGTACCTCTTACCAAGAAAAGAAATTAATAGGGGAAAAAAAAAAAGCCTTCCACTGGAGGTGCAGTTCCTCCTGTATTGATTGTAAGTCTGTTGCCATCAGGCTTTTCTCATTGTCTTTTGTGGAAGGAACTTACAGATTTCCAGGGACTGATTCATTCATTAGAAATAACCAATGGGAGTGCAGATTTTCTCCTCCAGAATGAAGTTGCCCCATTGGTGTCTTGGTTGACCATCTTCTGACATGAGTGTCTTAAATTTCTGATGGAAGATCCTTAGCTCCTTGTAGACCTTCCCACAGCAACTGGACCAATACATGAGTATTAGCAATTATTATATTAGTATTCCTGTAGTATCTGTGAGCTGTTGAGAGGATGGTCAGCATGCCAGGCGCTATATGAACGAAGGCCAAAGGCTGCACCTGCACTCAAGAGCCTAGGTCATTCCAGAAAGACGGAGGCAGAAGAGCCACATAAATGGAAACCCAAGAACAGAGGTAACACACTCAGGGGAAGCCAGACACTGTAGTCTGACTTAGCATTTCCCCTGTAAGGATATCCAGTTACCCAATGTGCAAAATTCAACACAATGAAAAATTTGATCAAGCAGGCTTAGCTGACAGATGAGCTTTAAACTACCTCAGGCTTCTGCTTCCATATGAAAGATGTGCACAGATGTCACCTGCTTCCATGCCCATCTTTTTTTTTTTTTTCACTCAGGTAGGTTAACACAAAACCTAGGGGAACAGAGGAAATTTCCATCCAAGATTTCCTTGAGTTCAATTAAGTTGATCAAGAAGATCTGCTTCTCTTGAATTAACAGAAACAGGCCATTATTATTTCACAACCTAACAGCAAATTCAAGCATTGTCATTATTAATGTTGTTTCCAAGTCTTGTTTGTGCTCACCTGGCTGCACTGAGATGTGTTTTTTGGTGTTAGATTTTATTCATTGCCAAGAAGGTGTGAGCAGCAGAAAGTGTGGCCTGATGTCTGTGCAGGACAAGATCAGTGCTCACTCAACTAGGGCACTGTTTGGTTTATCTCCTTGCCCTAAAATCTGTTTTCTTTGAACTTGTATTTCCATCTTCATCCTTCCGGCACATGCATTTTGTAAATCAACCGGTAGTTTTGGTGGTTCTTAATTGCTTAAGCAGCATTTCCTTAACAAACCAGACGATGCAGGTGCAATTAGTGAGCTGAAAATCAAGAATTGGGCAGCACAGTGAAGCAGCAGATTAAACCAGAGTCCGTCAGCTCTGTATATTATGATTAAAAGCATCATGGGAGTCATGTAGGAGAATTTATTTCAGTTAACATCTAAGATGCTACAGCTTTCCCTACCTCCCTGCTCCCTCCACAATTTATTCTCTTATTTAAACATCAAAGACTCTCTTGGATCATAAATTCTGATTTGTTCCATAATGCATATCACCATTGGGATTTTTTTCAGTCCAGTTTTAAACATGTTGTGAAGGCTATTGCACAGATTATAGATGTTATTGTTGGGAAGATACCCTGAATTCTTCCTGTCATTTCATCGTGACTGTGCAGGACATATCAATACATTTCATCAAGAGAGCAGGCTTTCTGCACTTGTCTCAGTTTCCAGAGACATTCATGTAGGACACAAATCTTTGGTACTACAGGAGGTGGCCAGCTGGCTAACCTATCTGTTGGACCCAAAGTTGCAGGACAAGCTCTTTCTCTAGGCGGGTCATTCAGACTTGCTCCGTTGCTCTTGTTTTCTGGGTCCATGCAATGGCTTGCTGATAGCAAATGTTTTTGTTCACGTGCAGAGATTTACTGCTGTGGGTTGCTGAGCGCCAGGAAGAGTGACTGCACAGGCCTACCTCCATCCATGCTGAACAACCCTGAAACTCCCCAGTCCAGAGGACAGTACAGAATAAGAATGAAGGGAAACATGTCCTTGATCTGCTGGTACAATAAAGGGCACTTCCGTTTTCTGACCAACGCCTATTCACCGGTTCAACAAGGTAAGCAATATTCCTACTGCACATCTCGGAAGTGCGCGTGCTTTATGTGACAAGGCAAAATGAGTCACTGAGTTTGATAATAAGTCTGAACAAAGAGCTTGATCATAATATCCTAGATGAACAGTAGCAGTAGTGATTACTTCCCTTTTGTGTCTTCCTACAGCTATTCTTTTTTCCCTTCCAAAGGTTAAAAGCCTACTGCTAACGCAGCCTCCTTTGCCTGAGCTGGTGGAGGCAGTATCCTTTTAGGTATAAAGATCGTATCTTTGCTGATGGTCAGAGAAGAGAAGATGGTTGTTGTACACCTCTATACTAGCCCCATTTGCAAAGCATCTTGTAGGATTGCTGCTACAGGAAAATTAATAAACGTCATGATCTACTTAGAACTCTGAGCAGATCCTACAATTAATTTATCTTATCCAGTAAAAACCGAGTCACAAACAAATGTCTTTTTGCCAGAAGGAAATATGATTAAGGCTTCCTGTTGTATGTTAAATTGATTTTAGCAGTTGATGAAAAGAAACCAAAACAAATAACTTGGATAGCTCAAATAATTGCAAAGAGCTTCTTGATACTGAAATCTTTTCCTTTTTGGAAGCCTACAGATGATTTTAAGAAGGTTTGGAAACTTCTGCATGATGCAATATGATTAGCTAACTCTTTGAAATTCATCTTTCAGCGAAAATACTGTTTCAGTTCTGTTTAAATATTACTAGAAAAATACTTTGTAAACATTAATGTTAACTGCCCCATTAGAAGAGGGAGCAAAAGCAGACTCTGCACTGGCAGCATTCTTTTACAAGCAGCACATGGAGGTGTGAGCTGTTGTGCTTGTGATTGACCTTGGGTCTATTTTGGTATAGAAGGGATTGTAGGTTGCATGTGTGAGGTAGTTTAACATCCACTGATTAGGACCTGAGCGTGTGATGGGCAAGACCAACCCAACACATTGCTCATCGAATGCTAGCTGGGACACTCGACATAGTTCATGGTGAATTAGAGCAGAAAACAGAGACTGGCTTTTTAAAGAGTGGTGCTGGGGGAAAGAGAGTCTCTAGTGGAGAGCTGGGAACAGATGGAGACTCAGTAGGAAGGCAGGAGACCAGATTGCCTGCCTCTAATTTGGCATCTCTGTAGTCAGTGCAGCAAAGCTAGTTTAAACCAACTTGAAGGTGGACCACCAAAGTCTCAACTAAGGCATGTAAATATACAGGAGGAAAAGGAGGAATCTGTGCTCCTTGGGGCAAGCCTGTAGCACAGACCTGCTGAGCACACGTGTTAGACGGGAGAGGAGGTAGGGCCAAAAGGGGGATAGAGCCCATGCAGGGTAGTTGGACAGAGACTGGCACCAATGGGATTGCCCAGCAATGCATGGTGCGTGTTTGCACTCACTTGAGCATAAATGTTGAGGGGGATGGAGGAGGCCGTGAAGAGAAAACCTTAAAAAAAAGAAGACAAAACATGGTCAAAACAAAATTTAGGATGAGAAAAGAGATGGATGTAGCTAATAATGAGCTATTTATTGCAACTTAAAGGAAAGTCAAGGAGGTAAATCTTCCCTGTACTAGGAGTGCAAATCCCACCCAAGCCAGAGGCACCAGGAGGGCAGTACACTTGTCAGAGCTGATCTATGAATACTATTCTTAGATACAGCAGGTTATTTATTATGGATGTTTTGAACCAACGTGTCATAATACATCATCTCAGATGCTAAAGGATGAGTCTTACTCCTTTAGTCTTGCAAAATTGTCCTGCTTACCCTACTAGCAAGTATGAAGTTTCTGCCTAGAACAAAATTCAGTGGGGTTTTTAATTTACCTTAAGTTTTAACTTGATTTTAATTTTTCCTTGTACCTGTATTACCAAAGAACTGAGAAGCCAAAAGAGATTGAGACCCCTAGAGAGTAAAAAGTTACCCTTATTCTAAAGCAGGTGATGTACGTGCTGGCCCAAACCTCCCCAACTATGGGACAAGGCTGCGTTTTTGTTTTTCCACTCTAGATCTGGTGCCTGCTTTCCCATCTCCATTACTACATTTTAGAAATAACTACAATCTTTTCCATTTTCCATGTGAAGCAGGATAGACCAGGCAGCAACCTCACTTGCTGCACAGCAGGATGACCAGAATGACATCTTTAGCAAAAACTTGTTGAACCCAGGATCTTTTTAAGAAGTGGCTTCTTTCTAAGAAGAGCTTTCACAGCTGCTCTTCACCAACCAGCTCTACTTAAAAGCTAAACAGACAACAGCTAAGGATAGAAAACATAGCTTGGGTGCCACACATGCAAGGGCTAAAGAGCTGCAAATGGCGTGTTGGCATCTCACAAGTGACTTGTGAGAACATGGGGGATGTTGTGGAAGCATTGCAGTTGTATGAATCAGTTGTTTAAGTCCCTGTGTGGTTCTTAGCCCAGGAGACGCTGGAGCGAGGAATGTGTGGTAACTGGTTTCCTGAAAAAAACAGCTTGTGAGATTGGCCCAGAACTGGAAAGTCTGGGGAAAGAAGCATAATGTTAAAAAGTGTGTTTCAGGACAGGAAGCTTAGGGTTTTAACTTTAAATTTCCACGTGTCCTTTGTGAGACTACATTCAGGGGGTTGTGTCCAAGGGTGGTGAGAGTGGGGATGGGGCCAGAGGACTCTGATGGGAAGACCTTGAGTATTAGACCTTGTACAATGCTGACTGTCTGCAATTCTGATAAAGAACGGTAACAAATCTAATTCCTGATAAAAAGCCATATAGCACTTGGAACATGCAGTGTCCCCTCTGTTACATTATGTAATGCAATCTCAGTGTTTGCCAAGGTGGGTACAAGTGCTAGTATTGCTGAGCCTCCATTTTTAAAAAGCATGATTCTAGCTCTTAAAATCATGGATTGGCTCAGAATAAGTGTTTTGAGGAAGCAAACATTTGCACACCTTTGTCTTTCCGCTTCTTTCACTTGGGGTGGTATTTCCCAAGCTTTGCTTGATGAGCATAGAGCTTAAAAACTTAAAAAAAAACAAACAACAACAACAACAAAAAACCCTCCCCAAAAAAAACACAACAAAAAAACCCCAAAAGCTGCTGCCTGTCCAAAATGGCAGCGTGGAGGCTGGCAGCCAGCACCCCTTCCAGCACGCCGGCAAAGGCAAGCCGGGGCTGCAGCGCAGGCGGTGTGTTCCCTGGAGTGCTGCCAGGGCCGGGAACACAGCGATGCTGGGGGAGGACCAGGAGGGGAAATAGCTCATCGGATGTGCCGGTGAGTCAGCTGGCTTGGGACCACTTGCCACAGAGACCTGCAGCTAGGAACGAGCCAGCTCTGGCAGTTGTCTTCCCTGGAGAGGTGGCCTATGGCTATGAAGCAAACCTAGAGAGGCTATAAAAATAATGCGCCTATAAAGCTATTTATATTCTCAAAACAGAGGAATGTTACGTGGAATATAATAGAAAGTGACAGGGAGTATATGGTACCCACATAGCTGCCACGGCAATGTATTTATAAGGATTGTGACTACAAAGCAAATTGCAAAGGAAATATAAATCCTTCAAAGGAAGACGGGGAAGAAAGAGAAGAAAGGAGAGCAAGAGGAGAAAGGGGAATTTTTTATTATTTTTTTTTTGTAAAATGCTGGCACTGGGAACATGGTTACCCTTTCCTGACCTGCACAGGCGGGATGGCAAGTGATTTTTGTGGCACTGATGCAGCAGGCTGGTGGTATATCAGCCCTTTTTACCTCATGCTGGCCAGATGTTTGTAGGACTTATTAAAATGATCAAAAAAGCACTATAATAAGCATGTGAATGTAATGAAGGATTTATTTGTTTGATTGAGGCTTTTCCCCTCCCTTTGGACTACCCTGATACCCAGCTTGGGGAGACAGAAGAGAAAGGAGAGCGTATTGAACAATTTAGAGGTGATATAATTTTGAACTCTTGAAAAATCAGACTTTAAAGACCCCAAATAAATTGCTGCATGGCTCAGCTGTAACATGACATTTAGTATGTGTCATAAGTTGTGCTTCAAAATAGAGCCTGCCAGCTAGGACAGCACAGGGGGCTTGACAGAGATAATGGATGGAATGAGACTTCCAGATGAAGGAATGAAATGGTGAAGTCTGTAATCAAAACGTGAGGAGCATTTTAGAGATGATTGTAAAAGAGTTGGCAGAAGGAAGGCAATGAGAGTTTGAAGGCTTGAGAAATGAGAAAGCCCAGAATTGTACCTGTACTGAAACAATGCTGATAAAGGATGCAACCAAGCCTGTGCTTCTCTAGACCTGGAGAAAAATAATGTCATGCCTGGGCAAGAGTAGAGATCCTCACTAGAGAGTGTGCCATATACATGGAGCAAGAGGTACCCTGGAGAGCTGACCATCAAACTCTGCAGGAACATAAAGTCAAAAGTCAGGGAACAGACTCCAATGCTATCAGTTTGTCTTACTCATCCTTCCTTCCTACAAGGAGCTTCCCCTGGATAAGGAAAACACAGAGGACAGGAGTGATAAAGCAGAGAAGAGCTAGGGGAGTTTCTTGGGAGAGTGTTGGACTCCTAAGTACTGCTGCCGTGTGGGAGAATGCCAGGTCAAAAATGCACCATGTGAGGGAACGTGGCCCGTTCTAGGAGTAACCTGCTTGAGGCACTGCATTTTTGTCCATGCAGAGAGTGGCTGGTAGGGAGCTGCAGGGGACTTGTTGCCTTACCACAGATTTCTACAGTAAGCAGGATAATCATCCCCCATGATGAGCTGAATTGTCGGGACAGGAACCATCACTTGCAGGCAGAGAAACGTGTGCTTAGCTCCACTGAGCAACCTAAGTGTACGGCTGAGCTCTGGCTCCCCACAGCAGCAAATCTGGCTGCTTCTCATTTCAGAGGTACTGTGGTTGTAGCACCTTCAACTCACCCACCAGCATCACCTCTGACTTGACTTCTTACTGTATTTTTTTTTTCTTTGTCAATTAGCACCAGGTGGAGTGGAGGTACTGTTGCTCTTGGCCTCCATGGGTGGAGATAAGCAAAGGGTTTAATTTCAGAGAACTTATTTGGGACCTTCAGAAAAACTCAAAGCATAAAATAGCAAGTCACAGCTCTAGAGGTGACCACAACTGACTGTGAGTCAACAGAGGGGAGACTATCTGTAGGGGGCTACTGTGGGACTACAGCAAGGTGTGGTTTTTTTCTGAACATATGGTAAAAGTGTTTGTGTCTAACACCTTTTCATTTCCAACTGAAAAAATGATCCCTCTTCTTCCCCTTCCACTCGCTCAATGTAGTACCAATGTGAAAAAAAAAAAATATATCAAATTAGCATCTCTGTTACAGATAACCTCACAGTTTTAGGGCAGAACCTGTCAATAAGGCTTATTTTGTAATAAACTGTATCTTTTAATTGCTAGACCTATGATGTGCATTTAAAACTTCTATGTTTCTAATTAATGCAGGAGTTATAATTAAGAGAAAAAGCGGAGAAATTCCATGCCCATTGGCGGTTGAAGCCTTTGCTGCTCACCTTAGCTATATCTGCAAATACGATGACAAATACAGCAAGTAAGTAAGAACATGTGCATGCATATGTATGTGTGTGTGTATTTCTTTCACTCCTGCATTGCTGCAATGTTTGAGTTCTCCATGTTGAGCTGCAGCTGAGGGCCTGATCCTGTTTGCAGAGAATTAATCTCTGACAGAACCCCTGTTTCAGTCAAAGATCAGAAGCTGGCTCTCCACAAGAGCAAGAGCTGCATTACTAGTGCTGTTTTGGCTTTATCTACCCAGCCAGCAGTCAAAAAAAAAATTGAGACTTATGTTCTTAACATCTTATAAATGACACTTAAGAAGTGTTGGGAAGATGAGCCAGCAGGCTGATGTTTTTGACCACATCATATTGAAGACTAAATGGAGAATTCAACAAGGGTCTACCTGCCCCACACCTCTCTCAGGCTCAGCTTTCTACCCCTATCAGCAGAGGGTGTTTAGGTGATTATCTGTCCTGGTGATATTTGTGTCACCCAGAGCCACTTGAGTTGTGGATCTAGATGATCTGGAAGAGCAGAATGTAGATCTTTTGGCTCCTGAATTCCAGCTGGGCTCCTCAGTGTTAGTGTAGCAGGGAGAAATAGAAATGAGTAAGAATAACAGCGTTGAAGCTTGGCTGTGGGAATAGCAATGAGGTGCAGATGATTTCAAGAACTAAAAACTGAGGAGAGAGAAAAAGCAGCAGGGATTTTCTAGGCCAGTTCTGGTCAAGGCAGCAAGAATTCAATAGAAGAGACGAAAGAGGAGGAGGTGGTTGCTGGAGACCGATGTTGGGATCTGATCTGAGGAAATCAATACGAAAAAGAGGTGAGGTAATAGATTTAAATGGTTACTAAAAAAAATGAAAGTAGGAAAATGGGAAATCTTATGACTGAAGAGCGAATATTCTGGCAGTCCTAGAATTAGTCAGAACCTAAATATAAGGATGTCAATCCTTTCTAGTTCTGCCTTATGGAGAAGTGCTCCACATACCAGCACTGCATGCTCCGGCTCTACCCCCACATCCTCCCACCTACTGTTGACAGCAGCAGAAATCATTCTTTGCTCTCAATAGAGATAAACAAGAGGAGAAGCATCAGCAGTCTTCCCTAAACTGTAACATAGTGTGCCTGAGGCTTTTTTTTAGTTACAAGTTGAAGGGATTCAGACCCACAGCTCCCATCACGTGAATGTTTGTCACTGATAAGCTCGAGGAGTCCGTATTGGTACTCTTATTTATATGGAGTGGTACAGAGGTGAGAGTGTTGCTGAGGTTTTGCTTCTGAGAGCATGGAAGTCCGTTCTTTTAGACACTACTAGAAATTTCCAAAATTGTGCAACTTAACTATAAATGACTGTCAAATACGTTGTACAAAATTGCTTAAGATGATGCTTGCACTAGGTCCTGGGACTGCTTCCCCTTTGTGACTGCAGAATCTTTATCTGGGGTTATTTCTTGTATCCCAGCTGCAAGTGTTTGGCTGAACAGTGCTTTTCCCTTCCCTTTTCTCTTGGTTCTTTAGGTATTTCATTTCTCACAAACCAAACAAGACCTGGCAACAAGTATTCTGGTTTGCCATCAGCATCGCTATAAACAATGCCTACATCCTTTACAAAATGTCAGAGGCCTACCATGTGACAAGGTACAGCCGCGCACAGTTTGGTGAAAGACTTGTAAAGGAGCTTCTGGGCTTGGAAGACACCTCACCCTCCCATTGATGTGTTGTTAATGGTGGCGTAGGCAGGGAGTGGAAGGTAAGCGGAAGAAGATACCACACCTGGAATGGCAAAGCAAGGAACTTGTGACACCACCAGTGCTGTCCTTATCCAAAAATGCCAAGTGATGCCACTAGAGGTGGAAACTTTGTTCCTAGTAGCAGCTGGATGCAAACATGTCCTGCAGAAGGTGCCACTGGAAAAGCTGACGCAAAATTACATATGTGAATGCCCTGTAGGAATCTGTACACCAGAAACAGACTTAAATTAGTCGTCAACTCAATACTATTTGTTGAACAGGGTCATCTTGTAAAGTTCCTCTTGGGCTAAGAGCTTGTCCTACGCTGACACAGCTCAGCAGTCCTAGGCAGGCATTACAGAAAACTCTATACCTTACTTGGAGTTATTCAATTCTGGGACGAGCAATGTTAATCTGCACGATGAGCTGTGGTTGAGAGCGCCTGCCGTCCTGCAAGGCATCGCTGCTGTCCTCCCAGTGTGCTAAACCAAGCAGTTCAGATACACGAACACTGAAGCAAGCGTATTGACAAACTAAACCTTCACAGGCAGACAGCCAGGAACTTGCGGACCAGTTAAGACTTTTTCTTTCTGTCTTTTTTTTTTTTTTTCCCCTCCTTGTTTTTATTAATGTAATGTAAGGCAATTTAATCCCAGTTAGAACAGAGCAAAAATAGGAGAAACCAAATACATTAGTGAATTAAAAATGGAAATACATTACATTGATTTTCTTTTTTAACCAGGATGAAACATTTTATACACAAACAAACAGTGAGTAATACTGTAAGTATTAACAGTTAGTAAACCAGTAAGTAATACTGCCTCACATCTTAACTGCCACGGTCAGTGTACAGGTGAGAAATCAGAGTATAACAATTATATTTTTTCTTAATTTCAATTGTATCTTAAATGTTGCTTAAAAATGTAATGTAATGGACTGTTAAGTTTTTAGGAACAACAATTTCTTTCTTTTTCTTTTGTAACCGTCAAGACTTTTTTGGTCCATTTTAGAACTCCATTTGGCACACAGTTGGCAGGAAAAAAATTAGTGACTAATAGCAGTGTGTTTCCCATTATCACTGCGGGGCGTTCTGTAGAAATTCTTCATGTTAGAATTCAGGGCTTGTCACAGTAGCTGTAATTAGGCAGATTACATGTTTAGCAAAATAACATAGCATTGTTTTTTACAAAAAGAAAGAAGTCCAGTTGCAACCAGACCTTAAACCTCACTAAAACAGAGCAAGCCCAAAGAATTCTCCTGTTCTGAGTAACACGATAGAGGACAAGCATCGTCATAAGCTGGTGCCCATGGCTAAAACACCACATTTTGGTGCTGGTGGAACCTGAAGGCCACTGAAGCTTTGGAAAACGTTGCCAAGAGAGGGAGGTATGATTGAAACAGGGAAGGATTGATAATGAGGTGAAATACTACCCTGCCCTCTTCACAACATTCTTGATTTCACTCCACAACTCAATCAGCAAAAAAACTCTGCATTCTAAAGGTTAGCAGTGATGGACACAAACGTAATTGCATTAACTTACAGGGCAGAAGCTATGTAGCTTAGAGGACCAGCTCATTTTAGGTCCCCAAGCCTGAACAGTTTTACTGAAGAATTACTCAAGAGGAATGGAGCAATTGATTGATCAGTGTAAACATCACCAGTTATATGTATCTATCTGGCAAGAGACAACAGAGGGTAACCAACATGAATTTGAGAACTCCCAGATTTCATCATTATGTGATGTGCAAATATATAGTGTATAAATCATAACAGAGGAAGAATCCAGCCTGGGCTAGTACATTACTGACTAGCCCAAAGAGCATCCTTGCACTGACGTCCTTCTATTTCCACCAAAGTCTTAAATTTTTTGGAGTAGACTTAGAGGCAGGTCTCACCTGGTTGCAGGGAGAGTAAGGGGATGGCCAACTCCGTGGTGGTTCTGCTTGCAATACAGCCTGGAGACTGTCCCGCACATCCTGCTCTGCCTACCAGCTGCATGATGCGCAGCAGTGGGTTTCCTAAGCATCCCTCTTCACTTCTCAGTCCGCAAGGTCTCCACCCAGGAAAAGCGGGAGAAAGGACAAAACCTTGTGCATTGAGGCCTCCTAGCCTCGAAAGGAAGGAGAGAGTTTGTACCACTCTAGTCCTTGGCAATGCCAAGGAGCCCAAGGATGAGTTCAAAACGTCTTGGCCATGCTGAGAAATGAGACCACCTCTCTTCAGACTCCGTGTGTGGTTGCTGGCTCTTGTCAGTCTTGTAAGTATTCAAAGGGGGAGAGGAGCTAGTGTGAGGCATGAAAAACAAATGTTCAGCAATATAAGGCCACAGTTTCAGTTTTGGGGTTTTTTTTTTAGGGAATTCCACAGAGGTACCTAAAAGCAAATGGTGTTCTTATCGCTCCCTGCTTCAGACAATGCCAGCCTATATTGCAACAGGAAGAGTAGCTACAAGTTCATTACGTCCTGTAAATTTACACGGTAGTCAAAATTGGGCCAGTAAGGAAAGGTCTGGCTGGAACTTTTCTGATGGGACAGCTTGAAAGAAGAGTAGCTGCTGGAAGCCCAGCTTCCTTGCACTCCCCGGAGCATTGGCAAGGTGCACGTGCCCCCAGCAGAGGTGGGCAGGTTTGCAGGACCTCCTTGGAGCCACTTGGCACTTCTGAGGAGTAAGCACAGCGCTCTCCAGCTATGGCGTAGCCCCCGAGAGAGGTGCGGAGCCCTTGGCCAATTGCTACATTGCTATGTATGCTTAAAGGCTTGGATCCAGGCCATGCCTTTTCTTTTTTCAGGAGACAGTAGGTCCAAGGCCTTGGAATGTTTAATTTTCCACTAATTTATGCTGTTAATTATGTGGATTACTTGAGCTAAAATCATGAGGTCCTGCTTTTTGCCTCAGGGACTGGGTCCTGAGTAGTTTTCCCTAGAATTGGTGTTGATGGGGGATTACACAGTGGCTGACTATTACAGGGAAGATGCTTTAGTCTCCTTTGTAAAGGAGAAGACTGAAAACAAAATTATAGCTTTGCAATGAATTTCCTTTTCTTAGCCTTAACCATCCCTCATCATTTTGAACTGGTGCCCTAAACATGTACAAACATTCCATAAGTAAGCAAAAATATTTATATATATTTATATGTACAAAATGCCTGAATTTTGGCTCTCAAAGCCAACAAGCAAAAGCCACCAAAGCATAGTCTGTATCCACAGATGACTATTCCACCTCATCTTCTCCATGTATTGACTGGGAGTGGATAGGGCTGGAGAAAGTTAAGATTTTCTCCTTGTTGAAAAAGCATCTTGCACTTTCTCTATGTTACTACAAACAAGGCAAAGTAATTAAGGAAGAAATTGAATCATTTTTAAAAGGCAAAAGTTTGTTAACTGCAGCTCAGCTTCTGTAGCATTTCTTTTACTGCAAACTGGCTTACTCAGATTTGGTTCCTCACCTGCTTGTAACGTTAAAGCTTCTCCCTAGTTAAAGGGGGGAAAAAAGGGGGGGGGAGGGGAGGTAGTCTCAAAGTAGTACAAGGATGCTAGTTATAGTGTGTGTGTGCGTTAATTGTGCGATGGCTTGTGAAATGATAGCAAGTTTGGCTTGGTTGGGTTGGTTTTTT
>VXBL01007148.1:2074757-2084854 GCA_013400195.1 Aramus guarauna
GGGGGGGGAGGAGGGGGGAAAGTAGTTTGAAGCTGGAGTAGACAAGGGAGCAGCAAGGCTCCTTTCTTTGCTGCTGAATTGAATTTTCATTCACACGTACGTCTGACAACTGGAAATTATTTATTTATGGTATGCAAACTTTGTTTCAAAGAACCGACACCATCAGTAAGACATACTGACCACCTTCTATGCACAGTACTTCTTGCAAGGTCTGTCATGCCACGATCCATTCTTGGAAAGCATTTCTTTTCCCAGTGTGTAATATAACACTCACTAGAGCTTAGAAGCCACTGTGAAATGGTTTCCACTGCTGTTGTCTCCGTTGAAAAACGCTTCAAGGGCTTGCAGAAACTCTGCCACTTTGTACTTCAGCCCATTTGTGCACTTGACCCTAGGGCACAATTTAAAGAAATCTCATCTCCGTTTTTCCATTTCTATTCTCTAGCCCCAACCCTTCTACATTTACAAGGTAGTCAGAGAATACAAATTTAGAGAAGTCTCAGTGTCCCTGATGGGTACAACTTTTTCTTCAGACAATTCCTAGAGAAAAATGAATTTAGCTGTTTCCAGATTGACATTAAGGACAGCAACTCAGAACAGCATTCCCATTCTTTACCTCCAGCTACATTTCTGTGACTTTTTTTTTTCTTTTTTGGCTGAAGACTTTTTTTTTTTTTTCCCTTCTTAAATTTATTTAGTAGTCTTTGTTGAGGTGGTGAGTAGCGAAAGAAGCCTCTCAGTCTTACATGTCTTAGTCCCCTAGTCCTGGAGCTGATTTTAGTGATGAGTGGAGGATTATGCTGCACTGATAATTCTGCCCATCTGTGCTACTTTCCATGCAAGGATTGCAACCTCAGCACTTGTGAGACATCATTAGCTCCTCAAATAGGAGCTTCCCCTTCCCTAATCAGGCACCAAGGTATAGCACAGGTAAGGGGGTGATGAAATTGTAAAGTGGAATTCACGCTCCTGCTGCTGAAGTCCATGTTCTACATTTTCAGTGACTTGGTTCTTGTTGAAATGCACTTTTCCAAACTAGAAATGAAAGCATGCTGAACATAGTTCCACCCTGAAGTAAGGGCTCTGGGACTTCATCAGCACAGGTTTCTTATTCCATATAGGCTGGTATGAGTCAAAACCAAGTTGCACTGAAGGTAAGAGAAAATGGGATAAAACACAGCAGCCCAGCCTGCCTAGAGGAGCTTAGAGGAGATAAATGGAGAATCTGAAGCTCTGCTATAGTCCAGTAATCAGTGTGAAATTCAGACAAATAATTACTAAGACTGACTTGAAAAACATCACTGAGGCTTAGATGGAATATGAAGTCTTCCATCCATCTCTGTTTGTTGCTAGGACTGATGTAAGATTAGTTGTTTTTAAACAAGAGCTCATCTCAGTCTGGTTGAGAAAAACGTTCAATGGCAAAAGACTGTTAGCAACATTTCACAACGGTAAGGAAAACATGGATATATTTGGCCTGTCATTAACAAAAACAATTTGCACAGACATATTACATCATCATCTGCTTAAATGCAAGCCTATCATCATCAGTGCTACTTGATATATATTCCTTCTTGGAACAGTTCTTCCCAAACCTACCTTTGTTTCCAGAAGCATTAGGAACTAGAACAGCCCCCCCATCATCATCTCACTCTTGAGGAACAGTTGAGAATATCTGTGCTTTGTACAAAAAGAGTCTCTTCCTCTTCTTTTGAGCCATGGCTCTGTCTCTTCAGAAGTCTAGCCTTGGAGAAGTTTCCTGCCCTATGCTTTCCTTTGCTTCCCTCATTCCATGGATTTAGAGCACATCCAAATCATCCTGCAGGTTCTTGGTCAGGCTGGAAGAGGTGACAACAGAGAGTTGGCCTTTCAGTTTATTTTTGTAGTATTACTTTGCTGATCCTTTCTGCTATTTTGCAAGTCTCAGATGAAACAGGGTATTGTTTCTGAAGCCTATACTAATTGCAATCACTGTGAAGGTGTTGCCTGCTTTGCCCCATTAGTGCTGCCCGCCAGGTTTGTATGGACCCACAACAGGTATCAGCATCACCACGCCCACTGCTCCCGTTGGAACGGCTGTAACATTCCTCAGCTCTGGATCGCTGTCAAAGAGGGGCCTTTGACACGGTCTCAGTGGTTTTTGGCATTTTGGCTTTTTTTCTTAAACCCCTTCTACTCCAATGGGTCTGGTGACCAGCTGTTAGGTATCACAAAAAAGGCCTTAAGTGGTAAATCCCTTTTGTATCACTCTTCTGAAGTAATAATTGCTTGTATTAGATGTCAAGGTGGTCCACACGATGTGTAGTGCAAAAATCTTACCCGTGGAAAACGTCACTCTGCAAAAGTGCTCATTTGATGTAAGTGCAACAACCCTTGAACGCGTGGGGGACCTGGATGAAGAACCTAGTGTGAAAGGACGGTAACGCCATCCTGTAGGGCCACAACGTGCAGGTCCCGATTGGATAAACAAATTGAGGGGAGGTGAGGGCAATTTGGGACCCGAGCTCCTTGAACAAACAGGCCTCAGAGTCAAGCCAGTCTCATCCGTTTTACTAGGGACGGGAAGACGCCGGGCCCATGGAGTTTGCTGCCAGCCCTGGCACCTCTGTTTCTAGAATAAAAAGACTGGCAAATGCTTTCACTCTTCAAGTATTTACAGCATGCTCTGGACTTCAAACTGAGCATTTTGCCCTATTTTCACTAGTTACAAAAAAAAAACAAAAAACAAAAACAACCCACAAAAAACCCTAGAAACCAAAAAGCAAAGCCCAGAACACTAGGTTCGTCTGTCCAAAACCCCAACCCACTTGGTGTCAAAGTGACTTTGTGGTCTTGTTCTCCAATTAATCTGTGTCAAGGTGTATGCAAAACGTGACTGCTGAACAATTCGTACCTCTCTGTGAAACGGAATTACTCATTTGATGGAAAACAAATTGCAGGTCTCTTGGACTTCCTTTTGCAACCTAGATTTTTCTTTGAGATGTAAGGCAAATCTTTGCCTGGCATTTCAGTACTGAAATTAGAAATAACTTGACCGCATGGTCTGGGGTGAGATTAAAAGTAGCAAAACTCAGATTTACGCCCGAGATTAATCTGATCCCATGTAGGTGAGGCTAATCAGCACATTCCGATACAAGGAGGCATTTAAGGGGAAGAGCAGGTTTGAGGCGGCAGAGGGAAGTTCAGCGGTTGAGCACGCAGAAGGAGAGGAGCCAGGTGATCCCCTGTACCCCTCATCTTTCCAGCATGTGTACCCCCACCCCCTGCTGCCTTTGCATTAAAAGGAAAAGGCTGATGTTTAACCCACCCGGTCTGCGCAGCTGCTTTAGCAACGTCAACCCTGTTTTGGCTACACCACTGGCCTCACTCCATGCCTTTCCTTGTACTATACGTGTTCAGTAGTCGTCAACCCTGGAGTCAAAGCTCTGCTGCGTGTCAGCACAGCGTGGAAGCGACAGGCTGAGGAAGCGCCACAGTAGAAACAGGAACAATGGGGATTCTGGAAAAGGAATCTCCACCTCTACGTTTCCTTTTCATTTAATTTTCAATATGTGCAACTTTTACATTCCATCAAATGCAGTGACGGTACCAGACGCAAAGCCGGGCCTTAGCTGGCCGAGCGCTTTCAAGACTGTGCTCACACCATCAGCGACTGCAGTTCTGTTGCAAAGTTCCATGTTCTTTATAATTCTAAAGATTTCTGTTGAAAGTGTAAATTCCAGAGGTAAAGCATACACTGCAATTGCTTTTTATTTTTCCCTTTTTTTTTTTTTAAATACAACTTCTTGGAGCAATTTTGTAACAGCCAAGTCTTTCAGGAAATGCAGGTGTGTGACCTCTTCCCGGTAAGAGACACACAACTGTGTTTCTGCATGGGACAGGGAACTACTTTTGTGACACTGGTTTTGTTCTACACAAAGGCACGCTTGCAATAAATTTTTACAAGTTTTGTACACCATGAGCTAAACTCTGAGTTCCAAAAATGTGAAGTGTGGCAACAATAACAAAATGGATTTATAGTATCACTCTGATATCTTGTCATGTGATTTTATTTCTTCAACAAAGTTTGTTTACAATCAACAACTTTGAAATACAGTCGGATATATTACCGGTTGCTTTTTTGTCTCGTTCTTTTCTGGAATAGGTGGGGAAGCTGTTTGGTGGTCCTCTGGGGGTGTAGGTGAAAGGACGTGCAGAAGATACTGCTAGATAAATTACAGGTTCTCACTCTATGACCATTAAAGGCAAAAGCCTGAGCCTGACATCTTTATCCAGCCTTTGAGTACGAAGGCATTTTCTTTAGAAAGAACTGAGATTAAAAAGCCTTTCAATGTGGTCTGCGCACAGGCATAGGAAGGGGAACTGCTGCCCCCACGCCCTCCTGACGCCCACCAGAGATGCGTCCCAGCCGCCACAGGGCAGAGAGGGGTGGACACAAGGGCACGGGTGGCTGTCTCAACTCTTGGGCACCTCTGCTCAACCGTACCAGCCCCTTGTCCTGCTCCAAGGTTTGTCTGTACCACCACTGGTACCCACCGAAACCATGACCCATGCCAAATAAGTGGCGTTTGCAGGCAAAACCAGCCACGTGTCACCTGTGGATGACCGCTGTGTCACAGCTCCAGGCCAACAAGTTAATTACAACCTGGTTTAAACCTTAATCCACAAAGGGAGCAGAAACCTCGCAGGAGACCACGTAAGTGGGGTTAGGGTGGGTCTTTGCCAGCAACCACAAGAAAGATGTCCTCCACGACTTGGGCCTGTGTCCCTCATTCCTGGTGGCCGCAGAGCCGTCTGCTGGGGCGCAGGCTGCAGAGCATCCTCCAGGTACGTGCTAGTGTGGCTCAACACTGACCTCTTGCTGTGATCTGTCGGGTGTCTGCAGTCTGATTTGCACAGGGTATTTCTTCATAGTAGTTTGTGTTCTCCACAGGAAGAAATTCGGTTTGCATTTAAGTTGTCCGAAGAAAAATCCAGACTTTCAGGGAAAATAAAACTGTAACCAGAAGCAACCAGGAGCGATCCCCTTGACCCCTTTAATATCTCTCTGGACCCAGACTCTAGGAGGTGACTATTTCTCTTAAGTTGCTTAGCTAGTATCAAAAAGGAGCGGGCAGGAGATTCTGGCATGTTCAATGCAGCCAAGCTCCCAGAAATCTTGTCAACATATAGGTAGGTGAATTGACAACCCTTAATGCGCTGGTCTGAAAGACAGTCTGGACCCTTCACACAATCAGCTCCTCCAAGAAACAGGTTACTTTTCTCCTTTACCTTGCATTTTTTGCTCCACAACAGTCACTGCTGAGTGGCGGGGGAGGAACACGCTCCACCCCATCCCCAAAAGTAGTTTCTGCTTTGAGACCTCACATCCAAGATCAAGAAGCGATCAAACCACTGTGATCCCCTGCAGCACGCGGTGGGTGCTGGCTCATCCCAAATGAGTGCTGAGGCTGCGAACATGTAGGTGCATCATCAGGGTGATGGATTGGCACGTGAACACACCCCAGCAGGGGACAGGGCTCCCCAAAATGCGAACAGCCTTGCACAGCACCACGGCACCTGCACCCACGGGTGGCTCTGTACATCGCACCATGGGCACGCAGAGGCAGGAGGGACCTAAGGAGATGATTGCAAGCCCCTGCTGTGAGACCAGCCGTACGCCTGTCGAGATGTTCAGCTGTGTCATAAACCAAAAGAGAATTTCTCCGAGTTCAGTGTCATGGTTGGAGAGCCACCCCCCAGCAGCATCGCTTTGCTCTCTGGTCCCTGGATGCGCTGTGACCAGAGCTAATGCTGTGTGTAATCAGGCTACACAACCAGAGTTGCGAGAAGCGATGTGAATCATCTTTAACACACTAATTGAATAAAACAAGCAATTTAATTTGTGAAATTATGAAACCCAGGATCTCATTAACACCAAGACACACACGCACGCGCAACCTCAGTGCTGTCATTTAAAACAGTGGCATCCATTCAGATCAGGGCAGGGCCAGCAGTAACTCAATCTCCCGTTATTCTCAAGAGAATTTGCAATTAATAATTCCAGCAGTATAGTCTTTCTTAATTAAGCCAAACTTAACATTCCATTTTGCAGTGTTTTCTAACATCCTGTTCCACTTGCTCCTTCATCCCCAGAGAGGAGCAGAGAGAACAAAGTGCCAAGTCACAGACGCTGCAGAGGATACCCCCAGCCATCACTCAGGCAAAGCACAGGCAGTCTTAAAGCACCTTCATCCGAGACTTGAAAAAAGCACTTTACACGTGTTAACGAACTGCATCTCATCAGACCCCCGCAAAGCAAAACCATCTCAACTCTCTTCAGAGACCGTCTCCACACTCCAGTTTCCTTAGATTACAGCACGGGTCAGATGCACAGCCAGCCACAGTTTCATCTTTGGGAAGGAGAGTTTAAGATAACAAAAGGCGCAAGGTGACGAGAATTGAGGAGCCAGAGACCTCTTTCCCTCTTCTGCTCTTCCCACTTCCCCATGTGGGGGCTTGGACGGGATTCCCCAGGAACACCTGCACTGACATCGCCAGAGGTTCTGACATCAGATTCAGGTATTTTACCAGGTTAGCTTTTCTTTGCACAGTTTCCTCTTAAAGGTTTTACCTGGCAACCTAAAATCCTTCCTCAGCCAAGAAGCAAGGCCCCTAGCAAAGGAGGTTCCCAGGCTCATGGGGAATTGGTGTCCCACAAAGCCGGATGCGGATAACCTCCCCGGGCTCGCCGGCCGCAGCGCCGTCCCCGCACTGACCCGCGGGCAGCTGGTACCAACGGTGACCCGAACACGCCGAGGTGCAACAAGCCAAAATACGCTCTTTTTTCATACTGCCATGACTCAATACCGGGATTTTAACCTTAAAAGAAGAGTTAGATGTTCCTTCTGCCGGGTTTGGACTCCCCAAGAACAAGAAGGCAGGAATTTAAAATCGCGGCATTGTCTCGTATCCTTTGGGGAAACAGCAAAGCAAACCACTGTCATCTGTTCTGGACAGACACATTTTTTAAAAAAGGAGAATCTTGTCATCTTCCAGCAGCCAGGTACAACGATGCCAAATAAGAATCTACAAAAATTGAAAGTTTTGAGGGCAAGAGGAGGGGGGGAGAGACCTTTCTTTAATTTACTGTGAGTAGGATTAGCATCTGCAGCCAGCCATGCTGGAATAAGTTGAAAATTGCTCTCAGGAATTGGAAAGGTTCATTGCCTCCTAGTCTATCTGTATCCCAAAGCATTTTAACACCAAAACTGTTGGAGATAAAGACAAATAAGTGAATTAATGTACATATATATATATATATCTATATCTTGAACGTTTGCACTGAAAAAGATGGTCTCCAAACATAAGCAACTCTATCTCCACCCAGCCACAGAAGAAAGTCCCCATCCAACATTTGCAATGATAAGCGTAATTCTGTACCTGTCAGCTTTCCTCTGGCTGGGACGCGCCGTTCCTCTTGTCACCGTCTCCGGGCCATCTCTCTCCAGTCCTCTCCGCTACCGTGCCCAGCAACCCGCTACCACCTGGTACAGAGATTGGATGAAGAGGCATCCCATAACTAGTTTAGCATAACGTTTTTTGTGTTCAAATAATCACCTTTTTTTATTCCTGTCCCCTGATTAATATAGAGAAGACAGAACACTGCTCTGTTCAGTGCAGCAATTTCAAAAATGCCACTGCAGTGTTCTGCAGTTTCGGTCTTTGCAGACACCAGATAATGTCAAGTATTTACTAAACTGAACACGGATAATGACCCACAGTCTGCAGCCAGAGCAAGCAATCAGCGCTATTAAATAATGCCAGTCAGGTTCAACAAACTTATTAAAAGATGAGAGATACTAGCACTTTTAATCAAGAAAATTCATTACTGCACCCAGAGGCTTGGTGTGTGTGACCTTGAACTAGAGAAGATCTGATGTATCTGAAAGGTGCTTCAGGTGGACCCAGAGCAGCTGCTAAACATCTGTATTCCTTACAGGGGTCTTGGGCAATGCAAGAAACAGACATTAGGTAGTTTAAACAAATCATCCACGTTCAGCAGCATCCCCTCTCTTACCTAGGGTGACAGCAGCCAATTTCAAGGCATTGTGCACTACAGTGATTTTAGAAGCTGCTTTTACATTGCGTAAAATACACCTGCCTTCCCCTGGCCTGGGGCAAGTACGCACACGCCAAGGGCAGACGCTCGAGTGGGGGACCAGAAACAGCTTTCTATTGCTCGTGCAATAAGCAGCCGGAACTTTTGTTCCCACAGGCTACCGCGAACGACCCGTTTCTCGTGATTTATTCAATAACGTCACCACTGCCAAATTTCAGTGGAAACATCTATAGAGGCAGAGGGGTTCAGCAGGCCCGTCATAAAGCGCGTGTCATGAACAGCTTGCAGGGCACTGGGATGAACAATTCTCTGATTACCCCCCAGCAGAGCAGCCTCAGGAGCGATGACCGGGCACCCTCTGAGCCTGGGAGAGCAGGCGCCTGGCAGAACCGGGCTGTGAAGGAGCTTCCCTGCTGCAGCTCCATAGGTGGGGACCCACCTTATACCTGGGCCCGGGGTTTAACCACCAGATACTCCAGACCCTCCTCTTCTCTCCATGTGCTCGCCCAACCTCTCATCTCCTTGGCTTCACGGCTGCCGGTCCCAACCGGCTCTGCTTTCATGCTGCAAATAACCAAAGTGCTTTGATGCTACCCAAAGGGGAGAAAACTCGAACAGAGAGAGAGAAAGAAAGAATTTCCTCCTACTGTTTCTTTTTGAACAACAAGGAGTTATTTATAACTTCCTTCGGTTCATTGTTGCGAGGCAGCCGTGCCCTTTCCCAGCTGACAGAGCCTCTCCGGCAGTAGCCTGCAGGAATTTATCGCCTGAGGTAGCTTAACCCAGTTTCTCACGTGGTTAATGAAAACCAGCAGTGGATGAGATCTGCTGTTGCTGCTGTTCTTCAGGACCCTACGCAAAGGCTGAAGCACCCAGGAATGAGCGGCTCTACCTCCTTAAGTCAGATTTACCTAAAAATTAGCGGCTACAAAGTCATCTTCCCTCATTGAAAACGAAGGCTAACATCTTATCTGGAGTCTAGAGGATTTACAATCTGGTCCCAAAGTTGCCCTTCCCTCCGTCAGCCCCTCGGGGCTGTGTGATCAAGGCACTCGGCGGAGGGCACACCGCTCCCTGGGCAAATGACCTAAATACTGCTTTCCCCATCAACGCCGTGGGGCACTGAAGGGGTTTGTGTGCTGCCTTTCCTCCCTTCCCCTTCCCTCTCCACCACTTTACGCCCCTGGGATGCTCTCGCTCCCGGCAGGTCCCACAGGACAACCCAGGGCCATCCTCTCAGTTTGGAGCAATGCAATCGCTCCACGGCCCTCAGGGCTGAGGAGGAGTCACACCACACACCCCCAAGAGCCTCCCGAAGCACCGGTAAGGGGGCCAGCGTGGCACACGCCAGGCCCCTGTCCCCCCGGGGACACGTCGGGGCAGCTGACGGGCCCAACTCCGCCCTTCCCGGCTCCCCCAGCAGCGCTCTGCAAGCGCCGGCTTCTCCATGAGAGCGTCTCTGCCCAAACAGGACACGACTGTCCCAAACAATCAGCAAGAACAGCAGCAGATTTGTAGGTGGGGCAGAGCTGCTCGAAGCAGTGGGGAGAAGATGGAGCGGGAGTGTTTCGGGAAAGGCTGATAAAGGGTCACTATTGGGGGACGTTTGGGACTTTTGACACTTTCACGCAGGTCTTGAGTTTCATGGGACGGACCTGAGCCTCCTGAGTCGAGCTCTGGCCAAAGAGCTTCGCTGTAACTTTGCGGCAGCAGTTGGAAAAAAAAAACAAAACAGTTTTTTGTGTTTGGTGTGGCTCCCAAAAGTTAATTAAAACAACAAAAACAAACTAAAGAGAGGGCTGTGCATCTGACAGGGTTCATCAGTCAGATCGGGTTGAGCTTGTGCTTATTACATGCGTCAGACCAAGCTCCCCGCAGCAAGATTTCTCTACCTTTCCACCTCCTCAGGGCTAATTTAAGAGCTGTTCTTCACAGCCCAAAATAATAGCAAGGAGGAAAAAAAAAAAAAAAAAAAAAAAAAAATAAAATTCTCCTC
>VXBL01007148.1:2084863-2098931 GCA_013400195.1 Aramus guarauna
AAAAAAAAAAAAATCAAATTCTGCTCTGCCAAAAGGAGGAAACTGGAACAAGGGACCTGACGGGAAACTTTTCTTGCTGCCATCTCTGCCTTTCCTGAGGAAACTTGTGCTGCAAGGCACCCGGGCAAAGAAAAGGGAGTTGCCAGGGGGGTGCGCAGCTCGAGACCCCCACGAGGGAAGCCGGGCAAGCAGGAGCTCCTCTGCTGGGAAAGGGATGGCCGCTTCCCACAGACAAAAAGAAGCAGTGGGCTGGTACGTATAGGTGAACACAGCCATAACCGTACTGAGCAGACAGACAGACAGGCATTATGCTCAGCCAGACTCGTTTGTATGTACAACCCCCCCAAATCTTTCCTGCGAGGGGCAAGAGGGGTAACCTCCGCTGCCCTGAAAGGCAGCCCCTGACAAAACAGAAGGCATCAGCTCACTAACAGAGCTCTTCACATATCGCAACCCCAGCTCAACAATATGCTTAAAACACGTCTTGCTCCAGCCTTTGCAGACACAGGGAGCGAGGCCGACATGAACGCCACCTCCAAAGCAAATATTCCGGCAAAGCCAGAACGGAGTGAACAGGTAAAAGATCATGTTGAACTCACATGGATTTGGGCCCACCCTTTGCGTCCCCCACAAAATGACCTTTTTATTTGGCCAGGTCTAAATAACATATTCCTTCTCCCTTCAATGTTAAAGTGAGGGCTTTTCTTTTTTTCTTCTTTTTTTTAATCTTTCCAGAAAGTCACTCAATGATCCTAGCTTCAAGGGCATTGCTCGCTCCTGCCAGGCTCAGTTCTGCTCCACGCAGGCCGGGCATGTCTTCAAGCTTCGTTACCAGAAATTGTTTTCATCCATATGAAATGGATCACAAAAGTACAGTACTGGCACTAACGAAACCAGTGGGTGCTGGTTCCCACCAATCCCACAGTGCAGGAGTTCCCAGGGTGAAAAAGTCACTTCCCCTTTTTGTCATAATTTCTCTAGCAATGGAGTCCAGGGTGCCCCATCTTCAACCAGGACCTGCTTTGTGCCGGGTGAGGATATTCAGAAGCTCATACAAGCCTTTATGAGCAGCGTTTGGAGAAAGGTCTCAATCCAGATGCAGCACAAAGATCATTCTAAGGGACAATCCCATGGCGTGTTTTCAGAAGTCTATAAAAGCCTGCTTTCTTCAGAAGCTCTCAAAGACCATCCTTAGGGACTGTGCAATGAAGAGACACCAGAGTGTCAAAGATGCCATCTTCGACCCAAGAGGCTATTGAGAATGCTGATTCTGAAGGCTTTATAGCTGTAGCAGTTTTGGATAGGAAGGAAATTCTTAAAACGGCATGTGAATTTAATCCCTGAAGGCACGAGACTTCTACTATTCACAGTAACACACAAAATTAATTTTCTGATCTTTTCTAGGCTCATTTTTTCACAGTTCCTCTTTCTTGGTGAAAGTTTGAAATTCAAAAACTTTCTGTAGCCACTTACCATTATAATATCAAAATCAACCAAAAACCTTTTCACCTCGCATGTTCCTGGCGATGCACCGTTGCCCACCTGCCCGCTGTTCTCCAAGATGCTCTGTGCATCCGTGTGCTTGTCCAGCCTCAGGAGATGTTCCCTGAGCAAAGTGACAGACCCTCAAGAGCATCAGTTCAGGTCAGCAGCCTGCAAGCACTGCTCGTGGACATCTAGCAGTGTTTTGTTTATTTTCATCCAAAAAAAAAAAAAAACCCTCCAGGGCCCGCATTGATTTACCTTGCTATGCTGGAAGCCGAGGAAGATGTACCACCCCTCAGGATCACTGACTCCGAGCCTCTCAGAGCACAGTCTAAAAGCTGGCTGTCTTTATTACAAAGCCCAAAGTACAACACGAGTGGTAAGCATCAGTGGGAATCTTACACAAGTCACAGCCGTAAGGCCCTCCTCCGATTTTTACTGGAGTTGAGAGGAGGACCTTCATTCCTCACCATCCCTCCATCTGCCTGCAGGACAGCTCAGGGAACAGCTGATGGTCTGAAAAACCTGCTTCTCAGCTAGTTTAAGAGGCTCAGTCTGTAAGGGGAAACGTTAAGAGATGACGGAATCAGACTCCAGAAGCTCTGATACAAAAGAAGATTTTGAGGAATTAAACTTAATTAGCTGACAAAAGGGCTGGGAGTCAAAGCTAGACATTCAGCCTGGAACCAATTACTCATTAAAACAAACTTATACTGGAACAGCTGACCAGAAGTGAATTGGATCAGCTGAAGGGTAAGATTTCCTAATTCTCAAATTCATCACTTTCCCAAGATGTTTAACTGCCTAAATTTTATTTTTAAAAACTGGCTGTCCTAAACACTTCCAAAAATCATATCCAGTCTTTTACATCCGAGCTGAATTCCCTGGTGGGAGCTCACATCCAAACAGAAGCTGAGGACTTGGCACAGGTGTCACCGGTGAAGATGTTACAGCCCTATGCTGCAGAGCACCAGACAGCAAGATCTCATTTTACCTTAAACTATGAACTTACTGACTTTGAAATACAGTCTAAGCTGCAGCTCTGCAGCTGCTTCTCCACACTCTTGCACTTTCCATATCTTTCTCTTCCACTTCACTTTTTTTTTCTCCATGTTTTCTACCTAGACATCAAGATACCAGTGTGTCATCTTCTTTTGCAGCTCCTACTATGACAGAAGCCCTGACCCTCACCAGTGACCTAAAGCAGCCACCCTCTCCTAAATAACTCATTCAATAAGAAAAGTAAAAGCAACATTCTGAACCCAGCTGGCAGAGAGCCTAACACCAGTATGGTTTGCACCATACCACACAAAACACAAACTGCGTGCAAGATGGAGCGTTTTCGTTCTCAAAGTTGTCTAAGCCAAAGCGTTATGTTCCTTCCCAGTAGGAAAGTCCCTATCAAACATCAGCTTGATGTTGAAACCAAGACCTTGATGCAACTTAAAACCTTTTTCTCCCTCTTGCTCCCTTTTCCTCCTCTCTTGCTACCACAGGTGCTGCTGGCTTAGAACTCAGATATCAGCAGTAAGGCTGGTTTGGTGCAAGTAATAATAATAACAATTATGCATCTCAACTGGAAAGCAAAACAGAACATCCCTCAGCTCAGGCTCTCCCATGAAAACGAGAAGTTTGATTTTACAGTCTAGTTAAGCCAGGCTCAAACGGCTTTCAGCTACTGAAAGTAACAACACTCTTACAATGTTGGGGGTTTTTTGCCCAACTTCCTTACACCCCACGCTGGCTCACCACGAGGCATTCCTAATGCTCCTTTTAACTGCTGCTACCTCCCAGATCGGCACAGGGCAGTGACAAAACTGCACCCGAAGCCTCAGGGCGATGAGCAGGGAGGAGCAATACCTTCGGAGATGCTGGGTCCCGCTGCTCTACAGGAGCAAGCTGCGTCTATCTTTCACTGGTGCTGGAGGCGGTGGTGGGGAAAGTTCAACATCTTCCCCCCTTGCCTGCTTCTGGTTATGAGACCCCGCCACTTTGTGCCAACTCCAGCTCTCTAGACCCTTCCAAAGGCCAACGCAACTCCCCAAGATAGACAGAAAACTAAATAATTTTGTCCTGCGGCTTTATTGTCTTGCGGAGCAGGCACCAGCGGGAGCAGAAGGGAGGAGAGGCAGGATCAGCAGTGACAAACGGCTCAGCTGAGCATGGAGCCACCACCTAGGAACCGGCCACATCTCCGCTTCAAAAACAACTTGCTGGACAGGAAGAAAGGTGGCACAAAATTTGAGGGAAAAGCTTTTAGCAGAAGCAGTGCTCACCATACAACCAGAGCACAACAGACACTTGGCAGTTGTTTTCTAACCCTCTTTCTACCACAATGCCCAGATTACCAAAGGTGAGGTTTAATTAATACACGTATGGCAGAAAAACACAGCCATTTGCTACTTCCAGATCCTTTTTAATAAAAGCAAACAAACAAAAAAAAACCCACAAAAAATCCTTGGATTAAAAACATCTGTGGAGTAGAAATAGAGACTTGAAATCAAACTTAAAATCAAGGTCCCTCTTCCTGCACGCAGAGCAACAACATGCTGCTGCGCTGCAAGAAATCAAATCAAATCAAATGGGTATTTTGCACCCATTCAGACAACCTCTTGGAGGGCTGTACAAGGAGAACATCTGTGGACTGACTTTATTCCCAATTTTTCAGCTTGATTACTAGCAGATCTTAAAATAGCTACTGGATGTTAAGCTGTAAATAAAATGTGCAGTCTAACAAAAGATGCAACCCTGACATTTGTGCTCATTTTGTAATCATGGCTTATTATCCCAGGCTATTTTTTTTTTCACTGGTTTCTATTCATTTGAAATCATTCTGTACAGGAACAAGCCTCTTGCTAGAGCGTTCTATAACAAGTTATCGCTGTGAAATTATTCATTGTACTTCAGGCTGAATGAGGACACAGGTGATGCACACATCAACTCAGTACCACAGAAATATTATAGAGTCTCTACATTTAATATACATCTAAGGCAAAATGGTACTTGTATACAAAAATATCACATTTTAAACCAACTAAGGTTATGGCAGTGACATCCCAGACAGGAACTGGACAATGCTCTGTGGGACCCACCTTAAACAACAGTCCTTGCCTCAAGCACATTACAGCCTTTTAATCTCTCCCAATATTCAGCTTCCTTTCCAAATGCTCACAGGCGGCGTCTTGAAAATTCAGGGTTTAAAATATGTTTTTGTTAATCCACAGAGAGGAAAGATTAAATGTTCCCTTATAAAAGGGTTATATCTGGTTTTATGCACAGGGATAGGCAAGCAGAGTAAACTCACCTATCAGAACTGGCTAAAAAGTATGACCTAAAATTCCAGAAAAATTAATTACACTGAATGGGAAACTATTTTCATATATATATATGTATGTGTATATATATACACACACACACAATTGGGTATAAGGCAAAGGAAAGAATGGAGTTCTGGTCAGAAGTAATGCAGAATTTGCTGGCCAGTTCATTCAGTCCTGATACCCTCAGAGGTTTGCTGAGAACAGCATGCACAGGAAACATGTAAGACACACGGCAGAGACATAAGAGACAGATTTCTACATTTAACATTGGATTAGGTGAAAAGCTTCTCCTGCCAGATGCCTGTTGTAATTATCTTTGAGCATTACCTGCCAGCTCACAGACGGCAAAGGGCATTTCCTATGGAGAATCCTCATCTGAGTTCTCAGATATAATCTGCAAATGCAAGGTTGTTTCTTCTGTTTACTGCAGTTAGACAGGGCCTTTTTACTTTTGATGACCATAAACATTAAAAATCTATTTGCTTCATTTAGCTTAGACTTTTTGAAAGGTGCCAACTAGTCACTGACTTGTGGCACACAAGGAGAGTAAGTTGGTACCCAAGAACTCTCCTTGCCTACAGCCTGATAAGTAAAAAAAAAAATCTTCGTGTCAGTACAATGAAAGGAAGGGAAGTGTTTACAGCTTTCCTATAAATGCTTCTTGCAGCTTATGCTAGCCAATCATCTCCTTGGGCCTAACTATAGAGCTTGGTCCTTGGATCAGGAGCAAAGATCCCAGTCCTGTACGCCACAGAGTGGGAGAGAAGGATGTGCCCCAAGAACTGACTTGCGGCATCTCTGAAGCTGGACAAAACATCACAGATGAGATTGATTTTTTTTTCCCTCGTCCATTCTTCCACTTCCCATTTACCCTCCTGGAGAGCATCATGCAATACCGTTCCTCCCCATTTGCCTTGCAGCCCAGCTGTGCCAAGGTGATGCTGTACTGCAGCAGCATGCCCTGCCTGCACCCCCACTTACTCATACAGCAGCAGGAGAACCCCACGCTTGCAGAGCTGTCCATCACCTGCCACAGAGGGTTTGCTCCCTCCCCAGCTGTGCCAGTGCAAGCTCTCTAAACCAGACTTGTGAAGTGTTTGTCCTCCACAATACCTTCCTTTAAAAAAAAAAGTCATCTATTTTTTATATTTTTTTTTATGAAGTATTTAAGATCTAGATTTGAGTGCACCACAGACATCAGAATTCATCAGGCAAGGCAAGGGACAGCGGAAAGGAAGATTAGGTCTAACGGGGCAGGAGGGGGAGTAGCTTAACAGTATATTTTCAGGTGACGACAGTCAATGTTAACTCACTCCTCAATGTAAAGCAGCTTCTAAAATAAGATAATTTCCTCAAAGTTATCATATTAATTTAAATACAAATTCTCTTTTCATAAATGCAAATATACATGCACATATACACCCTTTTAGAAGAGGAGCTTTATGAAACAACTAAGTGAACTGAAACATTTGAAAACTATTTCAATCTACAAGCTCCAGGCAGACTTCTTCATTTCACTCCATTATATTAAACACCACACATATATCTATAAAGCATTCTTCTTTATTTAAGTTAAACAATTTTTCAAGGATGGTTTCCATCTATAAAATGAACAAAGTACAAGCTCTGTACAGCAGACTTTTCAAACCAACTGAAAAAACAGTCTCCAAACTATGTTTTGAAAATCTGCAAAACAAACGATATCACCATTCTTGCTCTGAAGACGGTAAGAAAAGTTCTCAGGAGACTCCATCGCAATTTGCTTCAAGGGCTCTTAAATTATCTTTCAAATGGGCGAATTTCTTCAACATTAAAAACCCCTAAAATCACAGTAAGTAACTTTGGCACACTGTCATGTAAACATAACAAAAGGATACCACTTCTTCGCTTTTCTTTGCAAGAACAGACATGCTGTCTTTAACGTACAGCTCCTATATTAAAACCCCTATGCACAGCATCCATGGGGAATCAGTGGAAATATTCCTATGTTCTATGATAGCAGTTGACATTAAAGACTTAAGAGGTGGAATACAGATTTTTTTACTAGCAATTTTGATTCAGAGTTAAGAGGCAGGTCAATATTCAGAGCTGCAACTGCTGATTTCAGTTAGTACTACCCTTACTATGATCAAAATTGCAAATGGAAATACCTCTGCAGCAGAAGCTGCGTGATTGGGTTTTTTCCTTTTAAATTCTGGTTTTCAAAACCTCGAACAATTGATTTGCTGCTGAGCCCATATTTTCAGCATTTATTTTCCAGAATATGAAGAAATCTACTGCTATGTTTATGAATCACGTTCTTCAAGTTCTCAGCTAGGTTAAAAGGCTACAGAGAGGGAGAGACTAAAAGCTGAAAAATAGTTTATCCACTGTATGGCCTCTAAAACAGGCAAGTTTCAGAGAAAGTGGACTGTGAAGAAGGAAAAAAAAGTATTAATTATTCATTAAAAAAAAAAATCAGGTGACAGATGGGAGAAACTGGATTTAATGCCCCCATCGAAAAGGTCTGCATGTATGTGCAAACCGCAACCCCGGACACACAAGGTATTTATGGACAGGCACAGTTGAAGCCGTTTTGCCCAGAAGAGTATTACTCACCTCTACACCTAATGTATAAATGCAGCCAAAGGAAACAAAAATTGAGAACTACTCTACTTTCAGGAACAAAGAAAGTGGGGAACTGTACCAGCACACTACAATACAGCAGATGTTTTTCATGTCCTTATGATCAACCCTTACATTTTTCTGAGATCCATCATCTTACCAAACCCACCTCCTGGCACTGTGTGTCTGCACTACTTTTTGTCAACGCTGTCTTGCTTATTAGTACTTATTTACCGTTCCTTTTCATTTTAAAAGCTCATTGAAGCATTTGCTTTTAATTAAAAAAAGTATATAGTCTATGCAAACATAAGAAAGGACAGGTCAAAGTTGGGGTTAACTTTGACAGTATTATTTTAATATAAAAATGACATCAGCTGGACTGAAGCTGCAAAACGCACGGGTTCTATGGTTAAAAACACATAGGGTCTGCTGGCATCCAGGCTGATTCGCAGAGCCAAGCCTGAATCCATTCAAAAGCTCCATTTAAAGAAATAAAACAGAAGAAAATTTCCCCAGTAGTAGGTCTATAAATTAAGCAAGTGCAATTCAGAGATTACATAGCTGCTCATCCTTGCAAATTAAAATTCAGATCTTGTGTTGTTGACAGTGACGTTACTATTCTATCTCATTTCTACAACACAAAAGGGGAATCTGAGACAAAGAAATTTTTCTCATTAGGGCCCAGAATAAAACTGTGCTGAACCCACATGGCTGCATGAAAGATCTGCACTGTTTATGTAATTTTGTAACAAAGGAAGAAGTATTTTAAAGACAAAGTACTACAGAAATGATCAACACAAATATCAAGTACAAGTTTAACGTTATCCAGAGCACATGTAATGAATTTCCAAGCTGGAATAAACAATCCGAGCAACCATCTGTGCAGATGCATTGGCCTATTCTGCTATTTACTTTCTCCTCCTGAGTTTCATGATCTCCAGTGAGGGCAAAGTGTTAAGAAGTAGATCCAGTTTGCAAAGCAAAAGCATCCAGTGTTAGCACGGACATCATACTCAGCAGCACAAAATCCGCACCTTCATAAAGTTTCACTCTCCTAGCATTCCAATCCAATTTCTGGTTATACGTGTCAATCACTTCATTGATAATTATAGGATGATGAAAACTGATATAAATCGTTGGGAGCTGACAATATATATACTTTTATATATTTATATTTAGAGTCCATCATAGAAAAGTTCATATTCAAATTACCAAGTACGCACAGGAGGAAAAAAAACCTTCAAAATGACACTTCTGTTTCTGGAAATGACAAACTATGATTTCTATGCAAATGGAGTTTGCAAATTATCTTCTCCTAGTAATTTTTCCCACCCTCCCTCCCACACCCTGTTCCCCACAGGTGTTTCTTCAGATCCTTTTTTTTATCATACATCAGTTGTTCCTAGAGTTAGCTATCTGCTGTGCAAGTACATAACTGAAGACAGAAAGGAACCATTGAAGTCTTCACATCAAGAAGGAACTGTGCCGCAGCCATGTTCAGCGACATCTTTGCAGTGCTCCAAGTCCCCTGGATCCCTGGTGTCTGCTTCAGCACTCTCCTACTTTCAGATAAAGGTGGAATACTGAGGTATATAAGTTCCGTGGAAAGTTTTAAGAAATACATCAGTAATTCAATCAAAACTTTGCCCAACGTCTATGAATCCAAACAGCGTTTTGCTTGCGAGTCCTTCTACTGCTGCAGATTGAGTGTGAATTTCCACTGCTGTGACAAAGAAGGACTGCAGATCTCGACGGTGAGACCACCATTTTTGGCATTTCGGCTGTCTAGACAGAGGTTGCTGCCAACGTGCCTCAGTTTAGAATTGCTTTCAATTTGTTCCCATTTCTGGAAGAGAAAATACAGTTATTGAGCTGGAACAGCAAGAAAAGGATGAGTCCTACATCCTGTCCTTTGGAGTCTTCAGAGGCTTCCCTGGCTTGTGCTTGGGAAAGCTGGCAAAACTGCAATAACAGTACGTGGTTTAGATGAACCTTGAATAAGAGTATATAAGTTACAGCAAGCCTTGCCAAAACAACTTCATTCAACTAACGCACTGCAATAGATACAGAATACACCAAAGCATTTTCCTCTACTTCAGCACTTCTCAAATGCACGGTCACACCATGTTACCTGTGTGAAACCTTCAGTCTGAAGGAAAAAAAACCAAACCAACCAAAAATCACACAGCCTGTCTACATAACACTACAATTCTGAACAGAGCACAGTCACTAAAGAGCTTTACAGAAATACAGAAATCTGGCAGGCACCTTTCAATTATACGGAAGACAACCAATCAATCTGAGCTGTCAGAAGCTCTTTGCCCAAGGTGATGCCAAGGATAGAGTAAATCCCAAATACAGGATGTTAAAAAAAAAAAAGTTTTTTCATTTGTATTTCTAACATGTTGTGCCTTTAAAACTTATAAAGAAAATCTTGCTTCCTTAGTTTCCTTTTCAGACAGGTAGCAAGAATATTCTTCCTTCATCAAGGAACAGCATTTCATCTGTCTGCAAAAACTGAGATACAGAAGCAAGGAAGCTGGCAGACTATCAGAACTGATGACTTAGCAGAAAGAGATGAACTGTTATATGACTAGATCAAAAAGATGGCATGACTCTGCAAATGTGATTTTCCTCAGGCACGGCAAATAGATGGAGTTACAATGCCACATTAATAAAAATGAATTGAAGGAGTCTAGTGCTGTTATAAATAGGTCACAGCTGGAAAGAAGAAAGGAAAGCCAAACCACACTCTTCTGAGACATAGACTGCATAATCTTCAAACTTCACTGAATAAGACCTTTCAAAAATACATTGTGGACTATACATTCTATTTCAGAAAACAGACATGGCGGTTGAAGACTGTTACACTTCAGTGCTGTTGGGTGATACCTTTACAGAAGGCCACTGTTGGGATAAAACCTCTACATGTTCAGAAAACACTGTCACTGGCCTACAAAAAGAAAAGCTCAGTACACAAGCTTACTCCCACTGCTCTGCCCAGATGTCACGCACCCACGAGTGACAGACACAGACTGAGGAGCAGAATGGACAGCAGATATGGTTACCAGTGCATGTTCTTGCGTTCTCATTCACAACCATTGTTGTCCCCACTGTTTGCAGAGTGCATTCACGACATACTAACCTGTCTGCTGTCGTTTTCCCTACAGCCCTGAAGTTTTATTAGCGAACCAGGTGCTCTGTCCACAACAGTAAGGCACAAATCCATGTGTTTCACTGACTTGTCCTTTGTTAAGGCCCATTCCTAGAAAAAAGAAGAAAGTGTACAAAATTGTGTATACTAACATATGCAGAAGGTGCACGTGCTATCTCTGCATACACAGCACAGGTTAAAATCCTGTAAATAGCTACATATGAGCATCAGAGCAGTTCATTGCTTCCTGTAAAGCAGGAGGGGAAAAAAAGTCCTTTTCAAACATAGTAATTCCAATCGTTTCAATATCCCCAAGTCAGCTCAGGGCTGGGCTGGCTGTTTGCTCCCTCTGCTGGCTTTACACAAGTACAGCGGGCACACAGGTCCACAGGGTTAAATATTTGTCCAAATACGTGCCCAGCTACATTTTTTTTTCTCTCTTTCTCTCTCTCTGTATATATGTATGTGCATGTGTTAGATATCCCCCAGATCTTCTACGTAGGAGAAATTTTATACGTGTAAAAACTATAGTACGTATAAAACCCCTAAAAGTTTGGTCTGCAGCATCACGGGCCAGCCTACCCACACACTAAACAAAGCACATGTACCACAGTGTGGAAACAGTAGTTCTTCATAAGATAGAGACCACCAGAAAGCAATACACAAGAGGGCCAAACTCAAGGGTAGAGTGAGAATTTCCTCTAAATGCATTTAAATATGCAACTCAGAGCAAAGAAAAGCCGTTCTGTATGTACTGTTGCCCAGCTTGTTTGATCTCAGCATCCTTCTATGTAGAACCTGATCTTGCACTGATGTTCAGATTCTCTCCATGCCTTTCTCCTCAAAGTTTGGTCTCCAGGATCCAGATTGGTCTTAATTTGTCTAATTACCCTTTGAGAAAGGAAGCTGATGTATCAACTAAAGCCATGCTAATTATCCAAATCATGCTTGTCGCTACTTAAAAATGCTACGACTAGTTTTTCTCCAGCACTAAAGAGGATTCAGACTTGTATAACACAAAGCCCTAGATATACAGGCCAAGCCTGGCTACGTTTAAATGTTATTTTGCAAACAATCAGCGTTTCAGAAAGAAATTAAATTACTAATCCCATCTCATTTTCCTTACTTATTTTCTGATACTATAACTGAATTTTTGGCTTGCATAATCACTTTGAAACTCAGCAGATTTAACAATGATTAAATTCCCATGAGAACAGATGCCCAGGAAACAAATCTGAACTTCTAACCCACGTGATTACAAGCAATTGCCATCGTACAGGTAGCAAGCCATTAGACGTGTACCATATTATGCAAGTACTAGCATAACAACAGCTATGCAAACCAAAGGCAGGAGAACTCTGTGTATCCCTTTGTCTCCTAAACCCTTAAACTGGAAACTTTTCCTTTCACTCTCAATATGTTAAATCTCAGATGACAGCAAAATTACTTGCCTTCTCAGTTCTGTCTAGTTTGTGACATGTCAACAAGAATCATTAATAGCCACTTTTAATAACTTAAAGAATTAAGCAAGTTGTTTTCAGAGCTTATGAGGAATCACAAATGCCCCTGAAACAGATGGCCCCCTTAAGTTTTATACTGAATAGCGACAGTTGAAAATACTATCAGGGAAGTGGTAAAACTCTGCAGTCAGAGAAAGTTAGAGCCTTGAAAATATTGCTTTGAAGATCCTCACCTTTCCATCAAAAGGCTGCAAGAGCCCCAGACACAACAGAAATCCCACAAGGAATTAACACATTAAAAAGCCAAAGGTACTGCTTCATAAAAGCTCCGAGCTCTGCCGCTGGAGCCACGTACATGATGGCCCTTCACGGTATGCAATGCAATGTATAGATGCTTTCCTCCAGTGACCAGAAACTATGACTAGCTATAATCGAGATCAGATTAAGTAAGTTCCACTACACCAGAAGAGAAGTTGCAAGCAGTGTATGTGCTCAGGGCACAGCCTGGAAATAGGATAGCTCTATGTAACAACTTGAAAATCAGGACATCTGAAAAACCGTGTGTTATAAATCAGAACACCACTAACCTGAAACCTTTCCCTTGCACCTAAGCGCATTTGGCTTTACCTTTAGCACCTTATCATAACCCTACGTATTTGTACATAATTGTCAAATACACCACAGTTTCTTCAGCCCTTTAGAGGTGTACATCTGCCTTTTGAATCACTGAATTCTACCAACCTGTGGGAGGGAGGCAGGGGGAGGACAGAAATCCCATTTTGACTTAAATATTGCATTTTAAGTTGTGTTGAGCATAAGTGAGAGCACAAACTTCGAATTACAGGAGAAGGTCTCTACAGCCTTTAATATCTGAGTACTCTTAATCCCACCCCCCAACCCTTTTGATAATAGTAGGTGCAAAACACATAGTACAGATTTAATAAAGACTATAGTTTGTTCCCTATCCCTCTTCTCCCATGCCGTGCATTCCCTCCGATCCAATACAAACTCTGCTTGGACATAAAACCTGCTTTTGACCTGTTCTGCCTCTTCATGTGTCTGAATGTCCTCTCACAGGGACCTGCTCAGAGCAAGTATGCATTTGTTTGTCAAAGGTCATTTGTTTGTGGCAGGTCAGCTTCACAGAAGCTACACAGAAAAAAGGGTCAAGTTCAGGGCAGGGGAGTTTGAAAGAGGAAGACAACTTTGTCTATCTATAGAGAATACACAACATCACCAGAAAGTCCCAAGATTTCTGCACCAAGGCAATTCTAACACGTCCCCCCTTTCTCCTAAAGGACACTGTGGTGTTCTGAAAAGATGAGTGTACTTTCATAAAAGTAACAGAAAAGGCCTCCCCCAGATGTATTCTCTTTAATGTTAGGGAAAAGAGGCATCTCTCAGGTGTATGACGGCAATGCATTCAAACCAACATGATACATCTTCCAGAAAATAACTTCTTCATTTTAGGCTTCATCTGGTTTTAGGGTTTTTTCCCTTCTAATTTAAATCAGAGCAAGCAAAACTCTGATATTCATTCTACAGTAGATATGTAATTGGTCAGCCTTCTGTTTTAACATACGTACTTGAAGTATTAATCTTACATTTGATTTATAGTCACGTTGATTCTGAAAAGAATTTAGGGACAAAGCAGCACACAAAACAGTGAGCATGTATGCTTGTATTCTGTGAACAATAACCAAGTCACAACTGCATAAATAGATTCTTTGAAATAATTAATGCTCTCAGTTACAGATTTGACACACTTGCAATTAGTTTAAGAGTAGGATTAGAAAGGATTCCTTGAAACACTCCCTTTACTGTGAGTGAACAGGATAAGACATTTAGGCATCTCTGTTTTCTAGTAGAGCCAAATGGCCATTTAAGACAGATTTGGGGGTTTTTATACCCCACCACCGCAAATTGGAAATGACTAATAGGGCACCACAGAAAAACATTCTTCTGTTTTGCTGACCTTAGGCCATATGCCTAATACAACTCAAATATTTTCTTAAGTGACCACCCTCTCCTCCCCACCCCATTCC
>VXBL01007148.1:2098952-2114913 GCA_013400195.1 Aramus guarauna
CCCCATTCCCCCCCCCAAAAAAAAAAAAAAAAAATCAAACACACCATTTCATTGAAAAAAGCTTTCTGTACAAGTATAAAACTCCTGAGAAGGCAGTTACTGGCCTCTAGTGTAAAAGTATTAATAGAGACAAAGGAAGGGGATAATCTGATGCATACTGAGTGAATCTCTGGGTTCAGATTCTAATCCTGTAGATGCAAAATTATGTTTGAGGAAGAAATTATTTAGCCAATCTGTTATTATAACAGCTGATCTACTGATTTGGGTTCATCTTCCTATCACCACTAAGCAGTACCTGCTTGAGTTTAAAAGTTTCCTTTTTTTTTTTTTTTAACATCACATATTATGGAAAAAATTAATGGCATACAGACCTGGTTTCCGCCAGCATTATGACATTCATAAACTCCAACAACGCCATCTGCAAAATGGCCCAAAGTGTCAAGGCAATTGGTACCCTGCTGCAAAGCCCCAAAAGCTATATCTTGATGATCAGGTACCCTAGAATAAACCCAGAAATCTCTGTTTAATTCAATGTCTTTACAATTCAGTTTCTTTAACTTTTTTTTTAACCTCCTTGTCTTTACTTGGGGTATTTTTGAGATGACAGATTAAAGATGAGTGATGACTGCTATCTGGAAGTCTCAATCATTTTCTGCCGAGGGAAGGCAATTATCTGATCGTGAACTGATCAAACATGAGTAAACTTGCAAGCTTAGGACAGAATACAAAAAGACTCGCACCAGTGAATGAGGATGAACATATAAGAAACAAATTAAAGATGACTTATAATTTAAGGTCACTCAGGCTTAAAGTTATCAGTTAAGGTCATCAAACCCTCTTGTTTTTTCAGCCAAGCTAGCTTGTGGCAGAAACGCGACATTCTACATTTATTGAAGTGTTAGAAAAGGGATTAGGAATTAAAAAATAAAATAAAATCAATGTTTTGCTGATATTTATTTTCTAATGGTTGCACATAAAGTGCACTCATACAGTATGGAAATACCTAGGCAAACCCATTCAACAAAGTACAGTTGTGGGGTAGAGGGCGTGAGTTCAAATAGTAAAGCAAGGGCATATTAGCCTCTTTTAAAACTTCAGACTATAATATGAGCATAATAATTCAACCTGGAGAATGAGCACGAGAGATGACACAGATCAAGATGACATTACACTTAAGTAATGCTTATGGTAGCACATTTTCCATGAGAGCTTGCAAGCTGTATTTTTTCTGACAGATTAAACAAAAAGAAATATTGTTTGGCACTTTTAAGAAAAAATAAAGAATAACTTACTTCCTCAGCATCATCCTGGTTTATGAGACCCTTTAGTATGTGTGGTTCTGTACATGTTTCACTAGGGCTGTAAGGGCTGGTGCTTTTGCATTCCAAGCCTGCATGCCACTAGCAGTTACCTGACTCTACTGACGTGAAGTGCCCCCAGGAAAAACACAAGTATGCTTATAAACAACACACCGTATCTTACCATTACACTACCAATATTAGGTTGACAGCAGACAACCTAGTCTATAGACTCAGATCTGACAGATATACTTATTAACGGGTTATTGAACAAAACCCCTTTTTATCCTTTCAAAAAGTGTTTCTCTGAGGATTTTTCATTAGTTGGGATGCATTCACATTACAAACTGTTAGCAATGTTACCCCTCATTTCCCCCCTTCTCATCCCCCGACAAAAGTTAGTGATTATCTAGTGACAGAGAACAAGAGCCAGAAAGAGCAGAAGACTCAGCTTCGCAGAGTCTTAGGCATCTACCCCTGTCCGCCAAACATACAAGGCTTTTCTCGTCTGCTGACTCCTGCTACTTGTACCGTACTGAGATACAGTCTCCTCGCTCCACTAGGCACGTGCCTACACAAAGGCAAAAGCTTTAAGGGGATGACAACAGGCTACAGAACAGTGCACTTTTGAGCAAACGGTTTGCATACGAGACTAAACTTCAGGCTCAGATAAGGAGTCCTTTGGACACTGTTCTCTAAAATACCTGCTACGGCAGCTGTAGCTGCGGGAAGTGGAAAAAGAAAAAAGCAGCTTACTAGGAAAAAATGGCTCTTTAGGAACAGAATAATATCCAAAGGAAATAAGTCCGCATGAGGCATTACTTTCACAAATAAATTAAAAACATCCTTTACATTCAAGGAAGGAGAAAAAGAAACTGATGATCTTGGCAGGCGGGGGAGAAGAACTCCATACTGTATTTTTCTGATTCAGTCAAAACTCACCGTAACTCAGGATAAACATTTTCAAGATACCACTTGAAGGGTTTGCAGCTAAGTCTCTTTCTGAGTTCCATTCGGCTTTGAATACTAGAGGGGAAAAAAAGGAGCAGTTTTCAAAGTCAGGCTGCTGTCTTCATGTACAGTAAGGAATACACAGAAAACTCAAGAAGTACAGAACTATATCTTAAAGAGATAACACAAGAGAGCTAGCACCGCTTTCACCTCAGAAGGTGCCGTCTCATGAAGAATAAATGAATAGGGCAAAGCAGCACTTGGGACTTACTTGCCATAAGGTACGTTCCTGGCTGAAGGCACTGCTGCGTAATAGAAGTTTTTATACTCATCCATCCAGACTTCTGCTGCCCTGCGTGTATTTCTAGGGACAATCATATGAAACATATAGGTTATATTTTCTCTAGCTGCAATTAAATCATGTCATTTATTCTTGGGTTGATTTTAATCCTTCCTAGTACTACATAGTCAGTTGCCTGAAGCCAGGCAGAAGATTCCCTGTCAAAGACCCAGGTAATAGAAAACCATTAGAGTAACATAACTGAGATCAATGCATTTAGAATGAAATTTATGTCTTTTCTGCACTCATTGCTGCTTCAGGTTTTCATTCAGAATTTAATACACATCTTGGAGGTCTTTCTGCAAATTTCATGGAAGTTGTTAGGTTGTTGGTTTGTTTTGTTTTTTCTTTTTACAAAAGTAACTTGACAAAAGCCAAAAATCAGTGAATGGTCACCTGGATAAGCAAGCTCTTGGGAAACAAAAATCTCAACAATTGGCAACTTTTAATAGTGTCTTTTACCTTTCTGAAAGCAGACACGCTAACACAGGCAAAACATATTATCAGTCTTCATCCTATTCCTACCAGCAGAGCACTCAAAGTTCCAAAATGACATAAGCTGTCATGACACTGAAGGCTATGAACCAAGCAAGTCTGCTGCAGCTGAGGTAACAGAGGAGAACCAGTAACTGGAAAACATTTGTAATGCTTTAAAATTCAAGAGAGATTAATTATTGCAATAAATGTGAAGACACTAACCCAAGTTCTTTACTTCTAATCAAACACATTTCTAACTAACATTCCTGTCTCTGTGTAACTGGTGTCTTTAAATATGCTTTTGGACTGCAAGAGGGTGATGTCTTTTTCCATCCCCTGGCTTCCATGTAAAACTCATTTACTTCTATTGTTTGTAATTTTATGCTTAGCAAATGGACTCTGATTTCACTTACAACTGCCATGCTCTGAAGCTTATTTTACATTTGGCAGTAAATTCATCTGAAACAACTGGAGTAAACTCAGTCAGCCAATAACTTCTTTAATATGATTTTCCAATTCAAAAGAAAAAAAATAGTCACGATAAAGTGAGTTGTTCTTGCAGGTCACTGAGGAAGGATGGACATGGGGAAGAAAAAAGCCACAAGACAGACCACAATCATTTTTTTTGTTTGTGGACTGATTTTTCCATGCAAAGATTCCTTCTAATTTTTTGTAAGCAAAATCTCATTCAATCTAGATTAGAGAGCTATTTCAGTTTATCTTCACTTGCAGTTTCTCAGGCTTGTGTGAGCCTCAGCCAGCCATTCAGCACCTGCCCCTATTACTTGGCTCAGCAATCAGCTTGGCTGCCCACAGGCCAAACAGATTTTGGTGGTGGGAGAGGAACTATTTGGTTTGCCAGGGTCTGACGACTCCAAAGGTACCATCAAGGCCAGAACGCACGCCTGCATCACGCTTCCCCATGCTCAAGATGAACAATTCAGGCTTAGCGCGACGCGAATGCAGAAGCTGTGTAGATGCTGAGAACTGCCTAAACTAATAAGACCCTAAAGAAGGTGGGGTACTGAGGAACACAGCGTAGGGTGCACTCAGTGCTTAATGCAGAGCCACAGTTAATGAAGCATAGCGCCGAGCGATCAGAGGCAGCTTTGCATAGAGCATTCTGGGGTCTGCAAGGTTTAACTGGCTCGTCTGAAGCGGTGTATTAAGGCAGTGCATACTGGTCTAACAAATCCTGCCAGGCACAAGCTGTATCCACCCATACCGCACAGCCAGGATGTGGTCTCCTCTCTCGTGAAACAGGACTCCTAGTCCCTCATCCAGAATCACCAATTTGTTTTGGCTGGCAAAAGGCAGTGCTTACTGACTAGTCAGCTAAAAACAGGCTGCTTACCCAGAGCACTCCAGAACAAATTGCATATGGTCAAGGGACAGACGATGGCATAAGTTAACAAGTCCCGACTGTGAGACCAGCACAGATGCCATGCATCAAGTTTCTTGGCACCATGGTCCTACACATACCAGATAATACCTCTATTACCAGGGTATACCATTATCTTTGGTATCCCATTCTCTCATTGCTAAAATTAATTTTAAGGCATTGTTATATTGATTTGACACCCAAGAAAGCTGACTGAGGAAGAAACCTTCAAATATACAGCAACTTGTCAACCCCGCTTCTAAGTGATATGCAACTTTTCTAGGTCAATTCAAGAAACAAAGAATTTTAAGGACATTGCAGAATTTGAGACAGCTGGACAGCAAAGGACAAAGGTAATAAGCCACTTGCAGAGAAAGGTAGATCTGGAAAGGGCTCTAAGTACGCAAGACACTAGCTTGCAGGCTTCACCTGTCCTCACAATTCAAGTACATGTGGGATCTCTTTTAAAGTAATTTTGACAACAAATGACTGGAAAACACAAGGCAACTTTAAAAAAAAAAAAAAAAGGTCATAGTAATTGTCGGGACATTTGACTGGTCAAATCAGAGTGATGATTTGACTTCACAACAAAATCCAAAAGCTTTAATCCCACCACAAGAGCAGAATCTGCAATCCCTGTTAATACAATGCATTTCTAACATATGTTGTATCCTTGCATGCATACAGTCACACTCTTTTCCTACTCTTTAATTGAGCTATGTTTAAGTACCGATTTAACATCACAAGAAAAGCAGCACCTTGGCAACAGCCCAAAGATGGAAAAGCTGCACAGGAGTGGGAAAACTGCACAATTAATATTTATTTATTTTTATTAACCATACTCCTTGTCATGACATTGTAATTCTAAAACCTACCATGAAACTAAAACCATTGCGACTTAAGCCTACGTAATACAGTTTAAATGTGTTTTAATTGGTAGACCCTTCTATCCTCCTGATGCACACCATAAATACTGGAATAGAGATGTGATGTATTTCATTGCTAGCATTTGTTTTCCCATAAGTACTAGTACTCATTTTTCACAGTAGATTAAAATACACATCTTAAAGAACAGAGGACCAGAAAAATTCCTACTATAACTACTGGAAGAAATAGGACCGTGACTTTATTTTAGAAGACTTAATATTAAATTCATTAGCCTCGTCTTGGTGGCATAACCAGCATGGAAGAGAAAAATTACACCCCAAGTCCAAATATATCAGCACCTTAGAACATTCTCATGAATTTAAGTACATCTGCGCTATGTTGCTTCAGGTTAAACAGTCTGGTCTCCATATCCCTTCAAGGATAAATAAATAATTTTATTTGCAGCTCTTAACCCACCAAACCTTCAGCTGAGACTTGTACTTCTCCAGCCCTGTGAGCATCAAGTCCAATTCTCTAAACCAAAACCCACAGTGATTCTTCAGCTACAACTGATAGAGGCTTAGTCAAAATGTCTGCCATACACTCATGCAATACCTTTATTCGTATTGCTTCAAAAATACTATGAAATGAATCAGAATTGCTATTCTCATTCTACAGAGGAGAAACTGAGGAATTAGCTCAGTTGCCAACAGACTAGCACAAATGCCAGAATCAGTCTACATAATCATTTGTATATCACATACCAATCATGTATTAACAAAAAGCAAGCAAAGCTTATTCATAACTTAAGTGTATTCTGGCTCTTAGTGAATGATGAAACTGTTGCTACAAAATGAGGATTTGTGTGAGAGTTCTGAAAATAAGGCCTTCTTTAAAACCAAATAAACAGAAAGTTCTCAAAATTGATAGAATGCCAAGGTAAGCATTTCTTCCTTTTCCAGATTTTCAGGCTGTGTCTACTAGAACTTCCCCTTTTTCAACTCTCAGGTTCTTCTCTCAGTTTGTGTAGTTGCCCCCAAGTCATTAATTTCCTTTTAACTAATATTTTTCCATGCTAGATAATATTGCAAATATTTCTAAAGAAGAGATCCTTAAAATGAAATTACTGCCACCTGCTGATCATCTGAAGAAATCCAAAACATTGCGATTTAGCTGAAGACTTGACTTAACAGTTACCTTGCAAATACGGTACCACTCCCACCAGGAAACGTGTAAGGATGCTGTTTGCGGAATACATGACCCACTCTGCTGCAAGGGATGATTTCTAAGCTCCCACCACATTGCCAAACTCTGAATGAGATCTCTGAAATAAAAACATGAATGAAAGACCAACATCACAAAATACTGTAATTTCATAATATACTATTTACAGAGAAGGCTTTCATTAGCTATTGCTGGGAAGAACAATAAGGTTGTTTACCCTAGAGCTTCTCAGAAAATTAAGGCATATCTGAGCATTTATTATTCTCCAAGCTCAAGAGAAATAATCATATTAACTTGGAAGCAAACCTGTTTGTCTTCTCTTATCTAAGGTTACCAGCATTCCTCAAATTCATACACCATGCTGCAATTTGCCAGAGTAAGTTAGGTCTATGTATACCATTACTGTGTTTATCTAAAGGGTAAGCAATAGTTGATACGCTTAACAGATGAATTAATGATCTAGCTTATAATAGAATTTTTCAGCTAAAGATGGAATAACACAGCAGACAAAATCAAGGCATGATAAAACAATCAATAGATTTGAGCTGCTAACTTACTGTAGCAGATAACCAAACACTCCCCAACAGTCGCCATAGAGGAAGGTTTTATATCAAGTCAGTCTTGATTTGAAGACAGACTCAATAAAGATGCAACTTCTGTAAACTGAAGGTTATAGACAGTATACTTCTAAGCCAACCCAGTGAGCTGATCCAGCTAGTGAGGACAAGAAGGTCTAGAAATATTTACACACCTTTCTCAATTTAGACCTTTGACAACAGAAGTCACCTAGTGCTGGCAGAGAACCAAAAACCCCAGAAATAAGCACACTAAGCAGGGTGCTCTCAGTAGCACTGTTTCTATTGTGATGATTCCCCCTTTAGTTACTGAGTGCTACCCTTAGTTTCAAGCCTTTTCATAATCATTCAGTATATTTCCACAGATTAAAAAAAAAAAAAGTGCTTGAAAGTCAGTGTCTACCTATTATACTAGGTGCCATTCCTTCCCCCAGAAGCCTTCCTCCCACATACACATAATAAATCATAAAAATAGCATTACTTCAAAAATTAAATTTTAAAACAAACAAAAAACCCGAAGGTTAGAGAGCATGTCTTCCTGATGGTCTGTCCAGAGAAGAAAGGAAAAATTGGGGCGGGGAGGGGAAGAGGCTGTGATTTCAACCGTTGACAGTGCAAGTTGACTGCCTGTCTTCCGAATGGTCTTTGCTTTTACAAGGATCATTTCCTATTTGTTTTACTTCAGTGATAAATTCTGTTGCATCAGGACCAATTAGGCATATTCATGAATCCTAGACAGTGAACATAGTCCAATCTATAGACAGATCATCCTCCAAAAAATATTAATGACGTTGGTTTTGCCAGCAACTTACGGTCATGATTTTCCAGTTGAATTAACATGGGACAATAGGCAAGAGTAATTTTTAAAGCAACTGAACATGACATTCTCACTGTACATCTTTCACAGCACTGACTTCCATATTACATCTCTTATTTTGAGCTTAGAATGAAAACAAAACAAAAAAGAGAGAATCACAGTAAACGACTAGTCATTGCTGCTATTAAACAAGTTTAACAAAAGCACTTCTATGTTTCTACTAGAATAAGTTACGCATAGAAGACTTCAGACTTTCTCAAATCTAGCTCAAATTTGGTCCCATACGGCTCAAATTGTGAAAGCAGGGGAGTAATAGTTGTTTTGTACCACCCTGAAGCATTATTTATGGAGTTTTGCTAGAAAGTTCATACAGTTATTAGTCCAGCATGAGGGGATGCTGCACTCAGTGAGGACAGCCTAGTGAAAGAAAATGGGAAGATCTATCAGAGATAAAGGCTTTTGCATTAGACAAGCAAGTACAGACTAAATGCTTGAAATCTAGTATTAGATTTATTTAAGTATTAGGAAATACATGCCTCTGAAATGAGGTAAAGCGAGATTCTGGTTAAAAACAAAGGTCAATGCAGTATGCCTGAAGCTCTTTCTTTTTTAAACTATTCATTTGAAGATTTAATCCAAAAAGTCACTGTCATCTATTGAATGTATGTAGGCACTGAAAAAGTATTTTTGTTTTAGAAGTAATTTAGAAACACCTTGTGTCAACTTTTCTCATCATTCATAGCTTCCTCTACTGTGTACATTAATTTGATTAATTCTCCCTCCACAAATTCCCAGAAATGTAAACCTACATGTATACTTTCTGTATAGATTCTGAAGATTCTCAAAAAAGTGAAAATTATGAAAAATAGCTCTATGGGAAAGACAAAAGACTAGTAAATAGGGAAAAACTAACTCTTACATGTATCAGTCTTCTAAAGCCTGCATGGATTTTTAAAGAAAAAGGAATGTCCAGCAACTAAAACTTAAACCCCCACGAACTCCTTTAAGGCAACTTTTTTGCCATACTCAAACAGTGGGAGAAGAAATGTTACTATGTCATTCTTCAGTTACATGAGATTAGGTTACGCTTCTCAAAAACAGATTTGCTGTTTTTATTGTAGCATATCATCAATATAGAAGACAGGCAATGTCTTACTTGCTCTCTGGTTTTAGCAAAATTATTAAGAAAAGTCTAGGTTTTCAAATTCGAACTAAGCTTTCTAATAGTCCATCCAGTTCTCCAGTGTACTTCTGTACCTCCTGTGCTTATCAAAAAGCATTGTAAAGACTCTGAGAATTTGAGTTTACAAATTCAAGACAAGACTGAACAAACCTTGATCCCCATTTTGTACAGCAAGCACGTGGTATCAGTCACATTAATCAACAATCTGAAAATGCACCGTATCTTCATGGTAAGAGCTGCTTCTTGGCTAATTTAGGTAAAACACCTCAGGCACATCTTGAAATTTGTAAAGTTGATACTATATTAACATGTGAACAAAATCTCATTTAACAGCTGCTCTGTACATGAGTGAAGGAAAAATGCTAAGTTTTATAAAGCATAATGTATAGAATTATGTCACAAGTCCACTTAGCAGGTTATTTGCATGTAGCATCAAGTCACTGATTCAGAGATATACTTGAGAGTAAAGAGGCTTGACGAGTGTGCATGTTGAATTTTAAACTACACGTCATCGATTTCCGGTATCTGATGCATGTGCTATTTATTGCCAGTTAAATCACACACCATGTGATTTTTACTCATCTTCAGTTAGTCTGGCAGCTATGAACAAATCATTAATTGTCTGCTGTACTGACTGACTTTGCCTTTTCAGGGAGCAGAGAAAAGGCACCCCAAAGTCTCCATCTCCTCCTTCCCGTGGAGGAGGGCAGACAGACTGCAGCAGGAGCAACACAAACAATTTTTTGCATGCAGTCTTTGCATGCCCCTGGAGTGAGGAGCTGTTGCTCATGCCCCATCCTGCTATCAAGGCCTCAATTATCAAAGCATAAACCCAGCTGCTAGATTTTAAAAAAATCAACCAACCAACCTCTGTCACTCAAGTACATGCTCATAGCTAATCAAATATTTAAGTGCTCTAGTGGCAAAAGAGGCTTTCAGAGTGAATGCAAGCATTGCTGTGGGAAGTTTATCCAATGACCTTCCAGGACATTTAAAAAATGATATTTATATTAATACATTTAGCAATACACAGCCAAAAACAGTGAACAAACAGAAACACAGAAAGTAATTGTTCAAAATACACAAGCGGTTTCTTCGAGTATTGCATAGGAAGGTCAGAGACTGGACTGTAAGGATGCTTCTTCCAGCCTTTAAGTTCCTAACAGGAGTATTAAACATTTGGTTATCATGTCTCTATACTCAGCGTGCTGTAGACAGCAGACATTTCCTTGTAGGCCAAGCATATGCTCAATGCATATGCATATTTCAGTAATTCAAAATATTCCTGGGTTTTTACAAGTTCAAAGTATTTTAGGATTTTGCAGCTAACACATGCAGTAGAGAAGTTTCTATCCTTAGAACTGGTCCTAAAACACACTACTTGGAATGTCAGAGATACATCTCTGCACTAAAAAACTAAATTAATGACAGACTAGACATCTTGAGAAGTTGTAGAGTTCCGCTCGTCCCAAATCTTTTTTGTTTTAATGAAAGTATACTGGTTTTAACTGGCAAAAAATTTTGTACAATACAGTAATGCAAAGAGCCAAAACCCCCTACTAAAGCCAGACCTAACCACCAGGTCAAAATGGCTAAAGCACAAGTTCTCTCAGCCTGTCTTTCCTCTTCCCTAAATTCCACTCACTTAAACATCTGAAAATAAGGAATTACAACAAAAATGCCTTCTAAACCATAACTATCTCACAGGGCTAAAGTAGGGGTATAAAGTTAAAAAACTCACTAAGTTTAGATGCCAGGCAGTATAGTATTACTAACGTTAAGAAACAGATTATTCTTCAGTTAGCTAAGTTTTAACTGATTTCTTAAGGTGTATGTAAGAACATTAAACTCATGAACTCCTGTGTTCTACTTTTCTCAATTAAATTTCAGCAACATCTTAAAACATGCTTTAAATGTCCAGCATTTGAACATTATTGTATTTTAATCAATAACTTTATATGAGGATGTGACTTTCAAACAAGATCACATTTTTGAATGTAACTGCCTATCTACATCCAGTATTTTTTTTTATCAGTCAACTTCCATTACAAATAAATTTTGTTGCTTAATGAACAAACACTTTTATTCTCTCATATTTAGCATATAGTTCCTACTTTGTTTTAATTCTTTTCATTGAAATGACCTTTTGGATTCTCCCAATAATGCATGTGAAGTTTTACATCTGGTTTTAACCCTCTTTGCACAAAATCAGGAAGACCATGACAGCAAAGGCAATGACTTTCTTTCAAGACTGATCCAAAGGTAAATAATATACATACCTAAGTTTTCTCCACCCCAAACATCCATCATCATGTCATACTTTCCTAGTTCTTCAAAATAGGATTTGTCCATCACAAATAACCCACCAGCTATCATGGGTGTCCTAAACAGACAAGAAAAATTAATTACTTACAGAACCATGAACTGGGATGTAACTATTATTTGCACCTCAAGGTTAATACCTCCTTCAAAATACTTGCAATGCTTTCGAATGCAACTAATTTTGCATCTATCACTTCAAGCATAGTCTGCACGCATTTCTATGGCATATACAGTGCTATGACCACCTTCTGAGGTAGTTTCCCTATCTCCATTTGGCTCACAAGTTCCTTATGCAAAGGGTGACAAGTTATGCAAGCAATAAAACATTAAATGCGATGCTGTATTTTTAGCCCTCAAAATATACCAACTTAAAATAAAATAAAAAAAAAAATCTACTGTTTGCTAAGGCTAAATAATCTACTAATGTGCTTTAAAGTATTTTTTTTAAATATAATTTATTTCTGAGAGCCTCATAGTGCTACATAAATATGAATGAAATTTCAGTATTAATGAAAGCTATAATAAAGATTCCCTTTCAGACTCAGAGAAGATTATTTCTAACTTTTAGTTGCAAACTGCAATCTATTATAGGGAGAAGTAGTGGTACAGACATACTTTATGGGAGCAACTGGATTTCCTTGCCGTGCTCTTCTCTGCTCTGGTGTCATGTAATCCCACTTGAACACCAGGTTCCAATCAAAGCCTTCAAGAAGAAAATATTAGGGTAGAATGTTAAAAAGACTGTGGTCATCATTCAACTTCTAGTAACATGAAGTTGACTGAAAACACTGGGAACTGTAACTTAAATTAAAAATTTAAACTATAAATTTAAACTTGTACAAATTTCTGGGTGGAAAACAAACAAGTAGGCATCCAGATGAAAGGTAAAGAAGTTGATGGCTCAATTAAAAAAGTAATCTCAAATACTAAATAAATTTGATTTCTCATGTTGCCATCTATTACACAAAGTAAGAAACCCAGTCAACAAGTGACAAAGAAAAGCCTGATACATGAATCCAACATCTTGTATCCTTACATCAAATAGAACATCATATGAAGATCTTCCAGCCATTACAAGTGCTCTTTACAGTCTTTACTGTACAATTGCATTTCAACTCTTATCAAACAATCACATATTTATGTTTACATAGGCTTTATGTAGTACTCTTGGTACTGCTCTATCAGCAGGAGCTCTCTATCGTGAAGGTCACAACAGGTTATGTAGCTCCCTCTTATTAACATTTGTTTAACTTACTGCTTTCCTATTGTGTGCTTCTAAGCGTTTCATTTGTTAAAGCTGAGGCAAGCGCTAGAGTACCAAAATCTTACTTCCCTTATGTATGTCTATTTATGTGTGTACACACAGCAACAGCTGGTCTGGTCCTCGAGTAGGTTAAGCACATAAAGATCACTAGAATAGACAAGACCAATAGGTCACCTAGAGCAGCTGTCTACCCGACTACCATTTGAGTTACCTCCTTTAGGCAATAATACACAGTTGGTATAAGACAAACTTCCTATAGAAAACACTTTCTAACAGTTTTTGAGCTGGGTTATGCCCATAAGTATAAATATCTTTTAAAAAACTACACATTGAGATTCTGTGAAGTCATGTAATGAATGATTTCCAGATTTCTGGTGCACAGATGTCAATAGTTTTATTTCTCCAGCATAAAGACAAAGCAATTATTTTGTGGGGAAAGGGGGAAAAAGCTAAGGTAAACAGACAACAATTAGTCCTACAAACTGTCTGCATCTGTAAACATGCATAGTAACAACTGATGTGGAGAGTTGAAAACTAAACAGTTTTCATTTTAACTCACAAGACATTTATCACACACACAATACAGAAATTATCCTGAACAGTCTTTAGAGCACGCATGCCAACTCTTTCTCTCCATGTGTATTTCATGAAGTGTTGCACTGTAAAAATGAAAGACCACCTAACTACTCCAAAACTCCAAGTAGCAAAACAGTAAAATGGCTACAATCAATAGTACTGCAAAGCCTGCAGCATGAAAAGTGAAATGAGCTCCAATATTTGCATGCAATTAAAAAGTCGCATTTCATCATACATACCCAGCAAAATTACTTGCATCTGGGAGAACTTGAAAAGAAAAAAAACAACCAAACAAACCTCCTGCTCTCCAGCAGAAGCAGTAGAGATAGAGTTACATATACTCCAGTGAACACAAGGGGTCTCTTTTGGAACACAGCACTCTTACAAACTCTGAACAAGTGTATAAATTGTCTACCCATAAAAACTGGGTTTTCGTCTCCATTTTCACTGACTCTGGGAAAAATCTGCACTCAATGAGATAATATCAGTAACTCTGTAAAAGGAGTATTTTTAAACACAAGGGCATAGCCAATATGAAATTCCATCCAGTGTAAACTGCATCATAGGCATACTCTAAATTATTGGATCTCAGTTAACTACAGTTTATTCCAGTAATTCAAATGTTTCTCAGACGGCATAAACACTTCTGCAAATCCTCCCTCAAAAAAAAATTTGTAACATGAAGTGCATGGATTTAGTACTGGCCAGACTTGGGAATTATTTCAGCCCTGTCCGCTTTAAAAAGTCTGTAGCATTTGCTAGTTTGTTGTCTTGGGCGATTAAGCCCTTTCAAAGCAGACCAGGCACAAATGCTGTCCCAGCTGTCTCAACTCTCCATGCTTCAGCCACAGAGATACTGTATCTAAGGTTGAAAGTCGAGTTTGGCTTCCACCTTTAGACTTGGCACCAGTGAAAGTGTCCCATGATGCCAAATGCCGCAGTGCCTCTAAGAGGGTAATCTGTCCTCTGGGAACTGAAAAGAAATATATTATTTGCGTTTCAACAGACTCCCAAATAGCTTTAAAAACTGCTATGTGCAAAATTTCTATTGTTAATGTTAAAAAAAGACAGCTTCTCACTTCTCGGTCCAGAGAAGTATGGAGGCTCCACAGACCTTAAAAAAAAGAAAAAACCTAAGAAAAAAAAATCCATTTCTATTGTGGATGAGGGGAGAAAATGAGAACTAAAGAAAAAAAAAAAATTGGGAAACGTAGTTCCAAAGATGAAGTATGAATAGCAGTAACAAGTGAAATGATCTCTCAATCTTCTCCCACTTCACTTGGGAAGAATTAGAGACCATGAACCCTGCAGGAACCAATCGAAGGTTTCAGTGAAAGAATTCCTCCGCCTACTGCAGACAACAATAAAAGCCACATAATGGTACAGAGATTTCCATAGGCAAGGCATAATGAATAGATTGGGTAAAAGGCTTAAGGTTTTAATAAAGCTGGCACACAGATAATAGCACAGAACTATACATTAGCATACTGTGAATATATGCACTGTAGGTGTTATTTGAGAATGTTCATTAAAAAGATAGAGAACCTCTCACCTCCAGATCACTGACTGGAAATTGAAGCATATGTAACATTATGCAAATATTGCTTTTATTTTAGTGTAGTGGCACAACACTTGGTGACCAGTTAGAAACTAGTAACTGACAGAGCACGCCTGAAATTGGTTTTTCCCTCCTCATTCTAAAAAGTCCATTCAGAAAAATCTGAAATACTGTGGGAACAGCACTGCATAATTTCTATATCATGGCTTATCTTATATCTTTGTGCAGACAGTTAAATTTCCAGGGTTGTGGAAACAATTATTAAAAAAGAAGGGGGGGTAGGGGGGAGACACAGAACAGCTATTTTAAATCCTAGATTCTTGCTTACAGTGAAGAAACTGAGGGGAGGAATTTTTGAAGGTTTTTTTGAGGGCTTCACAAGTTTTTTGGGGTTTTGGGGGTTTTTTGGGTTTTTTGTTTGTTTGGGGTTTTTTTTTGTGGTTTTTTTTGTTTGTTTGTTTGTGGGTTTTTTTGGGTTTTTTTTGTTTTTTGTGTTTGGTTGTTTTTTTTTTTTACACTATTTGCTGTCAACCGTTTACACTAGCTAGACATAGTGAACCTGTAGTAGTTAGGACTTCTAAACTCAATTTAACAGGAAATTTTGTAACTATAAAGGTATAAACACTACAAATTTTCAAGGTCACATGTTACTCTCTTCACAATTACAAATCATGGCTAAGAAAAACATTTATTTTTTAAATACATTCCAAAGCTTTCTGCTTAATCAGTAGTTTAATTTTTTAAGCAAACCAGCATCTTGAAAAAATCTCATAGGCACTGCATTGCTGATGGGCTTCTAAGCTAGAGAGCAATTAAAGTCTATCTTATCTAAAAAGAGAATCATGAGCTCTGGCCATAAGCTGCTTCTGACGCATTTACACGATCCTACAAACATTGGAGTGAGTACTGCACATTGGAAAAAGGCAGCATAAACTTATAAGAATTAGTATAATAAAGATGAACTGGTTTAAAGCAGAAGACAATAAGGCCAATTAAAATCCAAGCCTAGACACAACTGACCTATAGAACTTAAACTAGATGTATGAAAGGGAAGAACAGTATGTTAACTGCCCATTCCACAACTGCAGTGATTATGAGCTTTGATTCTTGATGCCTTTTTTTTTTTTT
>VXBL01007148.1:2119558-2143458 GCA_013400195.1 Aramus guarauna
GCCTTCTCCTTTTTGGGGTGAAATGCAAAGGGAAGCGTAGTGAGGATAAGCGAAGAACTGAGCATTAACAAAACAGAGTAGATTAGCCAAACCATTTTGACCAGGAGCATTTTGAAAGAAAGCCTTTCCAGAAAGGGGAGTTTACCAGAAGGGGAATGCAATTAAGGAAGAAGAAAAAAACATGTTGTCTTGAGTGTTCCCCAGTGCTTTTTGGGATCACACTGGATTCATTTTCCACTTCAACCAAGTTCCTCCAGAGCAAGTTAACAAGTATAACCATCTCCTGAAGAACACAGTATATTTTCACTCTCAATCCTCTCAATTGCTTTTTCAGGACACAGACTAAGCAACATTTTCATAGAAGCTGAGAGCCCACAGTCTCTGCTAATTTCCATGAGAATTTTGGTTTCACAGCTCAACCTCTCTCCTATTATCACACTGAATCTTAATGAGACATAAATACTCGGGTAAACTGAATTACATTGAAGTTATATTGATTGAGGAGAACTATACTTTGCTCTAAAGATTTTCAACACTTACTGAGGACATCCCTAAAGAACCAAAGCAGTATATACTTGAATTGCTTGTAAAGATAATAATAAATATTCACATTTTATGTTCCCGTGTTCACAGATTAAATGAACAAAAAGCGGGTTTTAATCATGGAACACTCCGATCACTTCCATCATCTCATTTCAGAGCAAAAGCTCCCTTAGAAAAATGTATAAAATTAATGTAGTATAAACCAGATGGCTTTAAAATTTAAAAGCTACTCCTTCAGGAAATTACTTTAGAAGAACTCTTTACTAACCTCAGCTACTCTTTCCAAAAGCGGTTCCAGCCAATGTTCATTGCATTCACAGTGACTATCCAGGAAGGTCAGCACTTTTGCTTGCGCTGCGTCTGCCCCTCTGACACGGGAACGCATCAAGCCTGAGAAGCAAAGATAAAACGTTTGAAGTACTTACTGAGGAAAACAATCAACAGTAGTGAGAAAGTATTGCATTCCAAGTTAGTCACAAATTAAATTACTCTAACTCATACAGGACAAACACGTAAGTTCCATTCTCAAAATGAGAATCTAGTTAACAATTCAGTGAAATGACTTCACAACACACACTCTGCAAGCTTCCAATCTACTGCACCCTAGTTTACAGGTTTCAATCTGATTTAAGTGGAAGAATTAAAGTACCTTTTCAGAAAAAAAAAGAAAAAAGAAAGGAAGAAAAAAAGATACACAAGTACAAGCTGGGTCTGCATTACAGTAAGTGGTATTTATACTGGCAAATGTTACTCAAGATGAGTCCTGAAAATAAGCATCTTTCTTACAGTTCTACGATAGAACTAAGGAAAGCACCATCATTAACTTATTCTCCCCATCTTTTTCCTGTCCTCCTATCCTAGTTCTCACCACAGTCTGTCCATTCTTCTATCAACTTTTTCCAGAAATAGTCATGCTTCATTAATTCATGTCTGAGAGCCTTCTCCCCACCCCTTTCAACTACCTCCCCCCTGTGTTTCATGCAACACTTGTTTTGGTGAGTGTTTTGTTGTTTGTTTGGTTTGGGTTTTTTTAAATCTTATCTTGAAAAGATTTCTTTAGGAAGAAACTCCTGGTAAAGTCAAAAGGTTCTTCTCGTCCCTGCACCTCAATTACACGGATCACCTCACTGATTTGGTTTGTTCCTTTCCTTCCTTCTCTTTTAGTATCTGTTCATTGGATGACCTCACCGTTCCTCAAAGTCCCTTGCTATATTTACACCCACACCCCAGAAGATTCCACTGTTGACTCCAATACAGAAAACAGCAAGCTTCTCATTCCTTTGTAAATTTCCTCCCTACTTTTCTCTATTAATATTAAAAATTCATTGATTTTATTGTCACTTAAGACCAAAGCCAAGTACTATGCTTTGTTTTGGTGTGGGGTTTTTTGTTTGGTTGGGTTTTTTTTCCTTTCTACATTGTTTCCCACCAAGCCTGTTCTGGTTTTGGTTGGGTTTTTTTCCCCCTTAACCGAAACATTATAAAACAGTCAACCCCATTTCTTTCCATTCCTTTTGCAAAATAAACATGACTGACAAACAGAATACAAGATGCTCAAGAGGATAAGCTTGTTTGGTCTGTCCAACATGCAGCATAATCTTTGTACTATCTCCTACCACAAATGAGTGCTTCACTGTTGTAGATACGCACTGTGCTGATCTCTGACAGTACCTTCTACACCTCTTCTGTTACACACTGGCAGCTAACTGTAACTCATTGTTTTTATGTTGTCTCCCTAATTCCAACCTTTGAAGCTGTTCTGTTTAGGTCTTCTCCACATCAAACCATTCCTCAAGCACTCTGGCTATGTTTGCTTTACTTACCCAATTCCTCCCTTCCAGAGATTATTATTTCTAACTTACATTCTTATAGAACGTACTGTCTTGCTCTACTTCCATAGAAAACACACAACCGTGTTTCTAATTCCCTTCCCCCACCTCTCCCCCTAAATCTGAGGTGACCGCTTGGGTCTGAGTCCACTACAATCGCATTCAGCCTTACAACAGAGAATCGAGAGCGTTCCCCTGAACATTTATTCACAGACTGCCATGCCCTCCAAAACACATCTGTTCCCATAACAAACTCCGGTCCTACAGATCAGACCAAAGCTACTATCCCATATTTCTGAAAGCAATGTCATCCCCTCCACAGACACTGTCCCTTTATTTTAGTTTTCATTTTAAAAACACTGCTTTCCTCTGTTGTTCATACCAATGTGTTACTTATTGTCTTATACACTGGCTGATTTTACTGATTCTCTCAACTTTTAATTTGTATGTTTCTGAGATATCAGTATCAGCCTACTCCTGAAAATGAAAAGCAAAGTGAGTATCAAACTCAAGTATAACAAGCCAACAATCAAATGGAATCTTAGAATATTTTAATTTAAAACATTTATTACCTGGTTGCACATACGCACGTGTAGGCAAAACTTTATAAACAATACAGTAGGTCCCACAGGTAATAATTTAATCCTAATCTCACAAAAATACCAAATGAGGCAGCACCGTGCCTTCAGATTGCAAATAGACGTTCTTTTCTGACATAGTAAAAGATTTGTCAAATTATATTACATTTTCAGATATACTGATGCATTTAAGTTTGAATGAAAATTCAGTTCTTCTGTATATGCAGTACAAAGTTAACATTTATAATTACTTAAAAAAAAAAAAAAAAAATCAAAAAGCATTACTTCATTCCATTTTTGCATTACTATTATCTCCATCTTTAACTGTTGTACTGACCAGAGGAATGATGTCAACTTATTCAGAACCCTGCAGCCATGGCAAGTCATAAAAGACCTGCTTTCCTAACAAGCCTTTGTTCACAAGTATAATCCAAACAAAATATGTAAACAGTAAGAGCCCATCAGTTTGCAATAACTAATTATGGGACAACACAGGTTTTGTGCATGTCATTTCCAGTTTCTGACATCTGACAATGATTCTAGCTGCTCCCCAGGCCAGGCTGGCAGCCTAGAAGATACAGCACCTATAAAAATAAACAAGCACATATCTGCTAACTCAGCTATTTCATCTGTCAACTCTCAGTTATTATTTCAAACAGCTGTAGAATAACAGTTGTCTGTATCTAATACTTTAAGCTCCATAGCCAGGAAGCTGCTGACTGAAGGGCTCAGTCATACGAGACCATAATTTACAAAGCAACAAAGAGGAAAACAAAAATGTAAGACAAGTTTGTTACATGGCACACTGGCTTCCGCAAAACTGGCATACGTGGTCCTGGTCCTCCTGGCTGCTCAAACTCTCTCAAATCTGCCAAACAAACTTTGTCAGGCTGTCCATCAACTAGATCCTTAAAATCATCGCTAGTAAGGGAACCAGCAAAAAGAGAGAGCTATTTTTAAGCTGGATCATTTAAAATATTCACAGTTTACAGGAAGACCTTATGTACGATGGGAGAAGCTTAACTGAGGATTCAGTATAGTAAGAGAAAGGAGAGGTTGAGGGTAAAAGGCAGTTTCTCAAGGAGGTGAAAGCCAACAATAGGCAACTGCACATACAACAATATGGAATTAATCAGAATGACTGTTTTTACTTGCACAAATGCATTTGGTTTTATTCCTTCTGTCAGCAAGCTGATTTACAAAGTGAAAATCCTTCCTCCAATACAGAATGGATAGCAGAATGTTCCTTTAAAAGACTTGATGAACAGATAAAGCAGCACAATGGAATTTGTGTCTTCCTTCCCCCAGATTAAGCCTACCTTCTCGGCGATCATTTCGAAGAACCCGTACTTTTTCAATTTTTCCCAAGAGAGCACCATCCTCAGCTTTAAAAAAATAAAATAATTTATGTCAGATAACATACTACCTAAAGGCTGTTTTCAAGTATACACTCAGCTCCTTCAGCTAGCAGGAAGTAATAAAATATACCTGAAGCATTTATCAGAACTCTTCAAATTTCCATAATGACAGATGCAAAAGAATTAAGAACTGGGTTTGGATCAATCTCTGCAAACTTCTATTGATGTGATTTATTCTCAACTGAGTCACTTTACTAGCATCTATAGAAAGTCTTACCAGAATTAAACAAAAAAAAGTTAAGACCCTGTAAAAGTACTTACAATCGTTACTGTAGTCATCCACCAGTATGATTTCCTTAATAAGATGTGATGGGCTTTTTTTAAGGACACTGAAATAGACCAAAATAAAAAGTATTCAATACTAAGCAGTCTGTATTTTCCATAATAATGTCATAAAAGCAGTTACTTTGTTAAGCCACAATAGCACCTAGCCAAGGATCCTGTCTTCAATAACAGCTATTGGCCTATTCCTGCAGAAAGCAGTTGTGAAGAAAGGCGTACCTTCCCCCCAAAATTCCAGCCTCCAGGAATGAGTGGATTAGATAATTTGCAACCCAGAATTCTTAAAATAGCTTTAGGTCAAAAATATCCCTTGAGAATCCATCTTCTCTGAGTTTTTCTTGAAACTAGTTATACAGCCAACCTCCAAACATCATCTAGTAACTGGTTTCACACTTTCATGCATTTGTAGTAAAGGGGACCAGTTTTGCTTGTTTAATGTCACTATTTCAGGACGTAAGAACTGGAAGCATCAGTGAACTTAAGGCTCAGCTTTCCCTCTGCAAATGGTTCAGAAAAGCATAATGGATTGTTACCTCCCTTCCTTATCGTAAGCTATTATCTGACACAAGTGAAAATGGCCTTTAGGAGGAAAAAGGTTAAAAAAATAAAAATCAAGGTGTCTGCTAGGTATACCTGACAACAGTTCGAAGCAAAGCAGATCTTGCCTCATTATGAAAGGTGATCACCACACTAGTGGCTGGCAAATCTATCCGCCATTGTTTCCGTTGACACCTGAAAGACATAATACACTGTCATTTATACATAATATTTATATTCCAGGCTTAGCAGAAACAGTTATCTATTAAAATCATGTACACACGACATCTACCTAGGAAAAATGAAATATCTGGTTTGCAGGTGAGTTTATAAACAACTCCTCTTCTGCCACTTTTGGCAGCTGTCTTAAGATACACAGAATAAGAAGTCAGTGTCAGATATAGGCAAGTTCAGAAAAGTCATCGGAATATCACCACTGCAGTACATTGTAAATATCTTTTGTGCAACTGAGTATGAACCTTTATTTTACCTTAAAATTATTCAATAAATCTAAGCAAATGAGTATATTTTCCACGAAAATGCACAGGTTCACAGGCCACTATGTCGTCTTTACAATAGCATGTGTCCAATTCTCCCTTTATTTTTAAAGCTCCTGTAGCATCCCGGTCTCGGTCACAGATAAAACCAGTTTTCTGTTCTAGAGAGAAGTTGTAAGAATTGTAACATTCAGAATCTGAAAAACAAAAGCTAGCTGTGACAATATTGAGCCAACTAAACACAGAACTACATCCTTCCACACCATAAAGGTAATGAAATATTCCATCTATGTCAACTCATTTTCCATCACCTCTAGTAGGTTGAATTTAATACAGTAAGTAAAAAGAAGCAAATCCCAAAATACTTCCTGCAGGACGACACAGAGTTAAGCTGTTTAAATCCACTGACAATAAACCTAAAAAAGAGACTACTCTCATTGTATTAGAAACTAACAGCACTAGAAAACACTGTATATCAAGTTTATGCTGAAAGCATTGCGGTCTGACAGGTCACGATACTCCTCACCATTCACATAGTAACATACATGAGTGATGTATTTTCTCACATAGCCTTTATTAAATATTAGGGGTAGAGTTTTAAACAGGCCTAGCTGTCTTCAGAAGGGATACACCCAGCTAGCATACACCTGTAGCAAATTCAGCAAGCAATTCTGTACTCTGTGCAGTATTAAAGTAGCTTTTAAGGGAAGAGCGGTGAGTTACATTGCTATCTAAACTTCTAAAACTGTATAAAAGACCTTTCCATATCTGATTAAACATCTGTGACATACATCATAAACCACGCAACCTTCAGCTTCTTGGAATCAGAGAGGCAGTGACAGCGTGCTTCTTGCCTTTGCCCACCCTACAAAATCCCAAGGACCTGCAGTGGTTTCGACACCACAGACCCATAACATCACACACGTCGGTGCTTGCTGTGAAACAAAACGTTACTGTGCTGTGGTGACCTCAGTCACTCTGAAGAAAAACAAAGCCCATGCCAACCCTATAATTGCTGTGTCAGATTAGTAAGGCCTTATCTAGCTTGCTTTCTCCAGTGGTGGGCATAGAAGATGGCTTCGTCACTACTGCCGAGCATTGAAGCAATGAATCACAAACGCGTATGCGTTCCTGGAAAGTAAAGAATTGAGACCTTCTCTATTGTGAGCTTCTGGCAATTCATCTAGACAGCTAAAACATCCAGCTATTTTACACCAAAGCCTATGGTGCCAAAAAAGATATTCTTTTTTCTGCTAACTTTCCCATTGCCCACAGAGGACAAGCCTACTGCGCATGCAGTTATCACGTGAAGCACTTGCATTACAATAATTTAAAAAGTCACATTAAACTTATACTGATCTCTCTGCAGATGAGAGCACTTGAGCCAGAGCACATCTTAGAGTGGAATTGCTGAATGCAATAAGGCCTCTGAATTCTAAGAAAACTCAAGAGAAGAGCACTACTGCATATTTCTGAGGGAAAAATTAAGATTTTTGACTTCCAAATAAAAATGAAGGAATGTCTTACTGAGTATTTCTGCGCTCAGCCCTTCAAAAAAGTCCTGCTTTAACTGTCTCAGTAGCAGTCATCCTCCTATTCTGCAGTGTGAACAGTGCCACAGGTAAAACCTCAACCAAAAAAACAATGTCATCACTTTTGGCACAGAGATTAGACTTTCTTTCTTCAAGTTATAGCACTTGATTTTACATGCAGAATGAGAATATACATTTGAATAAAACAGAACTTGAACTGAAAACAATCTAGACCCTCGACGCTTAGTGTAGGTCATTAAAAATCAGTTAAAAAAAATGAAAAGTACATTCTTTCCCCCAGAAATTTGAGTTGCTGGACTACTTCATATCATTAACAAGTTTTCTGAAATCTCTGTGGTTTGTTGAAACCGTTTTTTGACAGAAATATCCACTTTAAACAGTGCAAGGAGAACATTCACCTCAACAGATATCGGGGTACCAAAGAGACAGGAAAGTTGTTTCTTCTCTGCTTAAGAATAAAACTTGAGTGTGAGGTCAGAAGCTTCTAATAGTTGCTGAATGAGAACAAAACATGGTTTAATCCAGCTAACATACTTACAGTAATTCTCAAGAATCATGCCAACACATCAGACAAGAGATGTGATCAGAAACCACTGATCCAACATGATGAATATTGGTCCACAAAAACCATGGAGTATTTCACCCTTCATCCCACTTGGGAGGCTGTTTTATACTGACAGGAGGACAGCTCTGGAAGTTCCCTATTATGACTGTGACACTCATTTCCTGGATCTCCAAAGTCTATCATGACAGGGATAGTTCTCAGTTACACATTGTAAACAGACTACAACAGAAGGAAACCCAGAGGTTTCTCAAAGCGGTTGAAAGTGGCAGTTGTGAGCATGAGCTGGAGTGAAAAAATCTGCATTCCTGCCCAGACCTCTCTCTGCTTCCTTTCTTACACCGTATCTGCCTGTTTCTCACTTCTCCCTTTTGCTTACATACAGGCAAGCAGCTTAAACAGAAAAAACAAAGTGTTTTCTAGAACTGCTGGCGGGCTTTGACAAAAAGCAAGTGGAAAACTTTAGACCAAAGTTTGTCTGATGCAGAAAAGGCTAAATAACGTAGTATGAAAAGAGATGCATGGTTACACACACATTTACATATCTAATGTAGAATCCTGACAAACTGTTTCTAAACAGCCAATTTCAGCAATAATATTACCATGTAACACATCAATACAATTAATAAAAAGTTGCTTGAGCAGAAACAAGTATTTCCTCATCCAGGTTTCTTTTCTTAAAGAAAAACATTGTAGCAGCTCCATACGGGATCTTAATCTTAACCTAGTTGCCTCCAATTTTATTGAAAATAACATGCTTCCAAGTGTCACGTGTTCAGATCTGTAACATATTGCTCTTCCTATGGCTATTGCTTTTGCTCTTTCCATTGGACAGTTCCCAAATATTTCGTGTGACTTCTTCAGCTTCTGCAGCGAATGGCCTTGCCAAAATAGAAAGGAAATTAATTGCAACATGGCAGGGAAAGCATCATGGACAATTTGTAGGAATGACTGCTTCAGTTGTTTTGGGTTNAGATGACCATTTACAGACTGACAAGTACTTAAATCTGCTCCATGGCAAAGTCTAAGTAATAATCACAACACAGATTCAGCCTTTCTCCAGAAACACATCTCTCTCTTCATTGAAGGATTCTTTTCTGGCTCCATTTAGGGAAAAAACCCAGGCAGGTCAGCATACAATCACAATACTGACAGTTTAAGCAACTGTAGCCACTGTAATATAATTTGTCTCCTGTTGTCTCTCTTATTTAAGTTCTTCTCAAAGAGCAGCATTTGTCTATTAGACTCCCCTCAGAGGTTATTAAATATCTAGCAAAATTCCAAATCCAGCATATCTGAAACATACAATCTTCTGGAAGTTGACGGTTGAGCTTTGCTTTTGCAGGAAAAGAATACCCGGTCTAAAGAGTTAGAATGCATTTCTTGGCGGGGGGAAGTATGTGGGATGAAGAAAGTTCAAAAGTCTTTTTAAACTCCTCAGTATACCAGGGCAACATGCTTTTCACTGCTTTCATGACAACATGTGAAACACCAGATACTTCCTACTTTTCCATTCAATTAATGGCAAATTATACAAGACTTGCTCTTCTCTATCTACAAGTCATCTGCTTAAAGGAGCCTAAAAACATGCTATTATACAAGGGATTTAAAAATGACACAGCAAGCGTCTGAGTTTTTTATACAAGTCTCCTTTGCTATGCCATTTCTGATTAAAGAGCTTTAGGGAGGAAAAACAGGCACCTTCCCTTTCTATCTCCCTCTGGTGTCCCCTCCAGCTTCTTCTACCTACAAAGCTAGGACGTACATTCATTCTAACTGCAGAATAAGGTATGCAAATTAACTACACACAGTTGGCTAGTTTTATGTATTATGCTTGCTGAGTTTTTAAAACCAAGTTCAACCTGCTTTTGTTATTTTTAAGTTATGGAAGTCTTAATGAGCAACTGTTGGTTTAACATTAATCAATTCTGCTTAAACAAGATTAGTGCAAGTCACTCAAACCCTGTTTTACATAGTCTTCTCTACCCACAAGAAAATAACATTTTTTCCTTACTCTGAAGTATACTGCTTCCTGAATCTGCACAAGCAGCCTGACATGGCAAAAGTTTTTAAGCATCTGAAGTGCAATTCTGTCCTATGTTCACTGGGGTGTGCATAAATGGATTCCTTTAGGTCAGGAGTTGACAATCGTCACATACTTGGAAGAACAGAATCACAGAGTGACTGAGATGGAAAGGGGTTGCTGGAAGTCTTAGTCCAAACTCCCTGCTCAAAGGGACAGTAGGCTGCGCGTTGGGCTTTGAGTATCTCTAAGCCTGAGGACTTCACACCCTCGCTGGGCAACCTGCTCCACTGTTTGATTATCCTCACAGTGAAAGAGACTTACAAAGGTAGAAACCAAGAAAAGCCATCAGATAAACAGGAACAAAAAGAGACTGAAATGCAGCACCAGTCTGGATATAGAATACACACTGATGGAAGTCATGGAAACAGAAAAACTTGAATAAGATTCATTGTTCTTTAACCTACAGCTCAAGGATCACATCACAGTTTATTGCTCCTGTCATTTCGAAAGCTGGAGAGCTCCTGCTTTAGAAAAAACACCTGCTGCTCAAAAGTGATAAACACAAAAAGGTTAATCCAAGTCAAACATGGCCCAGTTTGGCACTTACTGATCATGCCGAGTGTCGGGAATGCTTCGATCCATTCGCAGCTTGTCGCTTTCTACTTGATTGAACTTATTGCGGGCGTATGGATCCTGACCAGATCGCACCATGGTAGCACCAACGTAAGCATCTTGATCAAAGTCCTGCCACCGAACTTTTCCTACAATAGAAAAACAAGAAGATATCCCACATTTAATCTTTGCAATTTAAAGAGCAGCATTCAACAATTCAAATATAACTGATGAAATTTAATTTTGGGTTTTAATGGGTTTTAATTTTGCAACAACATAATTAAACCTCAACATTATTAACAGTGTAACATCAACAGTCACTTTTGCATGTTAAATTCCTCTAGAACATAAATATAAAATTGAGCAATTGTACAGATCTCAGTTTATACAAGTGATCACCAGACCATGCTTCATCTTGTCAGTTTTCTTTGAGTTTTTTTGTTTTAACCCCAACTACTAAAATTGCCATTAAAAAAAAAAAAACAAACCACCAAACCTCCACATATATCGACAGACATTAACACAGCAGATGACCTGGCTATAAAGTTATCCAAGAAACAGGGGTTTTTGTAAAGATCCAGTCTAGAATTCAAAGACATTCTAATTCAATTTCCCATCTCATCACATAATTAAAAACACAGATATAATCAAACCATTTGAGGAACAGGTATTCTAGAAGTACAAGACAACATTATTCTCAAAAAACAGCATTTCATGTTAGCAGAGCACTAGATCGCTCTTCATTATGACTGACTGCAACCTCCTTCATGACCAGAACTGATTCACAGATTAATCCTTCTTTAACAAGGACTGTGTTGTTATGTGACTGGTTGTGGCACTAACACAGAAAGTTAGATTAGCATCCAGCCACCAGGAACAAAATTTCAGGACATTCACCATCTTCGGGTGTAAACCAATGGTATGATCTCTACCAAATGTCTTAACACTACCAGTTCTTACCTCTGCTTGAACGTTTACTTTTTTGCCTACTGACAGCCAAACTTACACTACCTACAGCAAATCAATACCACCTTCAACTCAAAATCAGAGCTCAAATTGTAAAGCAATATAGACATTCTTGTTTTAACATGGATGTGTATGATAATCTCCTGCAAGCACGTTGTGGTGAATACAGCATGCTGTTGGCATAAAAAAAAAAAAAACCACACAAAGCAAAAGCCATCTTTTGGGGTCACTGTTTATTACAGAGGAGAGGAGTTAAGACTCATTGTTTTCATAATTAACATACAAAGTTTCTGAGGTACTTTCAATTAAGTTCAATAAGTAGCAGGTTGCAGATATGTCCCTCCATTCAAGCTCAGCTTTTGGACAAGTATTATAGCTCAGGCATATCCTTAATTAAGCTGACATGCATAGGGGGAATACTATTCTAACAGATATTAAGAGGAGTCAGAGGTTGCTCAGATGTTTCCACGATTGCCATTGCTGTCTCTCAACCTGCACAGCGTGGAAACTAAGGCAAGTCTCATTTACAGCTTCCTAGCCATAGCCGTGCCCCAATTATGGCACATTAACTCCTGCTGGAAGATTTTGATATTGAAAGAACACTTTCCCTCATTAAACAAAATAATTGTCTGTTTAATCAGACAAGTACCACCAACTTAAAAATCTCAGGATAATCTCAGGATCATCCAAGGAGCTCATTTACAAAAGCAACTTGGATCCAAGGTGAGATTTGGTTATTAGATGGTGATGTAGGTTGTAAGGCAAAAATATCAAGGGTGGGGTAAGGGGGGAGGAGAAGGGGGATTGGGGTTTGTTTGGTTTGTTTTTAAGAAACTCCCAACATCCAAGAACAGTCATAGAGTAAGAGAAAAGTGCCCATACTTTTGGTTTACTGGTTTAACAGCTAGCCAGCTAATACTAAGCAACTATTTTTACATCTGAATTACCATCCTAAAGAAGTTAAAACATGCACACGCACACACAGAAGCCAGAACTAGAGAGTTAAAAATAGACTGCAGAACATTTAATAGACACTTGGTGAAGCAGCCCAGAGGGGAAACTATAGGACAATAACTGGAGGGAGAAATACAGATTTTCAAATTCCAGTTCCTGAAAGAACTCTAAAAAGGAAACTTCACAGCTCCTGTTGGTAGTCCACAGAGTGCCAAGAGTTCTTCTTAGCCTTTCAAGTTCATTCTTCAAAACATTTCCAGAAACTTACTTTGAAAACAAGTTTACACCTCAGCCAGCTACCACACTGCAAATAACCCAATAGAGTTATTTACAAAAATTACACTTGCAACAAAACTATACAAAATGCAAGAGCAGCTTGATTCAGGAAACTGGAAGAAACAGAGATCACAAGGTCATCTCTCCATATAACTCTTCTTTGCCTTTCCCAAAGCTTTTGCAGCCTCCTTGGTAACTAAACCATATTATCACCCTTGCTTCTCATTTATAATACAGCTTCAATTTGGAACATATGTTGAATATTTGCTGAAATACAGGACACGTCACTGCTTTTCCAGTCTAAAAATAAAGACTTTAGTGCATTTTGCAAAACATAACCTACACTTAAAATGCATTTATATAGGACTTTCAAACACTCCAAATTCCAATGGATTTTAATGCGGTGCCTGCTTTGGGATTGGCACCCCCATCCACTCCTCCAGTTGACTTCCATCCAGCGAAAGACAAGTGAAAACACAAGAGGTCATGAGGACATCACATCAGTGGTAAGGGCAATGCTGTCACAAGCACTCTTCTTAAACAGGTTGCATTCTTTATGAACTACAACATGCAATGTGAGCTGCCCGCGTGGTTACAAGTGCTAACAGCTCAAGTTATCTGCTGGCAAATGAAAGGCTGATCCAAAGGTAAATATACTGTCCAGCCTTACTGTTGCTGAAAGGCTTGCCTTTCTGACAATTTATCAACTGAATTTTGAAGTTACAAGTGATTTAACAAACCCTTTCCAATAATAGGTACTGTTTCTGTTGTATACTTCCCTGGGGTACGCAAGTAGGAGCATGTTTGGTTTAAATTATTTCAGGGAGTTGGCTGGCTCTGTAGTTTCCTGAGTTTCAGTGACTTTGCCAGGTGGAATGAGTATCAGAAAACACAGCTACATGATTTCAAACTTAAATTAAGCAAGTTTGTAACTTCAAATTCAAGCAAAGAAGGTGAACTCCAGCAAAGCTGCTTCTTTTTGTCCCAGGCATTTCCCAACTTTGAAGTCTTGGTGAAGGCAATCAACAAAAACAGTGCAATTCACTGCTATTATTTTTGATAACCTGGTTGACTTTAAGTAGAAAATACATTTTGGGTTTTTTTTGCTCTGTAATAGGTAGCTGTATTTAAAAAATAGTGCTAGTTTGGTACGTTTTATTCCATTCCATTTTCTACCCAAGTAGAGCCTGATATAAATAATTTAAAATGCGTCATTTACCATTTTCCAAGAATTTAAAACCAGCAAATGCAACACTAGTCCAGAAAGCAGACAGTAAATTTGAGAAGAAAGCAGCAGACCACTTCATAGGGCTAAATTTACTGAAAAGCAGTGACAGCCCACAGAATATAAGAACAAGTGAATCTGGCTTCAGGAGTCAGGAAGGAGGCAGAAGGCCCTGTCAACCGTGTGCAATATGAATCAGATCTATTAGGGAAAAGTCAGATAACAGCAAGAGTAGCTCAAAGTGAGATAGAAGAGAAAAAAAGCGTAGCAGATAAATCTGCGCACAACCAAGTAGCAGGCAACAAAGAGCAGGAATAGATAGATACAAAATCCTGTAAATGGCTTGCACTCCCTCTTATTGACTTAATACAGCTTAAGAGCAGTAGGATAGTCGATGTAAATATGATTATTTTGACTTGACTTACAGGCATTAAGAGATTCCAGATCCTCACTAACTAGCAAAGAGAGCTGTTTGAGTAACTATTGAAACTCCTATCATTACAGAGAACTGGTTATACAGTTTTGCAGACCCATGCAGACAATTCAGGGTCAGTCTTTCTAACTACAAGAGCTAATACCGCTATTTTCACAAAACAAGAATTAGGCTTTTGCAGCATTTAAAAACAAGTCACCAAGAGACAAAGGATAGATACACTCTGATGTACAAAAGGGTAAAAGAAACCATTTAATCTTTATATAAAGCCATTTCAAAGATAAAGATAATAAACAATTCCTTAATTCTGAGAAGTTCTGAAAGATACTACGCTGCATAATGCTAAAACCTGCAGATCTCCTAACCTCAGTGGAAAAGCAAGAAAGTTTTGAACCAAAGCCCTCCTAAAATTTGATCACTTTGCTTTGAAGCAGTGCAAAGAATCTGTAGGAATATGAATTCCAAACTTCATTGCCATAAAGATTCAAAAGTTTGCCTACACAAATTGAAAATAATCCAAATAGTGATTTTTAGAGCCCATAATTCTGCTTGTGTAGTCTTTGATGTTTGAGACACTCATACTACTTTGCAGTAACCAATTCTCCTGCCTGTTAAATCAAGCCATAAGAGATTACTAATCAACAGATGAAGTGAAAAAAGCCCTGACCTGCTACTTTACACTTAATTTTACTTCTAGCTTCAACCCTTCCAGCTTCTGATACCTCTCCCTTTCAACCTGCGACACTTCCCACCTCTTTTAATACTCAAATGGTTACTTTGTGCCAGTGAGAAAGGAAGGTCTTAAAGAAAGTATATAGCATTTGGCCCAGAATACATAAACAACCTTTCAAAAAGGGGAAACAAGAATAGTAGCTGGAAGGTGCAAAAGTGGCTGACCTATCATCCCAGTAACAATATTTGCAGACAGTTCCATAAGGGGAAAAAAATACTTGAAAAGATCTGCCAGAAACCAAGTTACATAAGCCAGGCTCTTCAACTTTTTAGGATTTATTTTCCAATTCATGCACAAGTAAAGTTTTTGCCAGAAAAGCATATGTACATAACAAGAATCTTGTTTCCCCTTGTCCAGAAAGCAGCTAAGACAAGGTAGGCCAAAGGCTACAGGAAATAAGCCATGAATGTCAAACAGCTTATACTGTACCAGGTCTAAAATTGTAAAACAAAAATAGTTCCTTACATGTTACTGGGGATGGAAGTTTCCAGCTGCTTATAGGCAAGTTCAGCTTGGTTAGTTCTTTCTTCATAGCATTTCAAATGCTTGGCTAAGACAAATTTGTAAGCTAAACATTACGGTTAACAGAAGTAAACGTGCTGTGAAGCTATCTGATCAGAAGTTGTCCTCTTTGTATGGCAAACCTTTTCAATACAGTGTAAAATATTCAAATCCATTTTACTATTTCCGTATTCCCTAGTATGGCAATTCTAGCTATATATTAAATCTCACTGATGTGAAACAGTTAAGCAGGAAAGTAGTTTATGGAAACTGTCACATGAAATGAAGATTCCTTAACACTTAATTTTCCTAGCTCATCCTCAAGGCATAAGCCCATTTCACTATAATAAACCAAAAATTATGTTGCTGTTATTTGCCAGCCTGTGACAAATGCTGAGCAAGTATGAGAAAAATAAGGTACCCCACTCAGGAAAATCTGCCACATTAAAAACTAGACAAAACTAAAAAAGTATGAACCTTGGCTGAATCTTCAGTCGGAAACAGTCCCAAGGTGACTTGTCTGTTGCCTGCCAGCACTATCCATTGAGAGAAATGGACTGCTTTTGTACCAGAGGCTTTTACAGCACCTCAAACCTATTGCAGGACAATACAAACATACTAGCAAAGAGTCACATTCTTTATGGTTTTAAACCCAAAGGAGCAGTGAAGCAGCTAAGATTTAAGGAAGCTGAAGCTTTAAGAATAGAGAAGTACATATTGCTAAAATAATCCCAGCACTTCCAAACTACAAAGCATGATTGAATCAGAACAACTGCTATGTTTTATGGCTTTCAAGGATAAATGTTATATGGCTACGGATCTGTCGCAACAAATGTTACTGCAATACCTGGAGGTAGTGTCTCCACACTTTGTGCTTTGTCCTCCCCATCGCTGCCACGCACGTCTTTCCTTTTGGGGTCAACATCATTTGGGTCCTCCTGAAAAAAGTACATCATCTTTAAAGTAATCTCCTTAATTGATTTAATTCTGTGTTTTCAAAGCAAACAGCAATAACTAAGTTTTGTGGATTTTAAATTTGGGAAGTGGTCCACAGAACTAACTTTGTTTTTTAAGAGAAATATTATTATTTCCTCCATTACTTGAAAAACAAAAAAATAAACAAAAATTGAAGATAGGCTTTTGCATTTAATCTATGCAGCAATTCTTATTTAAAAAAAAAAAAAAGGAGAGAAATGTTTAAGAAGGAAATGTATTAGGAAAGATTGATTTATTTATTTATAGCTTGGTAATACTCAAACAAGCAACACAGGCAAAAAGATTAAACAAAACCCGAAGAAACCCCTACTCTAGCAAAGAACAGCCCAAACAGGTAAGTTATCTGAAAAAGAGAAGCCAGGTTATCTCACAGTTATATCCAGAGTGGCAGCCTTCCTATTGGAAAAAGCCTTCCAAAATATCTTCAAGTTGCTCTTTTCATCTGTTCATTTCAGTGGAACTTATTCTGGGCTTCACAGTCAACTTCACTGGATTTACAATTCCAGTAATATTGATAATACCCATCGAGGGGGGGAAGAATTTTATCTTGCCCCTCCTCCAATTTCCAACATTTATTGTGAATCTATAAACATCATTCTTCCTTCAACGAAAGAAAAAACCCACACTCTTGTCTACTCGTTACCACAAAAATACAAGATGTCAAGCTGGAATTATCCCATTACGCATTTGGAAGAAGCGGAGAAGAGGGTAACTTTTTTTTTTAAAAAAGATAATTAGCAACGGTATGCTGATTTGCACACTACACTTAGCCAACTGTGCCTTCAGCTTCTGTTGTTCTTGCACACTTGCCAAAGGAAATTCTGTTTCCTTTTCTACATCTGCATTGAAGAAGTCCCAATTATAATACTGGTTTTATTTGCACAACCCTACTAAAGACAAGACCTTTACTACATCACGTAAGAAGATACAATCCTACTCCTATACTAATCAGCAAGTGCACCTAAAAACATTACCAGGCACCGAAGCCAAGTAGTGCAGAACAGTTCATATCTCCTCTAGGAATCTGTCAGAGTCTCTAGAACAAGGTGATGGTGTACAAGCTGCATACTGTAAACTGTCTCTGCCATACCAGCTCCTAAGCCACAGCTGGAAATTTTTTGGGTAGAATAGTAAGTAGTTGGAACAGGCCAAACTCGTGTTGGGGAACATTTCAACCACAAATGACAATATTTCAGCATGTCCTCACATGCCTGAATTTTCCAACGTAAATCAGCATCTGATTTATATCATACTGAAATGCAAAACTGAATACTGATGCTTTTTTGTTATTGTTAATAATTTTCAGAGAAAAGCAGCCATGTAAATACTAGATGAGTTAAAAATCAAATGCTATAAATGCATGTTTTTCATAGCATCATGCATCAAGGATACCAGAAAGAAGGAATTTCTGCAGGTGGTTCTACTACATTTCACCACGTTGGTACATGCTGTGGTCCACTGGGCCTCGAGGAGGTCAATACCATTGCTTAAAGAAAGATTTAAGACAACAACAACCACCACAAAAAAAAAAAGCCACCCCCAAAAAACACACAACACATTTCAAGAAAATGATCATGGCTCATGCTGGTGAGGGAAATTATCTGTCACTGCGCACTGAGTACCACCAGCACACTGAAACAGAAACTTTCTATGGTTTTAGAAAGTTGTATTTCACTAGCTATTTGGCTTTGTGCACCATTTTAAAGATAGCAACACTATGGAAACACTGAAGTGCAAGTATCAACTGTAGCTGGAAGAAAAAAATCTTCCCAATAAGAACATCAAGTTGTGCAAAATTCCACAAAGCTTTTCACTGTCCCAAATTACTGCAACAAGAAAAAAAAAAACAAAACAAAACAACAAAACCTATGTAAGTTAAAAACTAAATGCAAACCATTAAGCAATCAGAAGAATTGCAAGGATTTCTCCTGTAGTTAAACAAACTATTGCATGCTTCCTCATTCCCGCCCTGTCTCCCTCCCTCCCATTTAAGTCTTTAGGGGGAAACTCTGCCTTCCCATTAATCCTTCCAACCGAAGAGCATGTGCAATTAAGCATAGTTATTTATCAAGTTCTTTCACTTTGGGATTTGTTGTTCTTGTGTTTTTGGTTTTTTTTAAATAAACACAAACTAGCAAAGGCAAAGTTAGATTTAGACATCTTATCGCTAAATGGTATTTTGAATTCTTATAAATTTGAGGCTTCTAGGAAACTACATGGGTACAGCCTTCAGAAATTCTGAGGCAAGCCAAGCTACCAGGACGAAAGTTCCCACCGCAGGTTGCTGGATGGTCAACTTGCCTCCTAGGACTCCCTTTAAGACAGTACAGTGACAGGGCAGTATGGGATACTAAGCTCAAACCTTTGTGCCCAGGATTAGGGCTTTGTGGTATTTTTTTTCCTCCAAGAAAAGTTGAAACCGATGGTCTAAGCACTTTCACCCAATGAAGCATTTGGAAGGTAGATGTGGGCATCCCGTGTCTTTTAGGGGTAAACAATATGTTATACCCTTTAGAAAGAATTGCACAAAAGGAGAAGAAAGCAAACACTAAAACCATAGACATAAATACAACCAATTGCTTTACATCTATCTCTGACTGTAAATTGCTTCAGCGTGTTAATTTGGTGCAATACATGAATGAATCATACGGTCAAATGACATTCCTATGTCATCATCACAGGACAGAGTTGATTTTCAGCTTGCTTGGAGTGAAACAAAACCTCAACTCTTACTGTGATCTTAAAAAGCCCCTTGCATTTGATGAGTAATCTTCTTGGTAGAAGATAACAATGCTTGCACCAACAGAAGTCATTCATACAAAAAGCTAAGCTTAAGGCAAGATTGAAAGCAACTGAAATAGTTTAAGAGGAGGCTCTTCAATCATGAGAGCACAAGGAGATTTAACAAATAAAAATTAAGAAAAGGCTAATGCCTTTTCTATATTAAAATACTATTAGTACTTAATACTTGTAATATTTTCCTGACATACTAAAAAAAGCTGACAATATCAGGCTACAACCTAAATATGTAAATGCTGTAAATACTTCTGGAAAAGTATTCTGAGCTTATTAAAAAATAAAAAGGTATCTAGCCAACTAGCATAGACACTAACCAAACATCAGATGGACATGGAACTCCACTAGAATTATACATTTGTGGTCATTAGTCATGCAGTCATTTTCTCAGGCCAGGACACATATAGCAATATCACATTAAGTACACACCAGCTATAAACGCATGTGTTGTGGGGATTTGGCATACATCAATTACACATCATGTCACTGCCTCCCATTAATTCCTGATTCACTACCAGGTGACAGTCACAGAAACAAAGACAATCTTTCAACTCCATTCAGCGGGAAATCTTACAACAGTATTGTAGTAATATTTTAGATGTACTAAATGAACATAAATCAAATGTAATTTTTAAATTCAATTATCTAAATACCTTTGCTACTCCAAAAGCTCAGAAGTTAAGGTGATGCACATTTACTTACCAATTTGTTAAAACATTCCTTGCAAACCATAACCACAATTCATTATGGTTAAATTGAATAAACTTGGGAGGTTTTTTAGGGGTTTTTTTAGGCTGATAAATCACTGAAGTGCAGCAACTTTTTCTTTCAGGATGCGGTAAACTCTGTATCCCTCAGAAAGCCTGTATCAGTTTACAAATCTTGCTATTACCACTTTTACTGCTCAACTCACCCACCCCATTAAGACTACCCTGTAGATTGAATTTGAGATAGGACAAAGATGGAATATGAAACTCCAGTTTCAAGAACTAGACTTGAAATAATTGTTTCACAAAATGATTAGTTACACATCTGCAGCTGCTCTGACTGGGGTGGGGAAAGGGACGATGAGGTAGTACAAATGCAAAGCAAAATTCAAACACATTTATACAGCATTTCCACACATCTACAACAAGACACGATCATATTCAACAAGAAATTTAAAACTAGTGCCATTTGAGTTTTGGAAGCTGTAATTATACACAGAGGTACATTAGTGGATAATTTCGTCACCATTACTTAGATCTTCCAAACCACTTACCCTTCTGGTTTTGGTATATCTGTTTGCGTTGAATACTACATTCCTTACAAGTGTTGCAAAGCAATTAGCATTTTATCAATTGTTATTTCACTTGGCACAAGAAAAAGATATTAAACTGATCCAAGTCTCGAGGTATTGCTCCTATATAAAAAACAGTTAAAACCACCACTGTTTTTCCTATTTCTGTCTTCTGATACTTTTTTTTTTCCTTTTAATTAAAAGTTTCAAGTATCACAGATTTGACATTTAACTGCTATGTATTAGACCTCATTACAGCAGAGATTTCTATCCTACACTGGCTTCCTATCAACAAAAGAACAACTTAGCAACATGTAAGATCACTAGATATATTAAGATATCACAGGCCTCACAAGTGGCAAGTCAACACAGACTTCAGCAAAGCTCTTGTGGTTGAAAACATCTTACTTGGGAGCTGAATGTGCCTCCAATACAAGCCATCCCTCTCCCAGACAACCCAGATGCTGAACAACACGCAACATTGGGGCACAGGAGATGGATGGGAGCTACGACTGCACCATGGGCTACCTGGACAACTGCTCACGGTCTCTTCCATGGAAACGGCAGCAAGCCAGACGAAAACGTCTCACAGGCTAACACACAGCGCTAGCCAAGGGCTAAAAGTCATCCAGCTATCCCAGATACACAAACCAACTGCTTTGCTCATCACCACCTACCAGCGCAACTTTTCAAAGAAGTTAATGCAGAATACAAAGCGGAGAATTACAGAGAATAAAACAAAGTTCTACTTGCCTTGGCAGCATACACTCAGATAGAATAATTGAGAAATGTGGTTTCATGGGACAAAATACATGCTAAAGCTTAATATGTGTTTTGGTACTTGCTTTTAAGATGTTGGCCAAGGGCCAGCTGTAGACAGATTTTCATCTACTGATGATTTTCTAAGAGGAAACTGAATACTGGCAGCATCTTCAAAGAAGATCATTTGATCCAGCTGGCCTAATACAAGGCTTCGCTGCATCATGCAGTACAGATCAGTCAAATCAGCTGATGATTTTGGAAGGGGTGCCCTCGCTGCAGACAACACTCCTCTCAGCACTTCATATACTTCTGTTCCAATCACATACTTGGGGCCAGATACACAGCAGCACTTTGATGTTATGTAGAGCAGCACTTGGCATTGCAACTGTTTAATGCCTGCTGCAATTCAGATCCCTAAACCGACCATGAAGCTCCTTACTGAGCTTAGTTACCTAAGAAAAGGACTCAAAGCCGAGCAGAGTCAGACAGCAGCCTAAGCCACAGACACAGCCAAAGCCCAATCTTCTTTGCTACTGCTAGCACTTAATATCTGCCTCTTTTTTGCCCCCAATTCAGTTTACAATCTTTTAATTAGATATCACGTTGGATGCTTATAGATTAGCTAAGCAGGCTCTGAAGCGCCACTTCCTCCTAACCCAGGAGGATCTGAGGACAGAGTCCGGCGTGTTGGCTTGTTTTCTGACCCAACGGTCGCTTGCTGCCTTCCAAGATGTCTTCAGAAACATGACTCCCACTCTCTTTTGCTGTAGTAAATGAATCCAGTTTTCCTATGTGCCAGGCAAGCACTCTAGCAATTTAATGTAATTACATTATGGGGCACCCATGTCTTCCCTTGTCAGCAAAAATGTTTTGTATGAAACTGAGATAAAGCATGCTCTGAAAATGCCTGGAACACTGCTTCTTACGGGCAAGACAAGCAGGAAATATTCCATAAACAAATGTGGCTTCCCTTGATTGCCAACTTGCTTAGCATTAGTAAAACAGACATTTCTAAGTACACCAAGAAGCAAAGCATAAACAGAAGAAACCACTGAAAACATATATACTTTGCGATATTTGATTACCACTGTTAGCCGTAATGTCTGAAATTATTACAGCAAAGATGATTTAATTTTCATTCTTATTCCTTTACTCAGTTTAAGTAAATCTCTGCCAAAGGTACATTCCTTTCATATGCCTGAATATTCAAACCAAAAATAGAAGCTTCCAGCAGGGGGGAACAAACACACACACATCCCTCATGCATACAAGAAGGCAATTTTAAATTCTCTAAAAAAAGGGAAAAAAGTAATCAAGATTATACTTTGATTGCTTCATATATAGGAAATATGTTTAGATATACTCTCAGTGAATACACTCAAAACATTTTGAAAATGCCGATTACTGTAAGCTGTAGTCTTCAGACAAAATTAAATGCCTTAGTGCCTTACCTGCTCTGTAAATTTTACCTTTACTTAAGGCAAAGTACATATTTTAGAGCTTACTGGCACTATTTGAAGTACTGAAACAACTATAAAACCTGACATTTTATAAACGCAGAATGGATTAGACAAAAATAATGCTTTATGTGAAGTTTCTGGTATAAAGGTATACATATTCTCCAAGGAATGCCTGATCCAGCTTTGCAGCAGAAGACTTGTTTGTACAGCAAATGGGATCAACTGCAAGTTCTGGTTCAACTTCATTTAACATTTCTGGGCACAAACTTTTTCAACTGACAAAAGCCAATGAGCAACAGAAACCCCCAGGCAGGGCAGGAAGAGCTGTTCAGTCAGAACGCTTTTAAGAATAGGCAAGCTGTTAAATATGAAGATTTGCATTTCAGTATATTTTAGAGAACTAATTAAAATTTGAAGATAACCTGACAATAACAGCATGACTTATCCCCCAAATGCCCACATTGTCTTAATATACACTGGGTTAATTGATTAGCCAACAAATGCTATGTAATTTTAGGCTGTATTTCAGTATTTTACTACAAACAATAAATTCTGTCAGCATCTGACATCCTATAACATGATCCTAAAGGTATTAAAAAACCGCACAACACTAAAAACTCTAAGAATTCAGGTATCCAACTCCAGGTAACCTCTAACAAACCATGTTCCCTTTTGCCCAGAGATTTCATCCACTCTAGCAGTAAGCGTCTAAACTAAGTGATCAACCTTGCCACCTATCAAGAGAGCAAAAAAACTAAACGTTACTTGCCTTATAAAATTTGCAAGCTAGTATACCACCAGAAAGAGGAAACAAAACACCCACAAACCCAAAAACCTACAACACACCCTTCATTTTCTTCAGCTGTATGGTGAAAAAGAGCTGTTGGAGCTGAAGTGGTCCTTACACTGAGAGGACAGTCAAGACAGTGCACTAAACACACCTCCCTGCTCAGATAAAGCGTGGGCGGATAAGAACACATCTTCTTGCTAGCAGCTATTTCTAACAACATCAGCTAACTCAACTCTACCACACCTAAAGAAGCCCTACCAACCAAGCTAAAATCTCTGCAGAGGGTACCACA
>VXBL01007148.1:2149386-2167388 GCA_013400195.1 Aramus guarauna
AACTTAACTGCTCTCTGGCTGTAACAGAAGAGTTGAAATCCTAATCACCGCACAACAACAAATAATAAGAGAGATACATTAACCCAAAGAAGAAAAAACCCTAAGGAGAAGCAACAAGACTTCACAAAAACTAAGGAAAAAAAATGGTAGTATCAACTGTCTTGAACTCAAGCCACAGAAGCATTCTCAAATTTAGCTGGTAGAATAAAAGGGTGTCTTCAGCTTCCTGAAAAATACATTGTCAGGTGTATTAGAAAAGTCCTTAAAGATGAGAGAGTAAAGCCTACATGATACTCAGGAAAGACAATGTATGCCTATACAATAGAAGGCAGCTCCAAATCACAAATTAGCTCCAGTAAGAATACAGTTATCAGGTTGATGCTTATAACTGCCCAGCAGGCTTCATATTGAGAAAGGTCACTGCACTGCTGCAAATATTTCAATTACTCTATACGAACATCCTAACTCGTTCATATGTTGGTGGTCAATCAAGCAAGACACAGTCAGGTAATGCAGTATCTAATACTACAAATCATTAAAAAAAAATAGCTTAAGTCTCATGACCATGAAGAGTCTATGTTTCATTATGTTCTGGTTTCAACTGGGATAGAGTTAATTTTCTTCTTAGCAGCTGGTATAGTGCTGTGTTTTAGATTCAGGATGAGACTAATGTAGATAACACACTGATGTCTTAGTTGTTCCTGAGCAGTGTTTATGTGAAGTTAAGGATTTTTCAGCTTCTCACACTGCCCAGCGAGCAGGCTGAGGGTGCACAAGAAGCTGGGAGGGGACACAGCCAGGACAGCAGACCCAAACTGACCAAAGGGATATTCCATACCATAGGACATCATGCTCAGTATGGAAATTAGGAGGAAAGCTGGCTGAGGCCTGCTGCTTGGTGACTGGCTGGACACTGGTCAGAGAGTAGTGAGCAACTGCATTGTACACCACTTGTTTCGTATATTTTTATCATTAGTAGTAGTATTTTCCTTTCTTTTTCTGTCCTATTAAGCTGTCTTTATCTCAGCCCATGAATTTTACCTTTTCTTCCAAATCTCTTCCCCATCCCACTTGGGGGGACAGAGGGTAAGTGAGCCAACGGCTGTGTGGTGTTTAGCTGCCTGTCAGGTTAAACCACAGCACATTAATAGGATATTACTTTTTATTTCTCATCATTTCCATTTCATTGTCTGTAACAGTCAAAACAGTAGCAGAACTGATAGAATGAAACAGCTGATGTGGCGGGAATGGAGTGAGGATTATTTTAGTATTGGCTATTCCACAAAATAATCAGGGAAAAAACCCCACATGATTTGAGACAGCAACATTGTCTTTCCTTGCATCAGTCTGAAAACGTGGGTTTTATTTATGCCCTCACATACACTGCAGATGAGGTCCTCAGTTTTGCACAGCAGTAACACCACTTCACACCTGAACTCTGACTCATCTACTCTTTTCCAATAGTTATCCAACTAGAACATCAACTCTACAGGATAGCAACCTTCTTTCTGACTAAAAAGGCAATCGCTGTCTTTAAATCAGTCTCACACACCATTATCAAGTGCCACTGTGTTGACTAAATTTATTAGAGACGTGTCATCATACACAACATAGAGTTTTCAACACTGGACTGTGCAATCAGATTGCTATGGCTGTATTTTCCACTTTTACTGATTGTAGAGATGGTTTAATCTCTCTTTTATACAGAATCTAATTTTACATAGAACTTTAAGCAGGCTCATCCTTTACAAACACATAAAACAGCTGCCCAGCAGTTCAAACATGGGGACAAAGAGAACAAGTAGTAATGTGAGATACTACATGTAAATATCAAGACAGTTGCATCACTGGCTTTTTACTTCATTGTTGTTCTTTCAAATCATTCATAATTCCCCATCACAATGGGGCATTAGGAACATCAAGTTTCATCAGCCAGGCCTTTCACTTCAAGGCTGACTGATGATATTTCTGAGAACAACAGGTTATAGCTGTAGGCATCCAGTATCTCAAGCCTGAAAGCTAGATCCTGTAAGGCAAAACAAAACAAAAGAAACCAAGACAACAACAACAACAAAAAAACCCACCACATCCAGACCAAAACAACTTTTCTGGATATTTCTTAAGTCCTAGAAGAGTTTGTTTCACCTAAAAGATTTAGAGGAGAGAATAAGAAGCAAGTTGTTCAAACTTGGAGGGATTCAAACTACATGAGTCAGAAGTTGTCAGGTACTATCTTATCTTCCTAATGACTTGTTTTGAATAGTGTGGATAAATAAACTAGGTGTAGTCAATTGGCTTCAATTTTCAGATTAGTCATGCTATCCAGAAGTTAGAGCCACCAAATTTTAAAGATCCACACATTGCTCTAATTTCTAACCTCTTTTTAGGTGTATTTTGGACAAAAAGCACCAAAATATTGAGCCACTGCTTACAAGTGAAACTGAGCTTCACAGAGGTAGTACTTAGCACAGCCCTACTTCTCACTTCCACAGACTAATAATTCAAAACCTATTTCTAGACTAATGAGTAAACATGATTGTCAAATTCCTTAAATTCTGACTCACAGCCAGATTAATAGTTGAGTTGTAGCCTAAGTGCAGCTTTACCATCATTTTTAAGACTTCAGTAAGACCAGAGTAGATAACAGAACTACGCAAGCAGCAGCACTTACAAGCTAAGGCCGTGAGAAGTTAGGCTTTGCCATCTTAACCCCTAAGGGGTTACAGATATTTCAATTCACAACACATTTGTTCTTTCAGCGATGTCATAATCTGATCTGTCCTTATCTACTACATTGTCTACTTTCAAAGAACTTGACAAAGATGAAATAATCGAAGTTTATTTTGAATTGAACAACAGATTCAAAAGCTGGAGGAGGAAGAAGAATAAGGAAGGAAAGTAAGTGGCACAGTCTATCAAAAGAGTTTTCTGGGGCAGGAGGAAGGCTAAAAAAACCCACTCACACACACAGGTGCAAAAAAACTCCTGAAGAAAATGAAAGAAAACTTCAGAACCACCAAGCAACAATTCAAAGCAAGTATTTCTTTGACATTTAATTCTCCCTACTGGATACATATGTTTCAGATAACAACAACTTTAAAAGGTTTATTATTAAAAACATAGACCACTTGAAAACTCATTTATTTTGCACTTGCAGGAAAGCACAGATAAAGACAGAGACATAGATTAGGTCACCTGCTCCTGAAGCGTGTGCTGTTCTGTTGATGGATATTATTCACATGTTGAGATTAAAGTTGAAAAAGTGAAGTGCTAAAGAAAATTCTGAAAGATAAAACCCCCTAAATTCACACAAGCACTAAAAGCAACATTCGCAAATAATTTAAAAGAGAAAAGGAGGGGGAGACTCCTCCAGCTGCTGAACTAGAGAATGCTACTTTACAAAAGCCAGGTATCTGCTACTTTTTGCCAGCCCTGCGCAATATTGCTTGGTGACTCCAACCTTTCCCACATTTTTCTTTTTCACTCATGCACTCACACTTCTTTCCTCTAAGATGATGAATCAGCCCTTACAACCAGAGTTGAATTCTTTGATGCTTAAACTGATCAGCTGCCACTGAATCAAGCTGCAACACAAACAGGAGCAAGTTATAGCAGCGGTTTCTTACGTTGCTTTTGAAAACCACCAGCTCTACTTCCTCAACCTAACATCAAAACCTGTTCTGATCCTGTATTTCACAAGGCTGTCCCTTCCCCTTGCTCCAAATGTTTTTGACTGCTGGCATTATTAAAAAAAAAAAAAAAAAGAAAAAAGAAAAAAAAAAAGAGTTGCTTACTGTCAGGATTTTCAGGGGAAGTTAATGCTATCTATTACAATTTGGGATGGCTATATTTGGTTCTGAAACAGCGCGAATCATACGACTACAAACAACAACTTTGAGAATAATCTTGGTTCATTGCTTGGTTACAGTAACCCTGAAGCAGTGCAGACAGACAGGTTTATTGATCAGTTTTGGACACAGGAAGATCTGACATTTACAAAATCAACGTACTTGAGGCAAAGATAAACTTACACAGAAACTCCTACACTGCAGTTTACACTTCACTTTAATAGAAGGTATTGATTCTGTCTTAAGCATCAGTTTATTCCACTGACTACAAACCACTGCTGCTAGCATTGCTGAAGAGAAACAAGGTAATTCAATTCTTAGATTTTCAAATATCATCTTGTGCTTTTTTCAGAAGTGTTTTAATTAATGATAAAATTGTATTTATGGAATAATGAGATACCCTTGACACCACTGCAAGTAAAAAGCAGAGCAGATTTTTTTAAGCCTAGAATACAAAGTCTTATGACAATTATTCAAGAGTTGTCTAGTGAATTTAGTATTCTGAAATAGTTTGCTGGCAACCACACTTTAAGCCTTGTAAATAGTAAGCAGCACCTTGTATTTCATAGTGCCCTTTACACAGGGATGAACCTATGCCTGTATTTTCTCACCTTAAACACTTTCAAATTGAAGCAGTACATTTTTCCACTCCTGTTTAGATTTCTGAGCCCAGTTTTCCTACGTGTTAATGGATTTTTACTACCATCTTGCACTCTGCTAGGTTTCTGGATTAAAAAGGTGTTTTGATTATTTTCTTATCCGCTTTTCTATATGGAGTGATTTAAAATAAAAGAGAGAGACTTCCCCCATAATAGTTTTTGTTTTGTATGCTTACTCTTCCTTGCTTTCCTCTGCAAAGAAAAATACACAACACCTCTCAAACAGGCTACATACCTGATAGCAATTCTCAGGGATAATTTTGGGGAACACCTACCACCACCACCAAAATCAACCACTTCAGTATGAAGATCTCTACCATATCAAGGAGGGCAAGCAGATGGGTCAGGGGAATAGATACAAAAGGTGATCTGGAGAACATAACCTATCAGCCCTCTGATGTAATATCAAGAGGCCTCTCTTCTGAACAAGAGATAATGATTCTGACTTTTTAACCAGGTTAGTCCTTTGCATCTACTTGGATCTGTGCAGGTTAAATTCCAGAAAACTCTCTAGTGAGAGCAGAGATAAAGGAATTTGAAGAAAAATGCAGAATCTGCAGAACTGAGGGATTTTTCAGAAAAAGGTTGTTTGGGGCAGCCTGGTCTAGTGGAAGGTGTCCCTGCCCCTGGCAGGTGGGTTGGAACTAGATGGTCCCTGAGGTCCCTTCCAACTCAAACCATTCCATAATTCTAAGACAGGGTTCATCTGGAACTAGGGGGGGAATATAATATACTGTTTAATCATAAAATCCAAACACATGGGGGGAGGGGGGGGGAGAGAAAAGAAGCTGCATACTCAGGTTGAACTATGGAAAAGAAAAGCATCTTGGGATTACTTCTACCATAAACTCTTGGAAGCCAGCAGAGATCACAAGGAATGGTTCTCCAAAATGAAAAGAAACCTAGAGCTCTGCACCAGCAGGTTCAAGAAAAAACAAACCTGCTCTGAAGTCCAAAAAGGAATCTTAATCATGAATATCTACAAACCATATAACAGTATGAATAATACATATTCCAGATGAGAGAAAGTAAATATTTGGTCTCTTAATGAAATCATTCCTTTGGAGATGAAATAAAATACTGGTTATTTTTACTTAACTTTGAGTTCTCACATTTTCATCCCCTTAAAAGGGGAACTGCATCCCTGATGACGATAGATTTTCTTGGAGAAAATCAGTATGAGATGCAGGGCTCAACCTACTAGAAACTATACTGAAATCTTGTAACCTTTTGAAGAAAATAATGTCTTTATTGCCAGTCAAACACTAAAAGCATTAATTTCTGTAGCTAGGGTAAAAAAAATACAGTGTAGGAAGCAGGAAATACACCAAGTGTTAGGGAACCCAAATGAGAGTACTACTGGAAGAACAATACCACCTTCCTCCTCCACACTACTGAAACTGGACATGTCTGGCTTACAATGAAGGACTAGATTAAAATTAGTTTTCCCTGCTCTTGCACCAAACTTTTTGCAGTTTGCATTCTTAATCTGTTTTCTACATTGGTTCAGCACACAGAAGGATGTGTTACATTTGCACATTGGCAATATGTTTAGTTACAGCCAAAGAACAGTTCAAAAAACCCTTAAAGCTTATTTCTAATGAGCTTTGGATATCTAGTTCTAAATACTTAGAAAAGCAAACCTGGTTTTGTCACGTGCAAAATGCCACCAAAAGATTAGCCTGTTCAAACAGTGATCGATTCAACCAGCAAGAACTAAGGACATGTGTGAGATAAAGGCAAAGCAGCAGAGCTGGCAGACACAAGAGTGGGGCTGTCCAGGAGCTCTTCATCCTGGCTCTGCAGAACAGAGAATGAAGGAGAGCTCTGCTTTGGTAGACAGAGGTCTTCTAGTAGTGACTCAGAACTATTAGAGAATACTCGCAAGCAGAGTTTCTCATGCCTTCTACCTAGATATCTCTTACTGAGTGCCAACAGAGCACCACTTTTCAGCTTTCAATTTTCCACTAAAGGCGGACTCAGGCATCTCCAAGGGACTGTTACCTTACACTCTGGAGTCCAAGCTATGCAGCTATGTTAGCCATGAGCCAGGTAAAAGTTGTGAAGATCAAGAGGGTCCAAGTACTGACACGTGAACCCAGACACTCAGCAACAGTCTGCTCTGCTAGACTCATCATACCAGTCCTCTTCACGTGGCAGAGCTAGCACACCCAAGCACACACCACAGCAAAACTGTTATAACATATATGGATAACGTACTGGGAGGACATGATCCAGCCAAGGCAGCATGCTTGAATCATTAAAAGGAGAATGTGGTCGTGAGGACAGCTCTCTTGACTGCTCAGAGAGCTTAGAAGTAAAGGAGCTCGTGCCCTGTGAAGTTTTGTTCTCTTTCCCTCCAGCCATTGAAAGAACTACTAAATTTTCTCTAAGGCTGATCCAGAAGATGGATGTGCAAGACATTTAAAAAAATACAGAAGTAAATCCAATTTTCTGTTAGCAAGTTCACTTGCATTTTAGTGATCCCTACTGACCCCAGAGGAGTGTATTTTCTCAACAGAATGTTATCCTCTACACAAAAATTGCCCTGAATTTAAAGAAAAAAAAAAGCTTTCATGCACACAAGAACAATGGAAATTGAAGGGGTTGGCAAAAACTAACCACAGTACATAATTTAACACTTTTAAATGGAACAAAACTAAGATATACCATTTGTTCTATTCATTTCTCAGGTGCCTGCTGCTTACAGGTAAAGTTTCAAACAGGTCTTTCTTTCTTGTAAGAGCATTAACTAATGAAGTCATGTAACAAAACAAGAATCTGTTGGGAAAAAAACTAGATTTATTTCTGTTGTAAGATTTCTGCTTAAAAGTAAAAACAGGTTCCTTCTCAGAAGCTGACACAGACTATGAGAAATCATTCTTCATGTTCTACAGCACCTTACATGGCAACATTGACTAATATAACAGAAAAGACATTCCTCCTTTTCTATTGGTCCTTTACAATACCTTGATAAAGCCAAATACCACAGACTATGGATAAGTTGTCCCTGGCCAACAAAAAATTATTAGATGAACAGGTTTTTTTTGTTGCACAACCAGCAAGCTGTACGAAAACATATTCCTTTCGTAGGAAAGGGAGCTACAAGGGAGAGAACAGAGAATGAAATAGCTGTTCTGGCAGCCAATACTTCTCTTATCCTAGAAAAACATACCGCATGTCATCCATCAGGAGAAATGTATTAATAAAGAAATGAAGTCTAGAATCCTCAGGCTGCCAAGTTTCATTGCAGCACAAGAAAACCAAGTTTGGCTTCCTCTTAACTCCTACTCATGATCTTATCAAGTTCTTGTATTAGACTTCCAATGACTCACATCCAAACAAAGAAATCTTCATCTTTTAAATGATATTTAATTAAATTACTACTGATGAGATTTATACAGATGTAAACAAGAAGAAAAAGTGCTTTATCAAAATAAGATAGGGAAGAAACATGCTAATCTTAAAGTTTCTGTGTGAATGCTTATCTGTGGGTTGACAACATTCCCATTCTCAATAATACTCTGTTTAAATTAAGATTTAATAAAAGTGCCCTAGATATACTTCTTGGTCTACCGATTAAGGCATTGTTGCTAAGACAATTCTGTTTAATGGATGACTGAAGAATAACTTGGCAAGTCTGTCACAGTTGTCTAATTTACTACATAAAAATATTATCTAGTAACATTCCTTTCCATCTTGAGAAGGTGACTGTNGGAGGAATGCACACTGTAGACATTACTCTGACTATCTAAAAGATAAAACTAATAGAAAATTGTTGAGTGTGCAGCAACAGCTAGCTTTCCAGTGCAGTTAATACATTCTAGTCCATCCACTTTCTCAGCACTGCATCAAATATCTTAACATTTCTTTATACGAAGCTCCCAATATTGAAATCTCTACACACGCACACTTTAATAATCCATTTAGAGTTTCCCTTGATTTTTTTAATTATATTTCTACAAAGAACAGATATTCCCAACATTTATTTTTCACAAGACAATTTTAAGACTCAGAATGAAGGCACGACAGCCGTGTACTGCACTATGATTCATATCTTTCCTAGGCATTAACTGAAGAGCAAGAGCTGAATTAAACTGTTAGGCCAATCTGCCAACACAAACAAGAACTTGAATAAATGGTAGTTTTCCTCTTAATTCAAAAGACTGTTTTGGGCAGAATTCACTTCAGTGCCTCTGACCCACAGAAGAACTATCCCCAGAGTTCACAGCTCGCTGCTTGGCCGCGGGCCACGCTCTGCACCACGCAGAAGTTGGCAATACAGCCCTGCTCAGAGCTGCCAGCTCAGCCACCCACTCTGCCAGGAAGCCATTAACTCTGGGGACTCATACAAGCCTATGGGAGAGCACAACGGATAAGCAATTATTCCTTAAAAATATCTGAAATGCAACAAGCACTGTGGACTACATTGCTCCTCCCCAGCTGTATTTCCCACCATTAGTTTACTGCAGTCAGGAGGAGCATCAGCTTTTGCTCTGCTGCTACATTTAGCCTGCTCAAATCAAGTATGTGCAGTTTTGATGGTATTTAACTGTTTGAACACACAAGTGCCTGGACACACCTGCCCCACTTACATTTATTGTGCACCTAGTCCCCCTCTTGAGAGGCTATTCATGACTAATAACAATTTTAGCCTGATCTCTGATCAGCTCATCAGCAATAAATCATAGAAAAATGATTTGTTGGAAAATACACTCCTTAGTTGCAATCAATGCAACTGAATAAACATGCCTCAAAACCAGGCAATCCTTTACTTCCCTACATTGCATGGTCTACAGATTCACCTATTAACACACAGAAGTTAAAAATAAACTAACACAAAAGCAGAGGACAGACTAACAGCCAGTTTTGCAACTCATCTTGCACTGTACGGCACGCGTTCTCACGCAGGTCTGTTGTTTTACCTCAAATAAGCAGTGAAGTATCACATCAAAAGATGAAATACTAGATTTTTCTTAATTTGTATTGCTATAGAGTGTAAGTGACATCTCAGGATATAACTGGGCCCTAAGCTCTACTGAATACTTAAATACAGAGAGCTACTTTGCTAGTTTTCCACTTAGATTCACAGGCACCCTTATTTTCATTTTTAATGGGGAATGAATGTGTGATAACAAAAGGCAAGCCCATTTGTCAATCCAAAATGATTATTTTGGAAAAAGTCAGGTGCAATTTAATTTGATTTCACTTAGCAAGTGCTAAAAGCCAAACAATGTGATACTAATTAGTTCATGTTGACAACAACAGGAAATTCCTAATTGCTCTGAGGATTACTTTTCTGAAGCCAGCCTTTCCTAATAAAGGCAAAGCTTCTATGCTTACACAGAAATACTTGATTGAAAGATTAAAACTCTGCAGAAGTAAGTTTCTGCAAATTTGGAGAAAGGTACTACAAAGATAAGTAGTAAATGAAGTACTGTAATGCAAAGTTTAATAGCTGAACAGCACTTTCAGAGACAAAAGTTACTGTTTCACATGACTATTAGTTCCCTGTAATAAGTAATTATTTGAGAAGGTAGGGCAGATTAGCCTTATTTTCAGATATCTTGATTACAAGAAATGCTGTAGCATTAAAAGATAGAGCACTATACTACACATATATATGCAATACTTTCAAGGAAAGGAAGAACTCAGATAACAGTCAAGATAGCAGGCAGGTCCCCAGATAAGACAAAGTTGAACTTAATAAGTCAGTTAAGAACCTCTTCAGCATTACACAGATGAAGACAAGAAAGTTAACCAGAAGTCAATTAAGACAGCTCCTTCTCGTCTTAAACAAGCAATACTCCCTAAACCCTGACCTTCCTTCCCTCCTCGCCAGTAACTTATCTGTACAAAACTGAGACTCCTCATCAAACTGGCTTTGACTGAGATTCAGTAAGAAGTCTGAAGCTTGAAAAGATTAACTATTTGGCTTACTGTATCATACCAGACACATATCAAGTTAGATGAAATGTAATAAAACAGCCTAAGGAATAAAATTTTAGGGATTTGCTATAGCTGGGCTCTTGATGAAGAGAAATCATTCATTAAGGAAGCGGAAGTAAAGGCAGAGCTATAACAGTTACTCTACTTTAAAAGTATGAGCTAATACTGAGAATAATTTGGGGGAGGGTAAAGAAATGAAAGCAACTCTGGTACATAGTTACACAAAAAATAAAATCACTGAATGATCTTCAGTGCCATAAAAAGATAAGATACCCAAACCTTCATAGTTGGAGGAAGAAAAAAAAAATAAATAAATATCAAGTAGCTCATATACTAGGCCTATTAGGTTTAAGCTTAAGATAAACCTTTTATGAAAGAGGCATTCCAAACCCTGCTCTGCAAGAGGACTGGAAGTAATTTATCATGTAAAAGCAGGTCCTTCACATAAAACTCCTTTCAGAGATGCATGGTGTTTAAAGTCTGTCATCATTAATTGGTAAAGGGACTTTGAGCACTTAAGATCCACCTAATTGCTGAAGCAATATTGAAGATTGGTACTGTGATGTTTCTAATAACTCAGTTCTGCAGAGCTGCTTTGGGGAAAACCTCAGGAACAGAAGAAAATCAGACAATACCATGGATCCTTAGAAGGCATGATCTCAGTATACTTTGCAAATTAACCATGGAGATTTATAAGCATGCATCTAGAAGTTAGACATAAGTTTCCAATCCAGAAGTGCTGAGCAGCAGTTTTGTAAATTGTTTTAACTCCACAAAGATGTTTAAAGCATCTAGGACCCACACTGGTACAAAACACCTTAAATGAATCATTAACATGCTTCTAAAAGGACCTCCTGAGAGCCACTGGAATATTACAATCCTTGCCATAGGTTTCAGTACAAATCAAAAATAAACTCCTGAGATACAACTTCTTTTCTCCCGAAGGCACCAGTGAAGAAAGGTGTAAGTGAAAGGGTATTCACTTTCTATTTCAAGAAATACCTTTGCAAGATGCTAACTAGAATTCCCAGAGAGACATTGTATATCAGCTAATCTAGCCCCCCTGAGTCTTCAAAAATAACCACAGTCCTTTCTGTTTCAGCTGAGAAAGGAAGCTTTGTCTTAATTTCAGTCATGCTCTGAACAAAGGTCTTCATAATCAGGAATCCAAACCACTGTAGATTTCACAGCTTCAAAAAGAAACCAACTTCAAAGGTATCTTTAACAATATTCCCAACAACTTTCAATAAAAGAAGAGCAAGAAGTGAGATACAGTAGTTTTTCCAAGTGAAGTCTTGCTCAATAGAACATCTTAAAAATCGACCCCAAAAAAGGTTTGTTTCCAAAATGGCTCTCTGCCTCAAGAGTTTTCCTTAAGTTTTTTTAAAATGAGAGAACAAAGGGTAAAACATCACATTCTGGTGGTCTCTCAGATTTATCAAATGACACAGACTACGAATTACGGCATCTGAGCAAAAGGCATAGGTGAAGTAAAGAACAAAACTCTTAAAATAGTGCACCTTCACTCTAAGGAGCAGAAAACATTTTTCTTCACTAACTGTAAAGGAAGAAGTCATTCCTCCCCTCACTGAACAGATAAACTGCGTGCATCTTTTCGCCTAATTATCTGATAATCTGAACTGTCAAGCTTTGTGTTACATAGAGGGTCTGCTTAGCCTGGAACACTATTCTCACAGACACAGTAGGAATACGCTCATATTTCTCACACATTTAGTTTGTGAAAGTTTCTTTCCATCAAAAAAAAAAATCTGACAATCATTAGAAGTCACATCTTTCATTATTCAGCTCGCCTAAATTCACTTTCAAAACCATCATTTTTCACTGACAGCCTAAAAAAAAAACATAACTTCTTTAGAGCATCATAGAAGTAGCATCCACGTTAGTTCAAAACCATGTATATTCATACAATGGTGTGATCAGGAAGATCTGCATATAATTTGTGGGAAAAAGTTCTTTATGTTGTTATCCTTTCATACTAACACAAGGAATATTAAGCATTATGGGCTTTTGCATTGCCATGTTTAATAACCTTCAGCAGGTATATCATTTCTGTGGTAGTTTTCAAGTACTCAGACAAATTAAGGACAGACAAAAGATGATGTAATAACTGAATTTTAGCCAAAGCCAGAATCTCCTATAAAGATATATTTCAATTCCTGCTGATTTTTCATATTAATTTGCACTGTTGACTGTTTTCGTCCTCCTATTATTATCAAAGAACTTCAAAAAGCTCTAGAAATGTATTTCCTATGGACCTTATTCTTCAAAGAAATTTAGAAAGTACAGAACAAGCCTTTAGCAACAAGCATTTAAACAGGTAAGCACCTATCTCTGTTACAGTCATTTTCAGCTAGGGTTACTATCTAGATCATACAGCATTTCCTCTAAACTTCTTTCTAAAATAACAGCAGACCACTAGGAAGACTAGCACCTCAAATGAAGGCAAAGAGTCTCAGGGCATCTCTCAACTTCCTTTATGAGGGTCAGACATTAAATTTGTCCTTTCCTAAAGATAACCTTTCAGGGGTTAAGAGAAAGCAAATTTACAATGGAGCATCCTTGTTCAAATCCCAGTATTCTTGCTCAAAACTTTCCCAAACCACTAGAAAATATTAATTTACTTATCTGACAGATGTTATTAGTCATTTAGGGAACTCAGAACCTACAAAAATCTGGCCACTAGCTATAGCTGCAACAGCGATAAAAACCAATTACATAGTTTTAGATTAGAGACCTTCTTCCAGTACCCTGGAAAAAAAGACACTCACTTCCACTGTTCAGATGGAGTAGCAGCTCAGATGGACGCTACACCTGCCACCAGAGCCTAGAGAAACTGGGGTGTCTGGGCAGCCTCTGGAGCCCCAGCGGGCAGGAGGGGACAGTGAAACCCATTTCTTCCAAGACGACGGTCCGGGCTCAGAACCACTAAACCTTTGTTTAGTACTCCGATTACTAACAGAGTCTTCAGAAACGTTAAGGTCTGTGAAAGATTCATTGGAGTTGGCAGGCACAGTATCATCAGGAAACTGATTGAACACAGATGCTTTTACAGCCAATATGTTAAGTAACAACACAACCTGTCAATCAAGAGACGAGCTGCCTGTCTGCATCTACCAGGCTTCTCTCCTGCAGTAAAAGGACAGAGAGGGAAGGAAGAAGTGACTAAAGGAGACGAGTTAAGATACCATGGAAGACAAGAAAGTAGAACAGAAGTGGTTGCAATGTTAATAGAAAGACAAATTGCAGTACACTGCACCAACTGTAACCTTCCAGTTAAAAATCACCAAGGTCCCAGTGAAAACCAACCCAAAAGGCTCAGCTGCATTGCCACCCGGACCATAAAGCCCTAATGCTTGTTTTTAACTAACAGTAAAGTTTTCGAAGCTCATGCCTCAAGGGAGATTAGTGCAGAAGGGAAAACACAGCATTTGACTTCAATGCCAGAAATTAAATTTTAGTTGTCAAAACCATTTTGAGAATGTCAGATCGGCTAACAAACAGGAGAACCAGTCACACACAGAAGTGCAGTTCTGAAACTGCAGTAACAAGATACAACTTCTGCAAAACTAATCTGCCTCGTACAACATTAGACAAAGAAAACATTATTGATGCAATTTTACAAGCAGGCCATTAAGAAATACTGAAGCATTCATACTAGCAGCAAGATGCTTCCCATGTCTAATAGAAGGCCATTAAAAACTGCTTTGAAAATTAACGCTCGCAAGGTGCTGGGAGCAGGGGGTTGGCTTCAGAGGGCACATTAGCACTGCCCATTTCCTGGGCAACACACACAGCAATGCCAATAGCACAGTCAGGAGACTGTTTGTAATACAAACATTAAAAAACACAACCTCAGACATTTAGAGGAGACCCACAGATTTTATATAGTCATCACGGGGGCATGCAGCTAGCTGCATCTCTAAATCAATTCCAAGAACAATCAATACTCCTCTAACACACCAGCCAGACTAGATAAGTTTTGTTTTCACAATTTCTTGTGAGTGTACCTTATAGCAAAGCAACGACAACAACAACAAAAAAACAAACAAACAAACAAAAAAAAAGGCAGCCAAACCCAAAATCTGCTTTCTTACTAAGAATTTTTTTTCTGTGGTCACTCTGCCATGAAATCACTGCAATTCCTCTATTTTCTGAGTCAACTAAAGAAGTATTATCACAAGAAGTGCCAAGAATATTTTGTCTTATCTAAAATTATAACCTTACATAGTCACAGTAAGTGAAGAAGCATTTCAAATCTGTAAAACTATACTTTAGAAATTGCTACAGAAATACTATAGGATATAGAGTTTGTACTTCTTAAAAAAACACATTCTAGAACAGTAACTCACTGCTCATTGTATTGCACAGCAGATACTGATGATTGAATTTCCATAAAACCTTCTTTTAGTTTAAGAGAACTAACGGTCCATCTTAAGCAGTTTACAGCTTAACTCTTGAAAACGTGTGCCAAGTTAACAAACAGAACAGCATAGAAGTGTATTGACAAAAGTGGTATCAACTTTTATTCTCTACTCCTCTAGAAACTCACTTCAGGTATACAAGCTAGTTATACCAGCTGGCATAGCAAAAAGCAAGTCCTACATTCTAAAATGATGAAGAACATTACCATAATTTCCTTCTCTTCTGTATTTCTGAAAGATGTCCTCAAACACTTACCAGTTTCCATAGGCAGCTGCTTTCCACAATAAAGTGCAACGTTACCTTGGAACTCACAACTAGATACCACACTTATGGTTGCTCCATATTCCAGTTTTGTGCAGCACAAATTTGTATGCTATTTTGTGAAACATAACCAAACTTTTTATCACTTTAATTCAGTTAGAAGACCGTGTATCTTGAATTTCAAGAGTGGTGGTAGGAGAGCTAGGAAAGGTTTGCCTAGTATTTTGGGATGGCAGGGGACAGAGAATAACATCATTGAGCTTCTGGAAGGAAACACAGTTACATACCTCCCAATTCTCTGCTAAGACTATGCTCTGCATCACACTGGTAGAAGTTAAAATCCATTTGCTCTGGCCCAACCCTTTGCTGTCCTGGACTTCAGCAAAAGAAATGCAGAAGTGACTGAGAGGTATAAGAAGAACGGCTGTACAGCAAGATTTGCCCAGTAAGTACCACCATTTCAGGGCAGCTAATTCTACAGCTTACTGTAGTTCAGGGCAGCCAATTACACTGCCATTCAGATTGCTTTCATTTTTGCTTAGACAGTCTCCAAGTGATATTTTTATGTGTTAAAATATAGGCTGGGAGAAGACAGCTATAACTAGAACAGGAATTTGCAATTTCTAAAGCAGGTTTTTGTCAGCAAAAATCTAAAGCACTATAATTAGTCAACATTTAATTACCCCTGACATGCAAGAGACTAAGACGTAATCAAGAATGATTAGAAAAATTGCAACTTCAAGTTGTGTAGCTTAATGCTAGCAGTACCTTATAGAAATCTCAGAGTTCTAATTTCATAGAAATTAGTGCAACAATTTAGTGCTAGGAGTTTCTGAAGATGCAAACAAACATCAAATAAAAAAGCAACACTTGTTTCTTCATGTAAATTTGTAAGGCTTATACTCATGTATACTCTGAGGGCTAATGAAAGAACATACACATGCAGAAAAACCCCCACAGACAACATGCAAGGCCTAAATTCATGGAATGTTTTAGTCACCGAGTTTGTGTTTTAATTTCTTTCCAATTTCCCCACAGTCCTTTCGACATGAAATCTCACAGAAAGCACAGCCAAACTTGCAAGCAACAGCAATTATTTTGACTTATTTCCATCTACAACAGCCTTTCTCAATGGCACTCGCTAGGACATCTGCGGCTATGTAGTAGTTCACAGTCTATCCATATCCCAGCATGGATACAAGAATGGAAAATTGACACATTACTAGAAGAAGGATCTTCACAGCAAGTAGGAGCTAAGAAAATAAACAGAATGTTTTTTTATAGGCTATGCTTATTACTGTACAACACAGCAAAACCAAAGAAGAAAGGGTATTTGTATGCCTGGCTGTGAGGCTCTCTTCTTCACTACTTGCCTTTTTAGATTCAAAGCAAAAGAGCTTCCAATATAATACAAAATCACAGGGTTTGTGAAGTTGTTCACAGGCTTACTCTTTGGATTCTAACATGAGATTAAACACGAGGTACAAGATGCTACCGATCATGCTGCATACCCCCAAAGCAGGGGGGGAATGGAAATCTAAATTGCCCAGGAGGAAAGTCATTGTACTTTTAGAGGTACTGAAATACGTTCAGTATTAGTTGACAGAATCTGCCCTTGAACTTTCAAATTTGCTACTTGGATTTAAAAAAAAATAATATGATTGTGGTAATATCTGCTACCGTGCAGCCTCTCCCATCCCCCAAAGAACAGAACTTCATAACTGCTTGTAAAGATACACTGTCATGCACAGTTGTCCGGGCACGACACACTGGGAAAGTTATCTACAGTCCAACACCACCAGACTTCCCTTTGAATTCAGTAACACCCCTCTTCAGACTCTTTCTTCTCCTTATGTTCTCCCTCCTCCACAGGAAAAGCCACAAAGATTTATATCTAAAAAATCTGTTAAAAAGAAATCAATTCAATCTACTTCAAATAAAAGAGGAAGGAGGTGTGGGGGAATAGCAATGCTGGGGGCTGGATACGGGCACCCAGAAAACTTCATTCAGACATATCCTGTACTGATAAATAGCTGGTTTTACCCCCTTAAAGGACAATAGTGAACAAAGAGAAATTTAAATATACTGAAAACTGTCAGTCTCATAACAGTTGTGAACAATTAATCAGCTCTTCCAAGCGCATTCTTCAAAAACGTAACAGTTAAAACTATCAAAAAAACCCATTAGCTTATTAAACACAGGAGCACCAATACTGTGTCCAACATAAGAATCCCACTGCCCCCCCTGTACATGCATTTCCTGAGAAATTAAATTCTGAAATAGAGCAAGGAAACCCTGCTGTTTTGCTTTATAAAAAACTTCTATGAAAGTTTGTGCAGAATTAGAAAGCTCTGGGTTAGGAACAGTTTTTCCAGGGTGACTGATTGCCTTTGGAGTCTGTGGCAGCCTGACAATTAGCGTCCCATTTCCCAGAACTTCAAGACGAGGATCATTCCACCAGCATGGAATGGAGGATACCAGATGCACCTTCCACAGAAACGGCCAATTACTGAACTAGTCAATCAGTAATTACAGTGAATTGGACACATTTAAAATCTGGCTCTTGACAAAATAATTATGTCATTTTATTTGCTTTCTGCACAGATTGAGATCACTTATTCACCCATTTAACGGATAAGTACTCATGCAGTATTTCATAAGACTTGCTTTCTGATCAGAAAATAAGCTACCCAGGAGTACGGCAATGGGAAGGAAAAACTCCTTAAAAAATTTGACCTTTCCACTGGAAAACCACACCAGATTGACAAAACCCTTAAGAGCAGCCACATGGATAGAGGGAGCAATGGCAGGCAAGAATTCCTGTGTGTTGCTGTTCAAAAAA
>VXBL01007148.1:2167425-2182590 GCA_013400195.1 Aramus guarauna
AAAAAAAAAGCCACTGAACAGCTTGCTTTTTTCTTGCATCAGACAAATGCCTATACTGGCTTCGCTGAACAGAAGCACAACACAGGTATAGCTTACAGTCAACGATGTTAAAGTAACATTTTAAAATCCAGAAGCTGCTCTCAACAGCTGATAATAACCAAGTAACGTTTCAACTCCAGAATTCAGCTGTTGATGTCCAGCTTCAGCATCAGAGGCTAGATTTGAGGGGGTTTCAGTATCGTGGTAATTTCTACCCATATGTCTGTGTTGCTAACCTGCACCAACAGAGCAGATTTCTCTGCAGTTCATGTACTGCACTTCTGTCACCAGTGACCACTTCTGTCACTGCTATGGACAAATCTCAGATGTGAAAAGCAGAAATGTTAAGTTTTATATCCCTCTCAGTAAATACAAACTCCTGGGTTTGAAAACCAGTTCTTCAAGTCAAGCAACTGAAAATGCCACAAAGGCAAGGGAATCTTCAAGGAAAAATACTGAGGGTTATATCTATTTTATAGAGTGAATACATTAGAATGAGCAGAACAAAGATGGTTGATTTTGTATGCAACTAGAATAAAGAAATAGCTACATCACCACTCTACAAAAACAAATTCCCAAGCATTTGGAGACATGCCATGCCACACAAGCAGACTCTAAGACTGCTACTAGAGCAGATTTCTTTGGAAAAAAGAAATGACAACAAATTCAGATCTGGCAGAAACTATTTTTCAAAATGTCCTTGTGAAGCCATCTTTAAGCTAACCTTCATTCAAAATCATCTATATAAATTCCTACCCAAGTTCACTTTGAAACATCAAATTGCTTGACATAGTAAACTGAAGCTTTGCCATCCACCCTCCCACCACACACACTCTCACTCTTAAGAGCTGCCTTTTTTTTTTTTTTTGTAAGATCATTATATTCTTCTGGCTCTGCTTACCATCAGCACAGCATTGTGTCACACTTTGCCTCCAGCAGGAAAATAACCATGTTATTTTTCTTTGTTTCTGAACTTCCCCCTTTTACACTAATTTGAGGATTCTCTAAGCAAGAGGCGGGGGGAGGGAATTTATTCTTGTTTTATGAAAACTTCCATTATTTCCTCCCCAAAGGGCCCTGGTCTGCACTGGTGGCCAAAAAACCTCAACAGGCAAAAACTCTATTTTCCTTTAAGTCAGTGCCTACATGCTTGCATCAGAAAAAGCACTACTGTAAAATAGATAACCCAGTATAATCCTCCTGGCAGCCAAATTCTTTAAAACCTTGAACAACAAAATAGCATAACTTTGTACGCAAATGCTCAGAAAAAAAAAAAAAAAACAACTATCTGTGAGGACAGGAACTTCATGGCTACTCATTTACAGCAGTCAAGTATCAGCTGGAAGGGAGAAAACAGAAAAACCAGAGGGATAACATACAGTTACCAGATGCAAAGCAAGCCAGTCGGCACAGGAGAATCTACTCAGTCACCTTTAGAAATCGAATCAAAGCTCCCTTCCTGGGGCAGAGCTGACTGTGCTCCTTGGTAGAGTAATGAGCTAACCCTCTGAACACAGAATTGATTTAAGTATAGTCTTGAAAATGAGCATTAATTTTAACTTGTAAGTTTGGCAGCCTCTGTACTACTGCTATATAACGATTCAAAGAAAGCCTACTGAACCTTACTTGAATTTCAAGTATTGGCTACGCACCAAGAATTTTTTATTATGACAACTGTATGCGGAAGATGCTGTTCAGGCTCTGCAGAAGTCAGACTTTGTTATGAAGAACATGCTTCTTCAAGGACTCCCAGGAGCTACCTGGTCTCCCAAAGGTTATCACTTTCTGTAACTCTCAAGGAGGAAAATAATTGTGTGTATTAAGATTTCATTCCTATTAGATAACACTACACAATAAGGAGAGAAAGACAGGAGGAAAAAAAAAAGAAAGGACTGTCAAATTTTTAACTAAGTATACTTATGCATTAATCATGACCATATGGTCATAGTATCATGCCATGAAATAGTTCAGTAACAGTGCATTTCCTCCCATAGACAAAAATAAGTACAAATGACCTGTCTACATGGATTTTATCCTATTTCATCAGCCCTGTAGAGAGGAAATTATTACAACGTCCTTATCTCTGACATTTCAGGTCAATATTTCTCTGGTTTGGAAAACATGTTTGACTACACCTGTCTAGTAACCCGAGATCTAGAAAATAAGGTGTTGCTCTGCAGACTTATGTAGAAAACTGAAGTTTCTGACACCCTGTTGCTTCAAACTGCAGCACAGAGTAAATGGTGATATGAAAGAGGGAATCAGACACATTTTGCCATCCTGAAAAAGAAACAAGCTCCAACCTATTTAAATAAAGTCCTAAAGATTGTAAACAGTACAATGGCAAAAATATCACAAGCAGATTAAATTAGCTTTTATTTATAAGACGTAATACTTTCCAATTGCACTCAATGCAGACAGTTTAAAGTAAAATAGCATGTTTACACATCAAGTGGTAACATATTTTGGAAAAACGGCACTTGTTATTTCATGTTGCAATAGTAGAGATCTCCATTCCAATTTCTTTTAGAGTAATGAGACAAGACGAGTTTCGTTTTAAGTAACAAAGGTGGACAGGAGGGATGCTGAACATGCAACACATTCAGAATTAGTGCATCTCTAAGGCGGCAGCTGCAAAACAGAGCCTGGGCAAATTAACGTTGTTGTGAACTATACAGCTTTGAGCAGCCCGAGCCTAGCACTTTAGTAGAGTTTGAAAACCACATCGTGAAATAGCAAACACATTAAATTTTGTAGATACCCAGCCAGAGGAAAAAATTAAGTTGGCAATTTCACCTCCCTTTCATAACTGATCTCCTCTCAAAACACCTTCTGATCAATTTTGAAATATGCAGAAGTCATGCAACATTAAGATAGGCATCCACATTTGTAGCACCAGTGTCACTTACTAGCAGAAGTGATGGCCCAAGAAGAAGAGATGACTGAAAGACAAGTTCAACACCAACTGTTTAGTACCGTGGAGAAGCACTCAAGGCAGTGGGAGCCACAGGCATCCCATGTTCACCAGAACCTGATTCCACTACCTGCCAAAAGTTACTGTGAATTCTCAAACAGCCATCAATGGGAAAAAAAAAAAAAAAAAAAAAAAAAAAAAAAAACCACCAAAACCAAACCAAAACAAACAAAAAAAACCAACCCACACAAAACAAAACAAAAACCAGCTTCATTTTAGCTTTCAAATGTATTCTAGCTTTAAAAATAACCTAAACTCAGTATTTCCATGGTTGGAGTCACAGTGATGGTTAAAGTAAACTGACCCTTCTCTTAGAAGATTTTTGCCACAGTTCGAGTTGTATCTTCACTTGCAGGTTCTTCCACCCAGCTGAAGTTTTCCAGCAATTTTTGAAGCGTAGTTTGTGGCTACACAAAACTCAGATTTTTATAGATTACTGTGACTTGAAAGTTGTTTTTTTTTAAATGTACCCACCAAAAGGGCGTACAATCCAAATCACCTGGCACTCTAGGATGATGCACTATGACTTGTGTCATATCTTTCTTAGGTTTGTACACCACACATTTAATTTTTCCTGTGTATACATCATACTTTATGGCTGCCAAAAAAGACACTGTAGTATCATGACAGATGTGGTTTCCATTTCTAGAAGCCTCCCTCTCTGCTAATGCAAATCTGAAGGCAGGTGACAGTCTACAAAAAAAACCCAGTTGTCATCATTAAAATCCAAACACGACTGAAAAAAGAAATCAATCAGCCAAGTTGTCAAGAAGTGACCAAATGGTCAAGTAGAGGGATACAACAGCCCAAACAACAAAACATAAACATGAAGAGAACAGCTTTCTACTCTTATTTGCTCTTAATTGGAAATAATTGGGTTTGTCTACAAAGTTGTTAAACGGGTATACTGAACAGCTCAGTCTAAAACTGCATTATTTTTCTTAGCACAGGGACTATTTATCATTTTGTAAACCTCAAAGCGAAGTGCCTTTCATGGGATAACTAAAATTATACATTGTTGCCATTAGTACAAATGAACTTCAACCAAAAAAAAAAAAAACCCACCATCTGCAGCATCCTCCCCAGATTTCCTTCAGTTCAACTGCATTTGACTGTTATGCAGAGACCACATAATACAGGCAGTGTTTTATGGTAAGATTAGTAAAAGCACGCATTTGTTCTCATAGAGCTTGTGATGAGTTTCTGAGATACAGAAAAGGGAAGTAAAGGCTACGTTTCTTTAGCACGCATTGCTTCGCTTTTTAGCCTACAGCTTATCTTCATGCCATTTCTTCCTTTTCTTACTCAGGATGCTTTGCTGGTGACTGATGAAAGCTATGTACAACAGATACTATGCCTTTTAAAACAAAGTAAAAGCCTATATCATTACCACAGCCTTTTCTGTTGCAGAACACAAGTGAAACGTGTGTTGGTGTGTGCCAGATGCTATTAAAATTATTAGATTCTTGCAGCCCTTCTTCCTCCATGGAAACACGGGGTTTGGGCATCAGAAACAGAAGCAGCCAGTTCCTAGTTTAAGTTACGTACCAAAAGAGAAACACAGCGCTCTCTTTTTTGTATTCTACCTGTATGCAATTATTTAATGCTTAAATCTATGATCATAAAAGTTCTAGTTAATGGCAAATAATCAAGTGACCATCTAACTTTGCCTTTATAAGCTCCTGGTTAGACAGCAGATTTCCCAAGAAGTATTTCACCACACTTTATTCCGTGGCAGGAATACTGTCACGTCAACATCAGTAGCTTTTTGTACTTGCAGGGAAAAAGAGAACATGCAATTTATTTACACAGTACTTTTTTTTCAACTTAGATATAGAGTACAGCATCTAGAGATTCAAATACAAACCCAAGAGCACAGCACAGAAACCGGGCAAATAGAACTAATACAACTCTGCTGTACATCTTCAATCCTCAAAGGAGTAAGAGGGCAGTGTATGTTACAAGTCACCTCTATTACCAGAGTGGGCATGAGAGCTAGAACTGCGCTTCCAGAAAAAAACAAGCAGAATCAAGTTAACAGTCGAAAAGCTGCACGGTGCTATGTGCGAGATAATTATACTAGAATAAGTAAACATAAAAACTGTAATTACTAATATCATGGTAGGGACTAATTACACCCCCTATAAAATGCAAAAAGGCTTCTGCATTTTTTCTAGACATGAGCCAATAATTACCATTTTCTTCAACAGCAAACAATAATACTCTTGGCTAAAGTATTTAGGGGATTAATCTTAAAAGTTAACATGGACGAATTAAGACCGCCTATTTAGGCACGCTAGCACTCAAAGGAACAGTAGAAATACAACCCATACAATGTTACCCACCTATTCAAACAGTACAATTGGGACAATTCCTATCTGAACAGTAGTTCTATCCTGCTAACATCATTGCATTAACTGGCAAGCACTGCTGTTTACTGGCAGAGCCGGGAAAAGCTTTGTTTTCCTGGCAAAAGCCAGAATTCAGAAGGAGAAGCAAGAAGAGAATCAACAGCTTCATCATTGAAATATAGGCAAAAAATAGCATTCAGGCATACAATAACCACTGTAACTTCCAAAATCAGAAGGGAAGCCAGTACTAGCACTTCCTATCATTTCATTGCCATTTTCTTCACTATTTGTATAATGGCAGAAGGCCATTCAAACACAGGGGAAAAAAAAAAAAAAAAACCACACACAAAACCAAAAAAACCCCTACAAAATTAGTCTTAAACTTGTAAGCCTGAAAAAGAAGACTAAACCATGTCACAAGAAAGCAAACATGCTGACATCCCAGCTGCTACAGCCTACTGCCAGTAAGAGCATGAGAACAGTCTAAATGAAAACATCACACAGTTGCCAGAAGAACAGTTATACTGACATACTTCCAAAATCTCTCCCATTGGAGACTCTTCTTCCTTCAGCTGACAAAACAGCCAGTTAAACAAATTCAGAGCTAGAGAACTGATATCCACAAGCACTAGTGGATCACAAAAAGCTAAGAAAAAATAATCTCTAATTATTCTGATAAGATGCTTATATGAAAGTATGTATTCCAGACTGATCATTTAAGGGTCTCTATCCCCTCCCTCCAGGAAAAGGAGTACCTTACTTTAACCTACAGAAGACAAAATCAGAAAAAAGTCTTCAACTCACTTGAAACTGCAGGTAGCAAGCTGCATCACTGCAAAGTTCACATTTCTAAGCAAAGAACACAGACTTGTTCAAATATTATATGAGAAAGAGCAGCAAAGTATCAGTATCAACAAAAAGATATCAACTATCTTCAGTTTTAAAAAAACCAAAAACCACACATACACTTTGCCAAAACCAGTTTTACATCTATCCTCATTTGTATAATAAAATAGAATCTCTACCTAAAAAACGCTGCCTTACCTAAGAAATTATGTTTAAAAAAAAAAATCTACCATGTGTGATGATGTTCTGACAAATTATTATGACAGTACAAGAGGAAAGTGACACAGTCATATAGCTAAGGGAAATTAGGGATAAACTCAAAATAAGATAGTAAATAACACTCGAATAGAAAAGTATTAAAAATTGAAGCAGACTGCAGACACTTATTAGCTGTTTTGCATACATAAACAAGCGCTTGAAGTCTTGAAGAATTGCCATAATTTCAATGCTTCTATGGCTTATTTCAGTAGAAATTGCCATCTTAAGTACAGGGTTTCTCCTTAAGTTCTACTAGTCACGTCTTTTAAAAAAAAGATAACGTCTTGGAAGACTATCAAGTACATATACCCACTAACATCCAACACCTTGCTTGTTCATCATTCACCTTGCTTTTACCACAAACTGGGTGCACTAAAACCAATGTTTCTGTTTTAGAAATTTTCACAAGACTTTACCAAATCACTCCAACAGCAGTTGCCTTAAAAAAAAAAAAACAAGAACAAACCACATGCACACAGCACACAAAACAAAACACAAAACCACCCACTTCAAAGCAATTTGCAATTGAAAAGCAATCAATTCAGGCATTATAAAGTATTCAAAGTTACATCCAAAGCACTCCTATACCTTAAGACTCAAACTAAACTGCCTTTTTTTTTTGTTAATACACCTTTGGAAAACCAAGGAAATTTCTGTAAATTTAAAAAAAAAAAAAAAAAAATCATTACTATATGCATAACATTCAGCAAGTAGAAGAAAGTTTTTACATCCATTTTCTTGCATACTTATCCAGATCTGTCACTGGAAACTTTTCTCAGTAACTGGGATAACAGCATTGTGAGATGACAGCCACAATCACAATTAATCTGAACAAATGCCATGATATTTCCAAACTGCTGCCTGCATCTGAGCTGTAGCTGCTCTTGGAAATAAGCATTAGAATATCACAATTTAAACAAAACTGAACATGCATGAACTGGAGGTTTCCGAAGTGGTCAACATCAACCACACTGAGATTAGACATTAGCTGTGGTTCACTGCGTAGCTTGACTACCGTATCAGATCCAGACCCACATTCTAGTAAGCTTAGCAGCATGAGGACCCATCATACTTCAATGCTGAAGACTGAAAAGCTTGAACTATCTTTTCCACATGATGTATAACATGGGACGCTATAATTTCTTAAAATCCATTCAGTTACTGAGTTTTAATCCATAAAAGCCAATTACCTAATATAGCTTGTTCAGATACACAGAGATAAAAAGGGTTGCTTTTGAGTGAAAGGCCACACCAAGAGATGACCACATAAGAATTTCTACAATAAGACCACAGCTAACATTCACACATAGATAGCTAAACCCTACTAGGAAGAAGCCTTTTTCTAAGTTCCTGGTGTAGAAATAACCTGTTAAGACCATTCAATCTATTGCACAACAGAACCAGGACTCTAGACAGTGCTATAATGCACATATCACCTATAAAGGTGATATCAACAGTCTTCCATGCAGTTCAATCTACCAGACTAAACAACACTTGCACTTATGTATCTATAAAGAAAAGGGAAAAAAAGAAAATAAAGTTTCCTCAAAAAATGTTCAGGCACACCTTTTGCTGTACAAAGAAGCCAAGTCTCTTCCCCTTCACTTTTTGCATGTTAACTTTAAGTATGAAACCTAAGGACGCAAAGTGCTGCTGCTTGCTAGGCCACCGCCCAATACTTTTAGTTGAAATACTTCTTTCAGACTCCAAATGCCTTTTTATTTATCTATCTATCTATCAAGATCTGACCTTTCTCAAGACATGCTTATTAAAAGAAAGCACACAGCTTAGCAAATAGGGTGGGGGCACTGTCTTTGACAGACACCTATCAGTTTAATGGGTATTGACAATGGTTCTTAAAAGTGCACCATGTAACAGAATCAAGCTCCAGCTCTCTCTCAGGGTCCTTACGGCACTTGCTATAATTACTGTTTGCCACCAGCACCTGCAGAGAACACAAAGAAAGCTAGAGACTGTGTCACTGAAACAAAAAGGAACATCTCCTTAATTAAAACTTTAAAAATTATTCACTAACATAATGTATATGGGTAATAACTATTCTGCATACTAGAACAGTCATTCACCATTTGTTGAGGCTAAATGACATCACACATCTTCATGTCAGTGCCTGTTGGCAAAGCAACCCATTGTGTTGTGAGAACACAAATCAGAGGACTACAGAACACCCCTTATTTGCTCCAAAATGGATAATGCAGGAGAAAATGAACAAGCTTGCCGTTGATGGTCTGCTATGATAAGCAGGACGACTGGTGCATTCCACTGTAGCAGGAGACATGCCACCACCCATAACAAGAACTTACTACACTGTCTGTACAACATACACAAACCTAATTTTGTAAAACACTCCAGCAGATACGTACTATAATTCAGTCACCCCCACATTTTTGGTAGGTCCATCTATGACAGTATAGTTTTGTGATAGGTACATTTCCCAATGATTGAACAATGACCTGTAAGTATATAGGCTGGCCCACCATTAGTTGGTAGCAGTTTGCTACCAAATTAATTAATTAATGAGAAGGAAATTTTTCTTTTCCTTACCAAGACCTTAAGAGAACCTAAGTGTACTTGGGTGAACAGACTTTTCCATTTCACTTAATAAGCAAGAAAAAGAAAAGCCAAGCTATCTAAAAACCTTAACATTCCATCTCACTAAAGCATATATCCATAAATACATTCATATTTATCAACCATCTTTAAACTGACAGGCAAATTTATTTTAGTAACTGAAACTAATTTCAGCTGTGCTGATTATTTCCAGGGTGGCTAAACATTTGGAACTTCATACAAGTAGAAAACATTTTCTCCTCATCAAGTCATAGCTCTTTGAGAATTCGTACACAATAACAGCATTAGCTCAGTGCCAATTCTTTGTATAATCTTTCCTTGGTTAAACTCTGTGTTTCAACCAGATCTGTTAGTCCAGTCTATTGCACTTTGCTAATACCTGAACTCAGCAGAATGCCTAGTTATTCCTTGCTTTCCTTAAAAAAGTGCCCACACTTTATGACAATTTTACAACTTCAGAAAAGTTATTTAACAACTGAACCCGCAATCTTTTCAATAGGCTCCTTTTTTCCATAAGAGACCATAGTTACAAAGACGACAAATCCAAATTATTGCCTTTAGTGTGCACTACACAGCTCTAACATTTAGACTTTCTGTTCTGTTACTATCTCATTCCATTCCCATTTGAATTTTGTAAGCAGAGCTCAAAACTAACATCTGCTTGAACAGTCCCTTTACACAGACGTGCTCTGTCAGGTGGTGGAGCTATTTGAACTAGCATATTTTAACTTGTTTAAATGACAATAAAGGTACCCTGGGCAATTAACAAAACCAGTGTATAAAAAGGGGATAGAGAGGAAAATAAACAGTTTAGACAGATGAGAAAGCAACTAGGGAAAAAAAGTGTTGATACTAATACGCACAGGCTACATTAGAAGGCTATCATATGAACAGAACAAAACCAACTTTAAGTAAGTTGATACACATAAAGGAAAAAAAAAAAACCACAAAACAAACAAAAAAGGCATACCTTAAAGCCACAATGGAAGTTTAAAATACACTATATTCCAGCGGGGGATGTATTAGTCACAGTTTATAGAAAGAAAACAGATGCTGATTTTTTTCCACTTTCTTGATCATTAACGCCTGCTACAGGACACAATAAATATTCCAGGACTGCTTCATTCATAGTAATATTACTTTGCAAACGAACACTTAGAGAATGACAGATAAGCATGTATGCATCATTCACATACAGGTTTCATAAAATAATTTGTGCTCCATATAACAGAGAGAAGAAAAAAAAAAAAAAAAACCACACCACCACACATTTAAGTATCTTCACTTCCACTTAGCTGGAAAGGTCTACCATGTGAAGCTTTCTGTGAAAGAACCTTACAGACCCAGAGGGAACATGAAACGGTTCAGTTTCTAGAGCTATCTACACTCTTATGCTATGCTTTTAAATTCCCAAACACATAAAACAAACATTTTGATGTGACCATTTAACTTTTTTCCCTATCTTCCCTCCTCAAGCCATCCCTTATTCCTTTGAAAACGTACATGAAAGGCAAAAGCAGAAGAGTTGCACCTACTAATTTCAAAACAAACAGCATGAAAGAACGCACCCAGGTTTTAAATTTATATAGCTTAAGATACCACCAGTTTGCATTACGTGAGGGCAATAAAACAACCTGCTTAGTGTTTCCTTCTGTAATGCCCCCACTGATACTCTGTTTCCACACTATCCTGATATATTCAGGCAATGACATTCAGCCCCATATTCCCGGGGTGGGGGGAAGAAGAAAAAGAAAAAAAACCCAAGTGTCCCACTGCTTCCTGCAGATTCATTATTAGAATTCAAATGTATTGCCAACACATGACATTGCCAACATAATTAGCAATACATGACTTCTCCACTAAGTCCTAATAAAAATCGCATTTAGTTACAAGTTATCGATAGCCAGGGAGTTGAAAAACCTGTTTGTACAACGCCAGGCTATACACCGATTTGTGCCGCTATAGCTAATGTACTGTCAAGAGTAGGTTATTGAAGAGATTTAAGTGGACCAAACAAACTTAAAAATACAAGTTTATGTTTATCATTTGCATTTACTTCATTTGAGCAGCTTATATTCATCACCTCAGTTTTACAGGATCAACTGTGTCCAAATGTTTTCTTTTCAAACAGCTTTAACTTAACCAAAAGTACTATATATTAAATTATTTATAAATCATAAGTAGATACCAAAAAGCCAACCAAAACCATTTTCTAGGCTGTCTGCTGGAATTATTATTTTTAAACATGTTCTAGCACGCAACAAGGGTTACTCTGTCATGACACCCAGTACCAATATAAAGGTGTCTCTTCTGTTCTGGGGAAGGGTATCATTGTGAGCGGCTTTCTAGCAGACAATACCACATCTCTCATCAGACCTACCATCATCTCAACATAACAGTACCAGTTACACACAAGCACTTGGATACCACATAGCATTGTAAATGGAAAATGACCCAAAGAACAGAGAAGACAAAAAAGGAAACAATAATCAGGATTTCTAAGGAAAAAATGTGGAATTATCATGTAATTTTGAAGATCGAGATTGAAGTTCTCTAACATATGTTTAAATGGTTTATATTTTGTTTTTCTAGGTTGGTCTAAAGACCAAGTGATGACAATTTCATTCTGGTCATCACCACTGAGACGGATCTTTAATATGCTTTTACTTCATATGAAGGAATATTCTGCCTTTTCTAAATTAGAAAAAAGTGCTATTATATCGCTTTTCATGTTGTATTTTTGAAAGAATCTAGAACACTTGGAAAGAACAACTGGCATTTATTTGCAATACACCTCAAAACACAAGACTGACAAGACAGAACAGGTAGGGTACATGGCACACTTAATTAGTGCACTAGTTATTTTTTAAACTATATCTGTCAAGGGACATCACTACAACTTACAAACTTTGTACATGGAGATCACAGTAAGCAGCAAACCACAGCAGCAACGGAATCACATGGAGAAGTACAGCAAAGTACTACAGTACCCACATGAAAGGGAAAAACTAGGGGAAAAGCTGCTTAACTATCCTGTTTCATATGAAACCACTGAAGAAGTCATTCTTGTTTCCTCAATCCCTTCTGCCATCACTACAGCCCTGCTCTACTTCTCCATTTATGAAACAACATAGCTATCAGTAATCCAAGAGCGATAGCATCTGTACCAAAGCCAGAGTCATCAGTTTCTAATCTGGCAGGTTACAGGGGACAATACAATAGTCTTCTAGCTAAGAATTAATATCTCACTACTCCTCTATTTCAACAGGAAAAAACCCTCACTGAAGCATTTCGAATAGCAGGGAAGAAAAAGGGAAGAGCCCAGTATGACCACAGACCTAAATAGTTGGCACAAAATTTGCATTTGACTGTCTTTTCATCACTCAAAGTTAAATTTTATGAAGTAATCCAGCAAAATAAGTGACTGCCTTGCCAAGACAGTCATTTTTGTCAAGTGACATATGTTAGATTAAGCAAACATACATGTATGACAAACTTCAGAGACTCATTTTTACCTTCTAGTGAGAGAAGGACAGCTTTATTACTGAATTGCCCAGGCATTTAATTTCTTACCCATTTATTATAGAATTGTATAGAAGAAAACATATATTAGCAGAAACTGTTACCTGTTATACAGAGGGACATCCTTTTCTATCACTTTGCACCTTCTAGGAAGTAAATGCCACAGAAAAGACACATGATCATTTGGCTTTTTAAACCTTTGACATCTTGACTTGTTTAAAAATCAAGATATTGGAAATCACATCATGTAAGGGACTGAAGTTAAATTTAAAAATTATGCAGCAAACTAAACTTACTATTTAGCAATTAAAACAGGCAACGTCTTCCTCAGATGAAAGAAAACAACAGAATTTGGGAGATTACTTTTACCCCTCTTCGAAAAAGAAGCTCTATGGCCTTCATGCACCTTGAGAGAAACAGTCAAAAGAAGTTAAACTCCACAGTTTCATTCTCTAAAAAAACAGGTTAATGCTCCTAAAGTTAAAGCACATTTCCTTTTCCTCTTACTTATTCCTTCAAAAAGAAAGTTAGATACATTAGATTTGCAGTATATGTAGCACTCTTGCTCTCCTATGTACATCATTATGTATAATGGCAGTAAGAGCCTCATTTAACAGTAACTTAAATAGTTCAGGGGTTCCAAAAAAAAGGAGAAAAATAGGAAAAGAAAGCTTTGCATATGCTGAAAGGAGTTATTCTAAAGTTTTGTTCTTGAAAAGCTTGCTTTTTTCCCCTGCTTTCCCCAAAGTGATCAAGTCAATTTTAATCAGTTACATACCTAAGGCAAAGCATCAACTTTTACCTTTGCATTTATTTCATCTCAGCTAGCTCCATGGTACAGCTACCTATCAAAAGCCTGCTCCAAAATAATAATAAAAAAACCCACAAACAAAAAACCCCAAACAGAATATGGAAAGGAAGAACAGCACTATGTGCAGGGCAATAACCAGTTCTACAGGAGAAGCCTGCCTCCTTGTGGCTCAACTAACCGTAAATTGGATTTCTCCAATTTGTTCCATCACACTCAGTAAATCTGGTGAGCCAAGAGAGTAACAAGCTTCTCGTTCAAGGTGGTTTTGGGGTTTGGTTTTGTTGGCCTTTGTTTTTTTTTTCTTTGGTTTCTTTTAGGGGGGGTACAGGGTGTTGGTGAAAAAGAAAGATGTTTCTAATTGTAAAAAGCACTGGCAGAAGTTATCCATCTCTGATTACTGAAAGATTGCTTTTAGCCTCCTCCTCTAGACAGGGTGGGAGGGGACAGAGGTCCAACTTAAAAAAACAACTGGCATTTTTCACATGGCAACAAAAGCAAAAGCTTGTCAGCACTCTGGCACCTAAATCCGGAAGGAAGGCTCCAAACCTCGGCTCAGCTGCAGCTTAACCTAGCAGGCCTCTCCCAATGCCTTGGCTTTCAACGGTAAATCCCCTTTCTGCCTACAGGTCTCCTCCAGGGTATGCAGTGAAGCATGTTGAAAGCACAAAATGATGCAGACATTCCTCTGTCCTGCCCGAAGGGCTCAATTACACGGGGATACTTTCTTAACGCCTAGAAGAGCAAGTTCTTTAGACAACAGCTGGGTTTTGGCTGGGGTCTGGGTTTGCTGGGGTTGGGTTTTTTTCAACCCAGTTCACTCTATTGTGCAAGACCTTAGTGGTTAAAGAACTCAAGACCTGTGTGACAAATACACAAATTCAAATTCACACCAGTCTTAGGAGAGGATCACATCATCAGGACGGCTTTGGCTTGGGAGAGTATGAGTAGCTTTCTAAACATCTTGCAGAAGCTGCTCCATTTTGTGCCAAATCTGAGACACAGAGCATGCACCATTTTTGCTCTGGGTTAGGAAATTTATACACAAAAAGTTTCAGTCTCCACTCCAAAGGCTTTTTAACTTAAAACACATTAAGGGAACACAAAAGTAGCCCACAATTTTCTCAGTCTCACAACCATTGGGCTTGCAACTTGCTTCCTTCTGTGTCACAGCCTCTGTTTTGGCAACTGTTTCTCTAACCTTTAAACAAGTGAATCAGACTCACTCCTTCCAACCCACAACCCAGTGACCTGGCTGGAAAAGGAGTGAACTGAACCCATGTCTCTCTCCTGCTTACAATCATTTTAATTGGAGATTCACTGGAGAGAAGAAAAAAAAAAANTCCTTCTTTTAAAAAAAAAAAAAAAAAAAAAAGTTGACACACCCTAAATTCCAGACACAGAAGATCTGATTTCTTTCTACTACAGTTTTTATGCCTAGGTCTAGAATGAAAAGCATTGTGCCTTCCTATTTTCTTTGTTCTTCTTATTATTTACACACTTACCAATGAGACAGCTTCTGCTTTGTGTGCTTTAGACCCTTTCATGCCTGCTTAGCTCCTGCCAGGCCAGAGCACTGCACACAGGGCTGTGGGTTCCACCACTGTTGCCAGGGACCAAAAACTTAGGCAAAGGCTGTACTGCAAACTGCAACATCCAAATAGCTTCATAGATCTAATTTGAAAGGTTATAAATGGAGAACCAAAATAAGTAGAAGGTTATGTTAACTCTGACACTACTCTAATAAGAGAAACAAATTTAAAAAAAAAAAAAAAAAA
>VXBL01007148.1:2194221-2305403 GCA_013400195.1 Aramus guarauna
GGAAAGAATGTAAGATATTTTTAAATTATTTTCCAGTGTATTTCAAAAGAAAATATTAGCATATTTCAAGAGCGGCGTTGCTAGAATGATTCACAGAATATAAATGCTTCTGTATCAACCACAGCCTTTTAAACAAAAGAGAGATCAAGCATGTGAGAGTACAAATAGGAGTGAAATTTGCAGAAGGAATCATCCAAACTTTGCCTTTGATCTGTAATGCAGACACCTAGATTCGATGGGCCAAATTCTGATCTATTTAGCTAGGGTGTAAACCAGAGGGAATTTCACCCAATTTATTTAAGAGCGCATATAAAACCAGACATAACCACGACCAGAGTCTAATTCAGAGTGTTAGTGTTCATCTTCTCCTAAGTGAAGACCACAAAAGTTCCTCATCCTTTTCTGGAGTTAAATGACTTAGTCAGAGGTGAACAAATCCTTCGGGAGTGCGAACGGAAAGGAGTCCTCACCTTTAGGAATAAGTGAGTCAATCCTTTACTCATGCAAGCAACCTTGTCCTTGCAAAGACAGGAAGGAGGATTTTCAGGTCAGGTCTAAAACAAGGAAAATAGGTTTTAAAAACTTTACAAGGCAAAAAATCTGATCAAGATGCCTGAACCTCTTTGATACACGGAAGAGAATATGTTGCTGATCCAGTTCAGATTAGATTCTTTCAAACGTATGCAGTTATGTCAGAAAGCACATCATTCCTCCTCTCTCATGAGAAAGGTTACTCATTAGCCTAATGTAAGATGTTTTATAACATAGAAATCACGCATTAACGTGAAATTTAAAATACATCTGTAGTGGATTTAAGTTTATTAATGCCTTGAGAGCTTGGGCTGAGTACTCAACCCGAGCCGAGTTTGTGTTTGTAGTGCAAGAATTGTGTTTGTAGTGAAAGATCCTGATCCTGCAAACGTTTATGCAAATGTTTAACTTCATTCAGTGCGTATTCCCATTGGAGTCAGTCAGACTACTCAGACGTTTAAAATTATATGCTCATGGCTGAGTACTTGCAGGATTAAAGGTTAAGTGCAGCTAGCAGGTCTGAAAATCTATGTGGGTGTTTTGCAATTCCTCACTGCACAGTGGTAACAATGAGAAACAGACTACCTCCTCAGCTAAAGACTTGGGAGTCAACATGTCCTTTCCCATCTGTTTAGATGCCAAGAACTATGTTTGTTTAATTTTTCAGCACAGTTTCTGATGCTACCCAGAGTAGGCAGACATGCTGGCAATAGCATTTGAAAGTGGCTCACTTCCAGAAAATCTTGTTACCCTCCAAGAATGTTTTTTGAGCTGTTAAAACCCCAAGTAGCAAATATTGTATCATGCACATTTTACCTTGAAAATAGCACATCACCCTGCCTGACCCGTACAGGGTTTGCCGTGACAGGTCTGAATGCATTCGGGCCTTTTAGAACTAAAGCTCTCCTGTGCTAGACTTTGATATCAAGAAGGTAATATCTTCGCTTTTAAAGCGTAAAGCCATGGCTATTTCCTCTGACAGCAGCTTTTTTATGCCGTTTCCCCATTAGAAATCGATCAACACATTATGTCATGCGATGCAGATATTGTAAATGCTGCATTTTCTCACAAAGGTTTGCGGTATCAGCTTAAGCCCTTGTGCTTCCAAGACAAATGATCCAAATCTGGAAGCCCTTCCTCTCTATTAAAAAAAGTTCAATGTTCAACATTCCTTGGAGCTGCTCAGTTCTCTAAAGAGAGGAAACAGATTCTTTTCCTATGGGTGGTGAAGACAAAGAAAGAACAACTCAGCCTTTGGTAGGCCTCCCGCTAAAGATGGCAGAAGCCAGTACAAACTGCAGTCCCATTGCCAACTATTCTTCCCGAGCTGAGTCATTTAGAGTGTTGGACTGAACCTCAGCAGCACAAAACAAACCTCTTGCGGCATTCTGTAGGCCGATGATCGGATTTCAAAATGTGATACGGCTCAGGAGCATCTCTCATAGGAGAGCGATGATAGATGAAAGAGAGAATCGGCTGCTGAAACAATGACCTCACCTTTGATTGAGGTAATTTGATCCCCCTTTCATTGCATTTATCTGAATTCTGAGGGTCATGCTGGATCCTTCATAGCTGCCAGGAGTGGTAAAGACTGATGATCTACTGTCTGAGACAGGTCAGGAAATTCCATCCTTTCCTCTTGAGCAAGACTACGTTGCAGCGGTGCATAGCTGTAGTCCCGTAAGTCATTGGAGGCTAGGGGTAAACACTACGTGCTAATGCATAATACAAACGTCTATTTTTGAGCAACAAAGACAAATGTGAACACATCACACAATGGTACTGTAATCTCAACTGGTACTTGGTCTATTCAGACACATAATGTAGGTCAGGAAGGCTACAGCCAAGTAATTTGAGGCTATCTATCTATGATACAGCTTTGCTACAGCAAAATACAGCTAAATTAGCCTAGAATAACATTCCTGGAGATCAAGGAAGAGATTTCCCCAAGTCAGAGTGTTCTACCAGAAGCAGGTTTTGCTTATCTCTTTAAATAAAGCATTTCCTGGCTAATTGCACCATCGTCAGCTCACCACAGGGAATGTGAGGGAAAGGGGAAAAGAACAAAAGCAGAGAGGAATGAAGGAGAAGTGGCAGGAAGGGAGGTGAGAGTACAAGGAAGCAACATAGGCCTTTGCCTTTCAAAGATACTGCACCATATCCAGAGTGTCTCTCTGCAGTGTCTGAATTGGAAAGACTGATACCTAAGTATTGCAAATGCTTCTCTGCAGTGACTGTATATGATTCAGAGGGGGGGAGAGAGAGAAAATCTTTCCCTGCTATAAAATATTTTATTTTCAGCTGGACAGTAGAAAGCATCTCCTTACTTCTTCCCCACTTCTCTTACAGTAAGAGTTAAATAAAAGTGCTTTCAGTCTGAGACATGGGAAGCAGGTCTCTGGTTTTCTGGAGAAGCATCCTAATAACTGGCAATGATAAGGTGCCATAGTGGACAGGCTGAATACAGCTTAGATATCTTTGATGAAGCTTTTTTTTTTTTTTTTTTAAATATATCATTCTTCCGTGTTCAAACTGTTGGCTCCCACTCAGATGCACACAGTGGAACCCACGCCTTCAAAGTGGTACGCTGCCCATAGCAGCCTACCCACGCTATTCCTCCTGGACACCGTGCAGGCTGACAGTCAGCAGTGCTGTACACCCCCAGAGACTCCTCTGTGCCGGTGAAGGACACCACTCCCCACACACCTGCCTTACCACCGTGTCTGCTTCTTCCATTACAACTGTGGCTAAACAAATAAACTCCAGCGATGTATTTTTATTAATGCTATAGATTATACTCCCCGATACTGTTCAAAAGTATTTTGCACTGTGCAGTTAAAAGTAGGTTTTTTTTCACGCGGCATATATCATTGATAAATATGTTACTTTATCGTGGCCATTTGCATATTTGCCAATTTGCAAAATTTGGTGTTTGGCTCTCACAGTCATTAAAACAAATTGCACAGGTCTTCTGTATCACATTCAAGAGCATATTTCATGTAAGAGGGAAAAGAGATGCTCACAGCTATTTCAGTTCACATACCCTCTAGAAGTCATATATTGATTTCTCCCAAATTTAATCTTTCAGTGCTTTGGAACAGACAGTAAATAGGCTCGCTTACCACAGGGGATGGAAATTGACCTCGGTTGTAGTCTTCATGACCCTTTTGGCTTCAAGCCTTTATCATCATCTGTTGAAATCATGAAAGATACTATTTCTGAAAACAGGGCCAAAACCAGAAAATCTGGAGAAATTAGTTTTACACTGTTCCTCTTCCAACAGAAGTAGCCAGATCCACCCTCTGTGTAACATGGCTGAACCACGATGAACTTGGCCCTGACGCCTATCGCACAAACAAAATAATTTGAAAGAGAAACTGGGATTGCCCTGCAGAGACCCTGTAGTTTCCATCCCCTTTGTTCTTTCAAGAGTTTCAGGTAGACAAGTGACCGTTTTCTTCCAAGAAGTCAAACAGCAAATAAAATATCTTTCCGTCCTGTTTCTGTAAGCTGAAAGCCTGTGGGTTTGTGAACTGAGGTGAAGATCCTTTTTTCTTTGTCTTTCTACCAGAGAGTCGCTCACTGTTTTCTCTGGTTTTCAAAACTATTTCCGAGCTGAGAAAAACATGCACCTGCTGGAGAGATGGTCAAATAATGATTTTACTTTTATTTGTAAATTAGATTCTTCCAGAACATACAGGTGTAAATGAGGCCTTCTCTATTGAAATAACATTTTTGGGCTCAGGAATTCCCCAGCAAGGTCGTTCCTTCCATAAGTCCAAGATTTGCCCGATTGTCATCTCACATGCACTGGTGTAAATTGGGAGTAACTCTATAGAAGGCTATGTCACTACAGCAGGCTAAAAGTGATGTAAGTTGAGAAGAAGAAATAGGTTTTTCATATAGCTCCTTTTCTCACTGAAAGGTGGCAACACACAGTGGAGAAAAAAAAAAAAAGGCATTTGCACAGAGTACTGCACTTCTACGAACACTTTGCACAGAACGGCCCTAAAAACTGTCACCACCGGAGACTTTGTGCATGGTAATGCTCACAGGGCCACTGTCAGCCCCATAGGCTTCTGTGCAGGGAGGGGCGGTGGCAGAGGAGGCAAGGGTAAGGAAGGCATGGGAAGAGGAAGAGGAAGAGGAAGAGGAAGAGGAAGAGGAAGAGGAAGAGGAAGAGGAGAATCAGAAAAGACAGGACATGCTCTCTGCTTGGTTACATATGGGCATATACTGGTTGTGTCAGGAAGCCCAGCATGAGGGACATGCCTTCCCACCATAGGCTCTCACGCATCACTTGTTAAGGAGGGGAAACCCCCCACATTTTAGGTAATGCTTCCTGCTGTGATGCTGGGAATAGAAAACTCTGTGAAGCTGAACGAGAAAAACTCATACTCGTACAGCACTTCTGCCGTATACTTAATTTTCTTTCTTGCTGCCTGAGTCATCCCCTCTAGCTGGATGTCCCAGGACAGTCTTACAGGAACAAACATCCTTGGCTGTACTGCACAGTATAAAACATTTACCAGCTATTCTTTGTGTGTCCTTGTTTCAGAAGAGCTCACTAAATACTTGCCTAGGGACACAGATGTACCCGCAGAGGTGCAGCGTGACAGTGGCGAGACAAATGTGCATACACAATATTGACCTTGGCGGTCCTCTGCCATGTGGAGCACCAGCTGAAATCCTAGCAGTCCGCCAGCAGAAATCCTGTCTTTAACCAGTACAGTGCCTGCCAAGCCTAGCAGCGTCTCACCTAAACCATTACTTGTCTGAGTCATCTGCCCTTTCAGGATCCTGCATGCTTCGTGCCCCGGAGCGGTTGAAACCCGGAGCTCTGGCTGACGAGAGTGCAGAGCACATGGCGGCCCGATACTGCAGACACTGTCGCACCTGAAGGCAAGGATCCCATCAGGAACAGGGCCGTGTCACCGCACGTTAGCCAGGCACACACCCACACACTGCAGAGAAACCCTGTACTTAAGAAATTTATCTCCCTGTGCTCCCACGCTTCCCCAGGGCTCTGTCAAGCCACTGGTAGAGGATTTCAGCCAGGAAAAAAAGCAGCATCCTCTGTGCTTGGGTGTCATGGTTTTCCCTGCCTTCTGATGGGACCTTGCTAGGGGCTGGATGTCATGGGAAGCCTCACCTGCTGCAGGACCACTGTCAGCATTTATCTTGCTCTTTTCTGCTTCTATTTCACTTTATCAATCAGCTTCACAGAGTTTGTCTGTCTTCCTGGTAGGCAGATTTCTTTCCAATTTGATGAAGGGCAGTGCATTTTCTTGCTACAATTAATCACATGTTTTCTGGCATGTGATTAAATAACAATAATTAACCCAGCAGTTGCAGTTTCCTTGGGTTAGATCATGATGCTCTCTGCTGGCTCTCCATAGCGTTTGCTTGCTGTCTACACTGCTTTCTTGGCTAGGTTACCTTCAGGCGTACTATGTGCTTGCGTAACAATAATAAACAGGAAAAATAAGGAGGTTCATAAGATTATTATTTCAGTTAGATTTTCTGTTCTAAAAGCCAAAAAAACATCAACAGGCCCAATACACTAAGGCGAACTGTTTATTCCCTCTACTCGCTAACACATTGAGCTGTTGTATAGCTGTATCAAAGAATTTGATGGGACACCAAATTAGCTCAGGATCCCACTGGTACTTCAGCTGCTGAATTTGATCAGCCATGATCTCATGAGCCATCACCTCATGAAGAGAAGGAGAGAGGAAAGATGGGGACTTTGCATTTGAAAGACCTGAAAAGATTCAGATCTTGAGCGCTTGTCTGGGTCGGTCTGCACATGTCATTGTTTTGGTTCTTGAAAAATTTTACTCTGCTGCTGCACATGAAAAAAGCCTTGAAATAAAGGGCTTCCAAGAGCCAGAAGAGGTCCTGACAGGACTTCTACTCCCCATGCCCCAGCTGAGGAAGCAGGGTCCTGTTGGGAACTTGAGGCAGTAGCTGATACACGTCTGAGAGGAGTCAGTGTGCTTCTGACATCCCAAGAAACACAGAACCAAAAGGCTCGCACCTACAAACACAACAGAGTTCTGTATTTGCAATTTTCCAGGTGGAGGAGTTTCTCCTTCCAAAGGAAATAAAGTCTTCAGAGAGGAACCTCTGCAATGTAGGAAACCCTGCCAGAGCTGTGCTTTTATTCTGCATGCCCCATGGGGAGTCACGTTACCTAGAGCTGAGAAAAGTTTGAATAAATAAATCAGCTGAGCCAAGGCCTCTTTTCAGTGTGTAACCAGTTACCCCCTTCCCATATAAATCTTCCTGCCAAGATTTTCCTCTGCTGCCTTGAGAAAAGCCTAGAAGCATTCAGACTGGTCCTGCCACAAGCAGGCTCTCCACGGGTCTGCTGGGAGAGCTGGCAGACGCAGGCGGCTGGTAACAGCACACGGGGCTCCCAGTATCTGCCAGGGAGACCGGGCCGGGCTACTCAGTCCCCCAAAGCCGTTCAACAGCTGTCTGTGGGATGGGCTGGTCCCAGGCCACTCGTAGTGGATCAGAATCCACAGCACAGGTTATGATCAACATTTGCACTTGCGTTGTGGGTTGTTCCAGGGACCGCAACCGAGTGAGTACACTGGTCTCCATCCTGCCGGGCTGAGATACGCCCCAGTGAGGAAGCCTTAGTAAAGCCAGTACTGATCCTGTACCTGCTCTATTGGAAAGAAAGGGAACATCGGTATGGAGGCTGTTGATCTGGCACCAATAAATTCACTGAAACCAACCAAAACATAAAAAACAGCTGCAATTGGAATTTAATGTGTTTTCAGCTTGTTGTTCCAGTCAGATCTCCACCCTACACAGAGAAAGCAGCATCAAGTAAAGGCAGGATGAATACCTTCTGGAAGCAAAAAGATGTATTTTGTCAATTGATTACACAGATGGGAAAACCATACAAGCAGTGGCAAGGTTGACAGCAATTTGGGAGAGCTGGTAACATCCCAAAGGCTAAGGAAAGTATCTTCTTTGTCCAACACTTCTTGACATTTCTTCAGAAAGCAAGTTCGCAAACTGTGCATTTCTGAGTTCAGACAAAACCTCCCAGGCTTGTCAAAAGTATATGTGCTGCAATTGCCAACCCAGGGCTGTAAGACTACTATAGGTGTTGCGATTTCTTTTTTTTTTCTTTTTCTTTTCTTTTTTTTTTTTTTTTCTTGCTAGAGATGGCTCTTGTGACTCCTGAGCAAGATGAATTCTGTCACTGTGCCAATTCTTAGCACTAGGCAATGGAGGGCAAAGATAAGGCTTCAGATGTGTCCCACTTATATGTCAAAATACTGCAACACTGACAAGTATTTTAGTGCTGTACATTCCCTGAATGCTAAACTTCTTTCTGGTACTATCTTGTGCTCTACAATATGGCTCTTTTTATATTTCAGTTTACCGGTGTCCTTTTTCATTTGCAGTTAGGCTGGTAGGGGAAGAAAACTCCTCACAAAAATTAGGATTGTGTTTTTTCCACACTCAAGTATGTAGCACATGCAAACTATTCACACAAACTGGGATTAGAAGTCCTAGAGCTAAATTACACCTTTTTCATGCTGAAGTGTTCTTTATCAGAACTTAACTCACTATTTATCTTTGCAAGGTTTAAAAAGAATGTTTTATTACCTAGCTCAGTATTTTTGTGCCATCCTCAGAGATGATGGAGTGGAGAGTGCACTTATAAAATTTGCGGATGACACCGAGGTGGGAATGGATGCAAGCACTTCAGAGGATGGGATCAGAATTCAAAATTATCTCCATACATTGGAGAAATGGTCTAAAACTAGCAAGACAGAATTTAGAAACAGCACGTACAAAGCACTACATGAAGAAATGAAAGATCAAATGCACAAATACAAAATGAGGAGTCATGGAAGAGGTGGAAGGACTGAAAAAAAAAAAAAGTGTGTGAGAGAGCTACTGTAGGACTCAAAGCAAATACGAGCAAAGCAGGGAAATCTCCTGAAAGGCAAAACTCATACTGAGATGTATTATTACAGGAGTGTCATGTGCAACAGGGAATTACTCAGCTCTGCAAGGCACTGGTGAAGACCCAGCTGGAGTATTGGATCTAGTTCTGGGTGGCTTTTAAAAAGAGCAACAAGAATATAAGACATTTAGAGAACGTGGCCTACCAGAAACATCTCCGATAATGAGTTTGGTCTCTCTATAAGCTCCAAAGGGAGTTTTTAGAATACTTTTCCAGTATATGAAAGACTGTCCAAGAAAGGACAACACTCATTTCTTCCCTTTGCCCAGTTTTCAGGAAAGAATCCGCTAGATCCTGCAGAATGGCAGTTAGATATTGGAGGAAAATCCAAGGCTTGGTAATAATCCTTAGGAGACTCGGGACTCTACACTAGCAGAGGATTTTAGGAATAGATCAGTGCTACAGGTATGTTTGACCCCACTTGGAGCAGGGAAATTATCTCAGTGGTTTCATATAGCTTCTCGACATTCTCAATCCTATTTTAACAGCTCCATCCAGTTCCTTTTTGTTTGCAACAGTGTAGTGTTGAAGCTGAGCTGCAGGTGCTTTTCAGTCGCTTCAACAACTTTGGCAGTTACAAATTCAGTATCAGACACCTTTCCTTTCTCATGCTTTTGTTGAACAAGCAGGGACCATTCTCATCATCTAACTCTGCTCCTTGCTCGCATCCGTGGGTTTCCCACAGTCCCGAGGGGGTTGCATTCTCTCCCCAGCGTACTGCGGATGTTCCCAGCTACGTGACATGGGTACACTCAAGTGGTCACACATGCTCCCCTTCCAGTCACTCCTTGATCTTGTTCTGATATGGGACTCTACTCATGACATTTTCTAGGTCACCCTGAATTTCTGTTCTCACTGTGGTTGAAAACAGAGAAGGTTTAGTCAGGGTTCAGCTGTTCATGAAGACCCTCAGGCTCCAATCTCTACCCCAGGATCAACCCCACTGAAGGCAAAGCTTGAGCTGTGGGATGCTGCAGCCCCCCAACCTGACCCGTGGGCTGCTGTGCAGGTGCTGTGTGAGCCCTGAACTGCTGTGAGCCCCACATCCCTGCCTGCCAGGTTCCAGAAAATGAGGAATCCACAGCATTGTTCCAGTTTACCCCCTGCATGCTGCTTCACAAGGAGTCCCATAAAACAAAAGTCTCTGCCAGAGCCTGAAAGCCCAGCACCCCTGGCAAATCCCTCCTCTCCCACTGCACTGCAGGCCTGCCAACAGCTTTACGATCCAGGGACCTGGAGGAAAGGACCAGACTCTTTCCTCCACGTAGGTTTGTAATAGAGCACCAGGGAGTGCCCGTGCAGCAAGAAAATGAAGATACCACCATCCCCTCATCTGCTCCCTATCTTAGTGGTGCAGAGTAGCATGGGCACCGTTTTGTCCGGGTCTCTGCTCTGTTGTGTGCTGCAGACTGTAGCGCCGTATCAACGTGTGTGAGATAACTTCAAATTATGAGAAACCGTTTAGCTGCAGGAGGATGGAGCACCACACAGGCTGATTTGCCCTGCTTCACCGTGGCTCTTACAAGTGATTTTGTTCACAGCCCGAAAACCCCAGCACTGCAATTAGCACGGAGAGTAAAGCTGGATGGCAACCTCAGGACTGAGACTGGAGATCTCCCTGGCATCACCCTGCAGTGCTTTCGTTATGGTTGGCGAATATCCTCCTCCCTCGCCTCTGACAGGCAACCAGACCTGTGTGAGGAGGTAGTAAAGCAAAATGTAAAAGCTTTCATGCAAGTAATTATTTTCTTGCAAAGTATAAAAAAAGTGCAATTGCCTGTATTTTCAAAAGAATTTTTTCGTTCAAAAAAGATTTTAAGTCAGAGTAAAGGACGGCTGCTGGTAGAACTCTAATTTGCTCATAACAAGCTGTCAGGCTTCTGATACATCAGCGTGCACCAAGAAAAGTCACTGCCTGGATGCACTCAAGTGAGTTCTAGCCACCCCAGAAAAGCTCAGTGAAACTTCTGAAGAGGGAGATTCACACCCCAAAATGCAGGGGCTCAGGTACGCATCATTCAGCCACCACCAGACCTGACCAGTTCTTCTCCTGCCTCTCAGCAATCATGCATTTCAGAAAGTGAAAAATCAAAATTTGTTTCCACAACATTCTGTCATCAGCCTTTCCACAGTAACATTGATTTTTCTTTTTTCTCTTGCACTTTCTCAGCCATCCAATTCTCCATCCTCCTGCCAGATTCTGATCCCTTCTCTCATGCAGACAGGCCCTTTGCTCTGCAGAGCATCCCCCTGAGGTCACTGGCTTACCCACAAGCCAGTTGTTGTGCATAAGGATGGTAAAGTCTGGTTCTACTTGCTTTTTACTTCCATTCACAGACTATGTTTTCCCATCCCATAACTTCAACGTGTTAATTTTAACATTTTTCCATCCTTCAGCATCTTTCTTTTTCTCCTTCCTTTCACAGCTCTTAATTTTTCTATTTTTTTCTTCCCATTCCCCAGTTCCCTCTCCCAATTCACTATAAGAAAAGTGAACACCCAGTAAAATTGTCTTTTTTTCCCATCTCTTCTCCTTTTCTTCTCTTCCAGTCCTTTTCTCTAACTCTATCCTTTCTTCCATTTACTTTTCTTACTTCCTCAGCCATTTACCGATTTATTTACTTCTATGTTTATTGCTTTTGGCTATTGTCCTCACAGAAGCCCTCACATTTTTCACATTTCCCACCAGTTCCCATGTCTCCTGCAGCTGGGGTAAGTTTCTGTACTCAACCCCTGCAGCTATGGGCACACTACAAGCCAGAGTGCCAATTGCAGCTGATAGAATGCCTAGTTTTACATTAGCTGAGCATTAAAAACAGTAGGACTATAGCTATGTAGGGTTTAGTATGGACTGCAAAGTCTGTGCAAGATCTTAATAAACACATGGGGGTTTAGCTGTGGCTCCACTCTATGCTGCGACAGCCACACGAAGCCCAAGCGAGCTGTAAGCTCATCCTTGTGTACTTTACACATAGTAAAGTAGCTGTAAGAGGCAGAGTGGGGAGCTCACAACCTCCACAATCAGGGCATAGCAGCCTTTAACTGCCTGTGCGTTACACCGTCCTGCATTGCTCCAAAACGCTTGGACTAATGCAGAAATTCCGCTGGAGTCCAAAGGGGGATGTTCCCAGGGCTTTCCCAGGAGAAATGGTCCTGTCTAGAAATGGCAGTGGAGACAGCTGCCCCCCCTTTCCTTAGGTACCCCTTCCCCACAACTCATGGCACCACAGCACATCTCTGCCTAGTTTGCCAAATGCCTGGGAATATAGCCTTGTGGCTGCTCCCTGCAGAGCTCACAAGGAAATAATCTTCCCCCAGACCAGTGGGACCTTTTGTAGCCCCTTGGTGAGCAGCGTGTAGAGGGTTCAAGCAGGGAAGAAGGTAATGCAGGTTAACTTTTTGGTTGTGCAACATCTCACATCACCAAATGCCCTGCTTGTGTGCCATTCACATCCGGGAGAATTTTGCTTTTGTGTTCAAAGGAATAAGAGAAGCCTTGTGGTATTTGCTTCCGATAAGATACAGCACTTTTTCAGCATGTGAGGAGGGGGATAAAAGAAATAAGAGAAAGAAAATAAAAGGAAAAGCAGATTGGTGCAATTTAGGAACGGGGTACTGGCATTCCCACTGCAGCTGATTTAAGTCCCAGTTTCTCAGCAAGGCCAGATCCCCAAAGGTGTTTGAATGTACAGCCAGCAAACAAAACAAAGAAGAGCTTGGTACCTAATGCACCCGTGTGAAACTCTTTGATGGTAAGCCGGTAAGATAAGGGAGTGAAAGCCAGACTCACCAGAGGACAACACGCCAGTTTAACTTGGCTGAGAGTCAGGCTCTGCGTGCATTTCCTACACAGTGTAGAAACTGAGCTCATTGGCAACGCTCAATAAATAAATAACGATAACAAAATTTGAAGCACAACCAAAAGGATACACAGAAATTACTTGTGTGTGGAATTCCCTTCGATATGGCATGTTGCCTTCAGCACAGGGAAATGCACTTCCATTGGAAGCTGCTAGTAAAGTAACTGTTACTTTTCACCACTTATTCCAGGGTGATAAAAACAATAATCTGAGACTGTGGTAGGTCAAATAGTATATAAATTATCAGGCAGATTATATTGCAGGTCCATAAACCAAAAGGATGGTGTTCTGGGAATAATGACTGAAGCGTTAAAGATATCTGAATTCTCCTCCTAACATACGGTCCAACCTTTGTATCTTGATGACCTGCCAGACTTGTCTATGGTGCATCACTTGTTATTTGTGAGAGAGGACTGGGGAAAATAAAAAGGCTGGATGAGCGCAGAAGGCACAAAAGCCTATGTTGATGGAACAACATCTATCTCAGAAATTGTCCTTTCTTCTCATGTTGCTCAAAACTGCTGCAGTGAAACAAGGGATTTCTAGTTGCAGGATACGGACCCAGGAGATTTTTCTGTGGATCTGTACTGTTCTTTTGAGAATGAGTGCAAGGCACAAAAGAGTAAGCTGCAGCAATAAAATGCTGTGCAATGGGTAGCAGATAAATAATTCAGGGCTATGGACAAGCAGGTGAACACCAGCTGGTTCAAGTTGGTATTAACTGCATCTCGTATTGCAAATCGGTGTCTTGGATTGGAAGCTACTTGCCGTCAATAGACATCTCAGCTATTCACATTCAGGCACTTCAGGCAAACATTTATGAGCCACTGCCTGACCTAGTGCAACCAGAAGCATTGCTGCATTGGAGCAAGTAACTGGCCATCCCTCTAGCTCGGCTTCTGGTCTCCAGCTGTGACCGGAGCAGCACAAATCACAGGACATCCCCACAAATTCATCCAGGCAGCGGAGCTCAGCCCTGGGCTAGCAGGACCTCTGACCCCCTCGGTAAACACCTTAAAGGGTGATACTGATGACTTGCAATTGTAATGGACTCAAGCTTGCTCCTGTCATAGATAAGGGTGATTTCCCATGGAAATTCAGTTGGGAGCAGGATAAAACCACAGGATCATATCATCTCTGCTGTGGTGATAAGAGAATATCGTGTAATTGCCATTAATACTATAGCCAGACAAGAATCATGCTGTCATACAACCACATGAGGAAAAAAGCCTCTAAATCAAATAGATTTAAATCAGATTTAAGGCACATCATCAAGTGCCAGAAGAAAACCTATAAGGAAGCAATGGAGAAATGAAGAGAAGGATTAGAAGTGATAAGACACTTGCGTTCTGGGCACAAGTAGCACAGTTTTATTCTTTAGAAGATACAATTAGGAAATACTGAACCATGTTATTAGCATCTAATAAATATTTACTCAGAACAGTTGACTCTGCACTTACAACTGAAGTGAGATTTGCAGAGAATGAGGTAGTATTTTTATGAATGAGTGAGAGAAGTTTATTCTGCCTATAGCAGCAAAAAGAAGGCACAAAAGCCGTCTGCTAAGATGGAAAATCACTTGCTATCCAGTCTTGTCTGCCATCACTCTATAGAGGCAAGTGCTTATCCCCTACTGCTTACAATGCAGATCTCCTTTAGGGGATTTCGGACCTGTTCACCCTGCTCGCATAAAACCCCCTGGCTGCAATACATTGATGGGTCTGGACCAGATGACATGAATCTCAAAAAGTGAGCCTCCACATCAACAGGTGACAACAGCTTCTTGGCCAACATCTGGGAGAGGGAGCAAACCTGAGATCTTCTGTATGAAAACCACCAGCTCTTTCCAAAAAGCCCCAGGCACCAGCAGAGAGGGTGTCTTCCAAAACCCACTCATCAGAGGTGAGTTCTTCTGCTTATGGGGTTTGTCATGATTGGAAAGCACAGCATACACCACTTGTGTCATGGACACATCCTTTCAGCCTAGGAGGACTATGTGGGAGAAACACAGAGCTGAAAGAAAGTTGGATCTAGGATTTGTGATACTTGGATTTTTAATGTGATGTGCAACTGCAGGGGGAGGTGGGAGGGGATGAAAAAAAGCTCCAGGTTCGGGTCAAAGTGAACCGGAATGAATCAGAAGGTTTGTGAAATAAATAACAGCCTGCTCAAAATGAGTTCTCCTGAAATATTTTGACTTGCAATAGTTTGTTTCTATTTTGAATTATGTTACCATTTAATAATAATAACAAAAGATTTCCCAGGGTTTCCCCAAACAAAACACTGAACATCAAAACCATGAACACAAGTATTTTGAAATCCTGGATTTGCCACATTTGACTGAAATTCATGAATGTCTTGGTGCTCTTCCACAAATTCCATGGTTTTCTGAGTGAAAATGTACTGTTTCTCAAAGAACCGCACCTCTTCGTATTTGCAACCGCTCTTACCCTCTGTGCGTTGCATAGAGGCTTGCTACGTGTACTTACTGGGGGCTGCAGAGATGGTTGCCAAATGCTTCCCCAATCTGTCCTGTGACAAGCAGCTACTGACTTTTTTGGAGGTGGCATTCAAATGGCACTCTCAAACAAACATTCAATGTAAAAGTACTTAAAATATGACACAGGTCCCCTGCTGTGATGTTCTAGATATACAGTTTCCAACAGCAAAACTGTGTTGTTTTTTTTTTTACCACCCTTCTAACACTCAGCAGTGCTTTCTTCTGTCTGAATTTACCCTTATAAATAGCAGCGTGGTGGTGATAAACATTGTATTCTCAGTGTCATTCTATCTCAGAAAAACCCCAAACCCACAAATACAAGATTGTCAGTTTTACATTAGTATTGATATACAGTTATATTTTAGCCAAATCTTCACAGTTCTTTCAGAACTGAGTTTGAAGTCTTTTTTATGCTTCCAGGTCACTATGTCTCTGTTGGGATTCATCAAAGTGCTACTTGCTGTGCTGCCATGTTGTAGCTGTAAAATATTCTAATCTGGATGTTTAAGTACTGTTTATAAATTGAAACCTCCAAGAAAAAGGAAAAAGAGTAAACTTTCCTCGCTAAACAATGTATGATTTTGCTTAAAATTTACTGCAGCCAGAAACAATGTGGGCAGAAGAATGTGGGTTTGTTCATGCTGTTTCCTTCAGCTGGAGGAACATGCTCCGGGCGTGCGAAGTGACGGAGCTGAGCACGAGCCAGCACCAGCACCCGTGGGCTTCTGGCTCTCGCTCCTCTGCCGAAGCCACCGCACGTCCCCGCTGACACGGGCACGGGGGTTTTCACAGGGAAGTCTTCACGGGGTTTTCGGGAAGTAGGTTACTGCAATGCCTCACGTCTGCCTCAGGGTCATCAGGTGCCCAAAACTTCCTTAAACTTGGTATCTCTCCCGCCGCCTTAGGCATGGAAGAGAGGTTCATTTGGGGCTTGTTGATACGGGGACATTCAGAATTAAATTGATTTAACTTTGGAAGTGGATTAGGTGCTGACACAATCAGCGGCGGATTAAACACTCTTGTTCAGAAATAGAGAGCCCCTAATTCAGTTTATCTTAATCCACTCTGGAAGTGAATGAATGAAAGCTGTGACCGAAGCGAGGGGAAGGCAGGCCTGGGTGCAACAGCCGCCGTGCTCCCCCAGCTCTCCCCCGGCCGCTCGGCAGGGCCTGCCAGCCCGCACCAAGGCTCAGAGAAGGAGGGGAGGGAGAAAGCAAGCCTCCGCTCCCTCCTCACCGCCGCACCTTGCAGGAATGGTTCGGGGTCTCAGCAGTACCCCCTCCACTGCCATACCAGGCCCTGGCGTGGTTGATGAGTCCTCAGACCTATCTTTGGAAATCTTCCTTTCTTCATCCTCTTTAGGTATTTCAAGAAGTGAGGTTCTGGCAAGGTCAAAGCAAAGACCAACTGCCAAATCAATCTGATGCTGAGAACGAAAACCAAAGATTTGGCATAAAGGTGCCGAGGCTTTTGAAAGTTTGCCAGCAAAAAACTGGTGCTGGAATAGGAGGACAAACCCTGCAACCTGTTTAGGCACCAGCTGGCAGTGCTGCACGACCCACAGCAGTCTCCTCCTGCTCACCTTTAGCTGTGCCCGTCTCCCAGGAATGATGAGTGCTTGTTATTAAAACCCAGGCTGCCGGGGTTTATTTACTTCACGCTACGTACAGAGAAACAAGAGAAGTGTGAGGGAGTCAGCCCTGGTTGTCAGGCCCGGCTGTAGCACAGGCATGGCTTTCTCCTGAGTGGAGGCAGCTGGGGACGCAGGAGGGGAAGGTCTCTCGAGACCTGCCAGCCATAAGCGCGTGCCCTTCAGCCTGAGACACCTCAGCACCCTTTGCTAAAGCACATTCTCTTTTCCATTTGAAATCCCGTGACCTGCCATAAATAACCGCGTTAGCCCAGCCGATGCCAAGGGAGCGCCGTGCGGAAAGCGGCTCGCAGTCTGGCACCGCGCTGCCTCACCAACAGCAGTTTGCTTTCGCTTAAGGTCCCCGGTTTGGGCCTGCCTTGCCCCAGCCGAAACGCAGCCGCTCTGCTTTCAGACGCCTGCCCGTGCTCCCAGCGCAAGCGCCGCTCGCCCCCCTGCCTTGCCTTTTCCAAACGCTCACAGTAGTGCGCTACGCTGAATAATGGCAACTTGAAAAAAATTGGAATCTCTTCAGACTTCAATTGACCTTAAATACAAGTTCTGTTTCTAAAATCCCTTCCTCAGCAAAAGCGGATGTCTGGGAGAATGGGTAATGGAACATAGAGGACTGCTGCCTCTCGCCGTGCTCGGCAATTACCAAAAATTGTTACTGTTTGATGGCAAGTTCTGTGTGATTGTACACTCGTAGCAGCGACGACGTTGAGCCCATTCCATGCTTTCTGCTAACATGCCATTAGGTAACTGGTAAAGCTCCAGCTCCGTTGCTGCAGCTCACCAAAGCAAAACAGCAGTTGAGTGCAGATCCAATTATAAGTATTTTACAGTGTAATAAGTTTATTTTAAGTTATTATACTTAATATAAGTATATTACAGTGTAATAGGGTATTACTAGGCAAGTTTTTATTTGTACAGATCCCGGCTACAGTCACACATGGAAATACCACCCCTAACCATTCACAAATTATACCTGTGACATGAACTTTTGTGTTTGCTAACAGTAAAATTACTCGCAGAGAGATGGAGAATGAACAGGTGACTTGGAACCATCCAACAGCTTACAGACACTCGGGTTGTGGCAGTCACCGTGGGACCAGGCGCTTATTTGGGATGACCTTACCGCTCTTACATTATGTGGCTGCCTCTCACCTGAGTGCAACTTTTGTATGGCTGTACATTACCTATTTCACACACACACACACACGTACACTAACATACGCACACGTACATCCCTCTTTTCAGTGGCTGAATTCAGGAGTCCTAATATGCAATCTATTTGTTTGATTTGGTAAATCTGAAAAGACTACATCTGAAGTGCGGTAAGATAAATATACCAGCCTATCTGACAATGCTATATACTCTGTCTAAATATATATGGAATGCTTAGAAAAATGTACCCATGTATATACGTAGAGTCAGACAGAAAGATGTCATTTATATGTATGTGTATATACACATATGTACATATATATATATAATATTTCAAAACTAAAAAGGAGATTTAGTCACACAGTTTCTTGATGTGAACTGATACTGTATGTCTATCTGCATACACACATGTGCACGCACTGCTGGTACTGTAAAAGCCATCTGCGCTTGCACTGTATAGCAATTTTAGTCACATTTCCCATGGAAATAATGATTTATGAAATCATCCTCCTTCTGCCTGCTTGTTCTTTTTGCAATCCCAAACCTTTTTAGCAGCTCCAGCCTTACCTGGAGATAGCTAATTTGTTACAGAATCCATGGAAATAGGCATCCAGACAGAGGATAGAGCCCAAATCTGCATCGTGACTGAGGTAGAGGCTATAGTATGAACTTAACTTCATTTTAACCCACAGAATCTGCAAGAGACAGCAAATGTAAAAGTCTAGCAGCCCTAGGAAAATTTAAATGGGAACTTTCATTAACCACCAGACCCGAGCCGATGGGAAGGCTGGCTCCATTAGTTCCAGTGCTCATGGCACAACTTTGTTTCTGTTGATCTGAAGGATGATGTTCCTCCGTCCATTTCCGGATTGGACCTTCAGCAAATACACTCATCCTGTACAATTTTGCTCGTACCCAACATTCTTCTATTTGTTAAGGGGCTGAATGACTCACTTCCAGTGAGTGATTTCAGATTTTGTGTGAGTGACATATGTGTCAGAAGGAATTAGACCAAGACTTAAATGATGGGGGGAAAAGGGCCCAAGTATAATGATTTCTGGGTCTGGCAGCTGTATTAAACAATAAAAGAATTTCCAAGTTTGTTTTTCTTGCTCCAAATCCTCAACCTTATTCCCTTCCCAAAGACATAAGGCAGGGTGAAAATGATGCACACCTTAGCAAAATTTGTCCACCACAAATGGAAAAAGGGAGGTTCACAGCCCACACAAAATAGTGGGAGAGTCTCAGCTGAACTGGAGATTTATGCAGCCTGGAGGTTATTCCAGATGACGATGGGAAGAAGGTGGTTTCAGGTCTCCCAGCCCTTCTCGGTCTCCTGACCAAAACCCTTGCCAAGCTGGAACGGCACAGCAAGAATTGGCTCCTTCACAGCAGTTTTCACACACCACACTCCCGGAGACGCCAGGGCAGGAGCCAAGCGACTTAATACAGCAAGCGGCTCTAATTGCAGATCTCTGAACTTGCTAAGGGTTAGACACCTGGACCGCCTAAGAGGTCCTCCTGGTGTAGGAAATCATGCACTTCCACACTGCATAAACATTCCCATATTGTGGGTTTTGCATACGATGGCAAGATAGAGCTCATTGGGATTCAAGTCACCTCATTCCCATTAATCATGTTAATAATTGAAAACATATGTTCAGCTTGAAAGCACAGCAAGAGAGTTAGGCAACCCTACATGGAAGTGTGCTGTTACCTAATTCTAATGATACTCATTAACATACCCTTGCCAACCTCACACAGAAAATCCTCCCCCTAAAATCAGGTGCAGTGCTTGCTGTTAACTTCTTGTATTCCAGCCTGACAAAGCCCTTCCCCGGCCACTCGTTTTACCTCTGAAATTCCTTTCAGTTAAGTCTGACCCTTCTCCACAGCACGGGCATGGTGCAAGTGGTGAGCTCTTCTATACTGGTTGATAAACTGCTTGCACAGAAAAGGGTTTGGGCAGGGCTACCGACTTTGCAGGGCTTGTTTGGCCACAGTCTGTGCCTCCCTCTCCAGCAGCTGTATCACGGGGAGAGGAGCTACCCATGGACCTGCCACCATGCTTCAGCCTGAGGCTGGGTTGTGGCCCCCCAGGAAGACTTTCAGATTTCCAAAACTGAAATAGCCCAAACAAGCTTAAATAATCACATCCAGAAGTATCTCCCTCTCATTACTCCCACTACAGTGAAGCCAGTGTTTCCATTATAAAATCCAATTTGCCAGAGCTTACATGAAGTAATCATTCAAATGAATTCCAGGTGAAAACCTGCAACAAAAAATTCCTACTGGAGCAGTGAATTTCAGACCAAACCTCATGGCCTGTAGGCAGGCAGTGTTCTTAAATCACCGTCTCAGCCTTTCCCAGCTACTGAAACAAAAAGGGGGACCTTTCGCTTTGAACAACACAAAGCTGGGTTCTTCTTGGGCCTGGACACGCTATCAAGTTACCATGGCAGCTCCAGAAACCACACTAACTCCATCATGTGTCTGAGCCTGGAGGGAAGGATGAAGAAAAGAGAGTAAGTTTGGATACAGGTGGAAGAAAGGATGGATAGTTTTTCTTTTCAGATACAGTCCTTCCCCCAGTGTGCATATAAATCACTTCTGCTGCTATTAGTAACAGGAAAGAAATAAGTCTGTTTGGAAATGAGTTTTGCAATCCTGTAACAGGAAGACAGGAGAGGAAGAAAAAGGAAAAAAAAAAAAAGAAGAAAAAGTCAAGCCTTGTTTAGGTATTAATAATATGGTTTACTTAGACTTCAAAATCCCGACAAACAATCTGGTTTAGATTGCATACTATGTTCTTATCAACCCTTCTCTCCTCCTACACCCTTTTCCATTGATCCATAAATGCAGCAGGAGTAAATTCTTCCCACCTGGATAGCAAACCTCAGTTGCTACCTGCGTTTGTGCTGGTCCTTACTTCAAAGGAATACAGCGCCCCGTGGGGAAGCTCAGGACGAGGAGCTGGAGGACGATGGGGGTGGCACGCATGACATCCACCTAGGGCCACTGCTGGAAACAGAGCAAGATGGAGCTTGTGGCTGACCTGCTGGGGCTGTTCATATATAGAGATGGTCTGAGGCTCCAGCAGTGCAGAGGGCATCTTCTGGCCTCTCTGGTCATGCCTGCTCTCCTTCTTCCTACCTCATGCCAAATGGCTCCCCCCAGTAGGCACTGGCAAGGGCAGTGCTCTGTTTGAGCTGTACAGCAGCAGGAACCTGCAGGATAAGTCAAGACCCAACTGTTGTTTCATCTTACTTGGGGCAATGGGATTTTGCAGGCTCTAATGCACTGTCAGCTCATTTCTGCTGCTCCCAGGGCTTAGTTTAGGCAAAGGGAGGACACTATCTCTGTGGTACTGTTTGGGGCTGAAGGAGTTAATCAGTGTTGAGACTTTTAAATCTTGTGCCCGCTGAGGGGTGCCCCACAGCTTTTGAAAGTGGGAGCTGAGTGCGTTACAGACAGTCTTCCAGAGTGGGTGAGAGCCAGCAGAGGTGTCCTGGTGCCTACAGACCCCATCCTGCACCCCCCAGCGGGCTGGAACAGATTGCGTTGGGGCTTCCCCGCGGGAGGCTGGGGAGAGGGGCTCCCCACGCTACCCAGCCTGTGGACCGCCGTAACCTGACTCTCTGCTGATTAGACCACTCTGGTATTTTTCATTAGCAAATTTTGGAAAATACTTTGGAAAATATAGGCCCAGGCCTCAAGCAGTGTAAATCAGTGTAATTCCCTTGAAATGTATCACCGGGGATCTATCACGTGAAGTGCTCGGGATTACTATTGTATAAACAAAGTGTAAAGTCTTGGGCCGGGCCCAAGGAGCTGGAATCCCAGACAACTCCATCATCCTTTCCCCAGCATTCCTGCGTCCCAGAGTGCTCAGATATTTCTCCGTATGGTTTGCTCAAGCTGCCTGCGCTGCTCAGCTCCCACCAAAGCTTTAGTGGCATGCCCTGCACAGAGGCTTTGTAATGTTTTGAAAGTGGGGCTCAGACTGTGCATTGACAGCGAGACAGAAGATATCACCATTGTCAAAATGAATCGACAGCCCATACGCTGTGTATGTATCTACCTTATTCCCTTACTGGGATAATATTTACTTGCCAACACACCAGCAGCTACTGCTTGTAATGGGTCTCCCTCCCCACAATGCACACACCAGCTGGATTTTAGAGACATGGGGTGGGAAGGGACCATCTTGGGGCTGTTGAGCCAAGGTCCTGGTGTTGCAGGCAATGTGTGGCAGGACCTAGGGCAGAGGGATGGTCCACTCCACCCAATACCCCATTATAAACTCAAGTCTTGCAGTGAAAGTCTGAAAGCTATTCCCACCAAAGGCCCTGGGAAGACGGCTGGCGGACCATCCCAAGTGGTCTGGGGGAGCAGACCATGCCTCCCCTGCGGAGGAGGGTGAAGCCATGTCGGCGCAGCTGACCTGAGGGAGAAATCCCTTTTAGCCCCAAAACTGGCAATGGGTTTATCTGAGCATGTGAGCAAGGGGTACGAGCCAAGCAATTCTGTTATCAGCTTGGAGAAAAGCCACACTAATGATCTCATGTGGGGGGCGGAGGGGTGGTATTTTGCCAGAAGGAGCAGAATTAGACCCAAATTGTTGTTTCCTCTCTGCTTCCCGAAACTCCTTGTCCTGATTAAAACCAAACTTTTATAGTATCTTTTTCTTCAAGACTCTGAACTTTTTGGCTACATCTTTTCTTTTCCATGTCTCGTGAAGGCCAGAACTGTAAGTGCCAAAATGTTGAGTGAAAGTTTGTTTTTTCCCCGAGAAACACTCTCACTGCTATAGCTTATTCCAAAGCTACGAGCAGTTGAATAGAGTTAAATAGTCGAGAGAGAGGGGGTGACCGAGCCAGAGACATGGATCTGGGGCTTTCTTCCTTCTAACCCTGACCATCCGGTGATGCCGTCCACCTCCTGAAGACTCCCTCAGCCCAGACCCAGCGAAGCATGTGAATTTCCTCAGGAAAGTCACAGGACTATGCGTGCCAAAAGCAAAGCATGTGTGTAACTGCGTTGCCAAGCCAGAGGCCAAAGACCCCTCTTCAGCAGAATTTTTAAGTATAAATCAATGGGACCACTCACATGCTTAAAATCAGGGCATATGTTTAAACACCTTGCTGGATCAAGGACTTAACCCCTCTTTCTCACAGCTGAGCAAGCTTTTAAAAGGCTTTGAATATGTTTATCTTTTCTTTTTTCTTTTTTTTTTTTCCTGGCATTATTTGGAGCATCAAGACTAACTTAAACCAATGTACATAAAGGACAACTCTAATGTGAATGCCATAAGCCTAAGGGGATAAGCGGGATGAATGGATAATAACTGCATTTAGTAACCCCATGGCTTTCTCCGTTCCATTTCTCTTGTCAGGGGGACCTTAAAATGTTCTCTTTTAATCTGATTTCTCCAACATCCTTGCGTGGGCAACTCACAAAAAACCAAGATTCAATCACAGTGCAATCACATGTACAAGCGTTTTGTCCATGGTTTTGATCTGCTCTTCCCAAAAGTGAGCCTGATCCTGTTTCCCCTGAAGTTCATAGTAAAATTCCCTGCTGACATCAATGGGAGCAGAAGCAAGCAAGTAGACTTGTACATATTAATGTAATTATTCCATCCCTGAGGATCCTTTCTTGTCTGACTGCCTTTCTACCCGTCTCTTCTCACAACCCCATCCAAACTGTCTGCTCCTGGTCCTGCGGCTGGTGGCACTTCACAGGGTATGGAAGGAAGCACCTTCCAGGTGACCACTACTAGAGCTCAATGTGCTTAGAGCTGAAGACAGGTCACAGGTTGCAAGCCACAAAACTCTCTCTCTCTGGATTCCTTCCAGATGGAGAAGGCGTTTTCAAGAAATCCCATATTAATGTGACATTCAGGTTGGTGTGTGTAGCACTGCGAGACTCTCCATGTGTTGGGGAGGGCTTGATGAGTTTTCCTCTGGGTACAGGTCTCAGGGGCTTGAAGACATGACCACCACCACCCTTGGATCCTATCCTGCTTTGTTGTCCTGCTCTCCCAGCATTTCCACGGCTGCTACCATACTTCATGGGGATCAGGGTAGAGTCAGTGTCAGCTCTTGGTGTCAGCTGGGGCGAATCGCAGTCAGATGAGAGTCTGCTATGGGATGGAGAAAGTCTTGACAGAACCAGGACTGGCTGCTCACCACAGTCCTGCTTGTAAAGGTACAGGTGGTGGAGAAAGTTATTTTCTAGTGTCTTTCTCAGTCCTGTCCTTGTTTTACTCCACCCAGTAAGTCGCTCTACAGCACGTCTCAGGGTAAGACTGGTCCTGCGTTCCCTTCATACATGGTGACACACATGACACAAGTCAGGTTTCCTATATGAGAGCTGAGAAGCCTTTTAGATTAAATTATTTCTCTTTGCAGATAACCTTGGGATTTGCTGCTTTTCCTTTTGTCCCTTTTTCATTTGCTTGATTTCTTTTCTTTATGTGGCATCTGTGACATTTTGTTCAGGGTTGCAGTGAGTGAACAACAATTTAGGATGATGAATTATGGATTAAAAGAAAAGGCTGGGCTATTTTGGAATCACTATTCAGTGCCTTCTGCAGGGACAAAGGAATTCCAGAATGACAGTTTTTCAATTTTCTGTGTTGAAGAAGAGAGAGAAAGAAGAGAAGGAAGAGAAAGCAAGCCAGGGAGGATGGGAAGGCAGGAGGAAAGGAAGGAAATGAAAGAATGAAAGAACAAAAGAAAGATAATTTCCTCTGTTCAGAGCACTGAGAAAGCACTCCGGTCTCTGATTAATTTTCCCTACCAGACTTTCTGGGGCAAATCCTGAAACCTGTGTGAATTTTTAGTGGTGCTTACATAGTCCCTTGAATCTCTTGGAAGCTACTCACGGGAGCACCAGCTGCCGAGTTCTTGTGAGGGTTGCAGAAGGCTGTCCTCTGCTACCTTGGCCGAGATCCCTAAGCACAGGACCATGAAATAACCCAGTGGTGGGGGGCTCTGCTGGAAATATGCTGCCCTTTACTTGAAGCCACAAACAAACATTTTCTCAAGTACTCTGAGTAAATACTCCCTCTCTTGGCTGGAAGATTAGGGGAAAAACAATTGCAATTTTGTTGACTTCAACATTTGAAAACTATTAATAACAAGGCTTGGGGGAGCTTCTGTCGTGGAAAAGAAATTGCCATCTAATTCCAACTGCAATTTATTGAGCTACAGGAATTTTTGAGGAATGCTGTACAGAAATGCTGATCCTTGTCCAAAATGAATGGACATCATTGAATAGGGGGTGCTTTAAAGTAGATGACTTGTTGCTCATTTGGCAAACGAGGCAGTGTGGCCTAGGAGGGACAGCACTGAATCAGCACACAAAAATTGTGCTGAAGGCCCAGCTTTGGTCTCAGATTGTGGACAGGCAGAGGAGAATTGAATCTTGCCACCCTTGAGCTCCTGACTCCCATCTGCAAACTGAGAATGCTCAGACCAGGACGTGCTTCAAGATCTTGGGACAAAAAGTGCTATATGGGAATGTGAGGGTGGTGTTCCAATAGCTGGCTTTTGGAGAGGAATCGTACTGTCTCTGTTAGATGGCTTAATATCAATTTGTTTTGTTTAATAAATTATCAGCAATGTACTCATTTCATGCTCCACTCTGCCTGTTTCTGTGACCCTGGCAATACAAGTGTCAGGAAGACGCAGTTGTGACTCTAACAAATTCCCCACGGCCTGCTCCTACAGCTTTCCTCTAATCTCAGCTGAATAGTTTCATTACATGACATGTTAACGCACCAACAGAGCTGGAAAGGCTGAGTGCTCCTCTAGGTGTACACAATGTAAAATCATTAGGCTGCTTAAGAAGCTTCCCAAATGCTTTCTGTCAGCAGTTAGATGGCAATTACAGAATTAACTGGAACAGACCACATCTCCCCATCGCTGACCCACAGCCTGCCAACGAGGGGATACCATTTCAATGGAAAAAAGGTATCACCTGTCAGAAGAACAATACGAACATGAATAGCATATGGAAACCATTTACCGGCTACCACAGTATGCACTCACTGAGCACCCTGCAAATTCAAAGTACTGCTCAGACCAAGTCAGGGTCAACTGACCTGCTGATGATACTTGTGTTGCCCTTTCTCTGTAAACCATCTGGGTGAATAAAACTGAGAGGGGACCGAGACTTTCGGCCACTTGTGCTGGTGGGGCAAGGGCATCAATGACTGATGCAGGCAGGATGGGGTAGGGTGGTGTGGGGCACCCTGCCTGCCTGCCCTCCCTGCTGCCTGGGGCTGTTGCTGGTGGAGGATGCTGCGATGCTGAAGGCAGGAGGAAAGACTCCCTGGCCTGCCCCTGTGGTCCATGCAGAGCAGGAAGGTCCTCCAAAGTGCTGCTTGGAGGTCCTGAGGTCCTGAGGACCCTTTGATTAGTTACTCATTTCAGTCACTACCCCTGCCTCTCACTTCGTGCTGGCCACTGCCAGCCCACTGGCTCGCCTGCCCTGAGGGGGTGGCTAAGGGAGCTGCTCTGGCCATGGGCACACTAATCCTAGCCAGATGTTTCTCAGAGTGATTAAAAGTCAGGGACACAGCTTGCATTTTCATACTGGGCCACACACTTGCTGGGCTATTACTGTCACCTCATTCTCATCCCCACGGAGTAACCATAATCCTTCCCCAAGCCACCACACGTATAAGCCAGTAGAATGACTAACCTCCTTTCCCAACATTTTAACCTTTCCTTCTCTTCTCCAGGTCTGAACCTTATGCACTTTCTTTCTTTCTTTCTTTCTTTCTTTCTTTCTTTCTTTCTTTCTTTCTTTCTTTCTTTCTTTCTTTCTTTCTTTTCTTTCTTTCTCTCTTTCTTTCTCTCTTTCTCTCTTTCTTTCTCTCTTTCTTTCTCTCTTTCTTTCTCTCTTTCTCTCTTTCTCTCTTTCTCTCTTTCTTTCTCTCTTTCTCTCTTTCTCTCTTTCTCTCTTTCTCTTTCTCTTCTTTCTTTCTCTTCTTTCTTTCTCTTCTTTCTCTCCTTTCTTTTCTATATCACATTCCAAATCTTGCTTTGATTCCCATTTGCTCTGCCTTTCCCTACACCTCTGCCCCATTCCTCCGCAATGAATTCCCTTGCTGCTTTTCCAGAAGCACACTTGGATGCTGCTGCCCACTCCAGTTTGGTGCCATCTGTCCAGTCTCCTCCTGCCTCTCGAGCAGCTGCCTCACTACCTGCTTATTCAGCTAACTCCTTAGGGTCACGGCAAGAAAACCCGAACATCTGCCACCAAAGTCTGTCTTCCTCCAAATGTCTCACTGTGGTGACTCTTTCCCACTCTTACTGTTCTGCATTGCTCTTACTTGCACCTCATAATGTCACCTGGAGAGGTCCCGAGGCATCTGCACCCAGAGTACCAAACTCACAGCTCATATATTGACCCAATACAGGTCACTGGGAATATTCACCCAGTCCACAGCCTGCTCATGGCACCTGTTCTCTTGGGAATGACCAAGGAGGAGTTGTCCCAGCAGCTGTCAGGGCACCTACAGCAGACAGTGCACTGCTGCCTGCCCACTCTGAAGGCACTTCTTAGAAAGAGGGTGGTGGGGACCAGGCAGCATTAACTGTCCTGGTGATGGCCAGCCGCCTCCTGGGGATTCCCAAGAATCCCCAGAAGAACATCATGGATAGCATGCACAACCACACAGTTGAAGGGACCCTGTGAGCCATCAAGCCTCATCAGATGCTAAACCTACCGCCTTCCTGGCAGATGTTCACCTAATCTGCTTTTACAGACTGCTGGGGTTGGGGACTGCGCACCATCCCCAAGCAGCACGACCTGCAACCAGCCTATACGTTGCATATACGTTGACGAGGGGTTGGGATTTACAGCAATAGACCATAGGATGCATGGGCAGGAGATCCGGTCAGATAGAAGAGAAATGGTTCTGGCATTCAGCCCACCCTGACACTACAATAACAGCATGACCCACCCAGCTGGAAAGTTTGGGCTCCCTGCTTTATATTTGTCTAGGCAAGAACCTGTTAAGCATTTTTACACTCTGCTTATTGCAGAGAGCCATGTGAGTTAGGGAAATTGGTTTAAAATGTTCAGCTCTGGTTTGTTCCATGAGGGAAAAATACATCATTTTACATTTTTACATCTTTTCTTTCACATTTTTTTCCTCCAAAGGGGGAAAGAGAGAGAGAGAGAGAGAGAGAGAGAGAGAGAGAGAGAGAAAGAGAGAGAGAAAGAAAGAAAGAAAGAAAGAAAGAAAGAAAGAAAGAAAGAAAGAAAGAAAGAAAGAAAGAAAGAAGAAAAAATGACTACTAGTTGGAAGGGCATTCAAATAAAGCAGAATAACTTTTTTAAATTCAGAAAACCAAAAATTAAAAAAAAAAAAAACAAACTTTGGGGGTTTTGTTTGCCAAANAAGGGCATTCAAATAAAGCAGAATAATTTTTTTTAAATTCAGAAAACCAAAAATTAAAAAAAAAAAAAACAAACTTTGGGGGTTTTGTTTGCCAAAGCACACCTACTTGTGTCTATGTGACTTTCATACTAACTATAGATGCTGCTTTGTGGTAGCCACAGGCTCATTCATCAGCTGGATCTGGGTAAATGCACCAAACCTCAGAAGTACCTTTTCACCTGCATAGAGAAAGACATGACAGAGCAGAGACCACAGGCCAGGCCTGGGAAAAGAAGGGGTGGGTGTGTATAAGGTGTGTAGCTACTCGTTCTGCCAGCATGCACTTCTCTTGTAAATATGAAACCGAACTGTTCAACAGTCCAATTTTTATTCTCACATGGGGAAAAAAGCAAAGGAAACCCCATTGTCAGTCCATAGAGCCGCGAAAAGGGAAGCTGTGAAGGAGGACAGGGTATAAACAACTCAGGGTACCTAAAATAATAAGCATCTTAGGAAAATATAACCAGCAAGAAGGCAGACAAAACAGCTGTCTGGGCTGCAGCTGGGTCCTGTCTAAGGGAGAGCAATGAGTGTCAAGTTCATTCTTCAGCCCTCTCCATCATTGTTCCCTGTGTTAACGAAGCAGCCTGGAAGAGAAAGCCGTGCCAGAGTAAGCCTGACCCTCTTGCCCAGCTCAGTGCCCCGCTGGCTGTCCCAAACATCAGCTGGCCCAGGCACCTCGAGCACACGCGGGCATCTAAAACCTCTGCCCCATCAGGAGCTCTGTGCCACCCAGCGAGACTCCCAAAGCCGCCCAGAGACCAGGTCCTTTCTGGTGCTGCCCAGGGTGCCTTCCAGTTCCCAAGGCATGGGCAAGCTGCGGCAAGTGGATCAGTGCCGGGGAACGCCGGGCCCCCTCCGGGCCACCAGCTGCAGCCCGGGCACATTATCCAAGGGCATCTCAATTAGCTTTAAACACCCGCGTGGGGCTTACTGGATCAAGTCCAGTGGTTTCCCAGTCCCTTCCAGCAGCAGAGGCAGGTTAAGTTGAGTGCATAGGTAAATCAGTGCAGGGCTGGGGCTTGAGATATTTAGCTCCCACTGTAAGCTTAATTTTCTTATTTCATATGTGAAGTGCCCTACACATTTTTGCTAATACACAGACAATCATTTTAAAAGCCAGTGAACCTCCTCACCCCACCTCAGGTACCACCTTCTAATCACCACATGAAATTTCATCCTCTGTATATAAAAAACATATGGCAACAGACGTGCCTGCCACATGCCTGCAGAGATAATTAAATGTCGATGCCAGAAAATATGAAGCTGGAAGTTGGCAAAATTTCTCTATGCCTTTTCATCCCCGGCTTTTGAGTTCATGGAGAAGGAAAATGGGAGTTTGGCAATGACAAGAGATTTAAGTGAGTCTGTGAGAACCATTTTTTTCTGTGAGCAGAGAGGGAAGATTTCATTAATCTTTTTATCTGTCAAGGTACTGCACTAACTTATGCATAGCCACGAATTTTGCTCGGTGTGTGATATTATACTACATGACTGCCGATGTTTTTTTGTAAAATATGTTTTGGCTTATTGAGTTGCTGTACCAAATCATTTGTTTCTCTGTTTTCTCTCTCTTTTTTTAATAAGCATCATCTGCCATATATTATGTAAAGGCTCTCCCCATCTCACGCACCACAAAGCAGTGGTGTAAATCCAAGCGTGAGGAAACAAAGAAACAAAACTGGAGATAAATGCCACAAGGCCTGTGTCACTAGCCATCAGTGGAAAACATAGGATGAGCTTTAATAAACACAATGGCTAGAAAATGGCCAGTTTCAGGTGCGTGCTTTGGGGCAGAGGTAGGTGATAACAGAGGGAGAGGGTCACAGCAGAACGAAGCCTTTGGCTGGACACCAGCCCCATAGCTTCTGGCCCCGGCCAACATCTTTGTCCAAATCTGCTCTGCCCAGCCTCCGTGGAGAAGACAGCGAAGTGACACTGTTGGACGCAGCAGAGGAACCGGGGGTTGCTGTCCACACACGCACAGGGAGGTGTCGGCATGATCCTGCTCTTTATCTTTTGTTTTGCCATTTCCTCTCCCTCCTCATCCTGATGTTTTTGATCTCTTGGTGGATTTCAGCAGCTCCCTTGCCAATGATATTATTGGCATCTCAATTGTTTTCCTCATGTTTCTTCTTTCACATGCTTTGGTGACCTCAGCATCATGCCTGGACTCCCATCGCTTCCTCTTTCAGTTACTGCCTCTACTCTTGGCTTCTGGGAGAGCTCCCTGCGGCTCCCTCCTTCCTGCACTGGGCAGCTGGGAATAACCTGCTTCTCATCCCTACTTTTCCTTTTTCCTGCACAGTCACAGCTCTCAGTCAGGGATGCTGCTTTCCCTGAAAATGTCTGCTTATTCTACCTGGCTGCGAACAGCCTTTTCTGTTTCACACATGGGAACTAAGGACATGGAAATGATATATTTTCGGTGTTCAGATATCACTAGGGACAGGAGTCAGCAAGGGATTTACAGGCAAGTCCTTAATGATCTGTTCTAAATCAGACTGCAGGACTCCGCTCTCCTCCTCTTCCTTTATCTTGACCTGTCCATCACGCTCAATGTAGGCAACCACACTCTTTGTCTCCTCTGAGTGTTTCTTTCCCATCCCTTCAGCTGGGAGGTCTTCTGTGGCCTTCCTTCAACTTTTGGGGCTTCAAGGCTCTTCCCTTGGTTCCACTCTCTTTTCTTTCTGTATCATTTATTTTACAGAACATGATGCAATCACCCAGCAAGAATCTTACCCTGTTGCTCATCATCTCACATCTCTGTTGGTGCAACATCCATTTCTCTGGCTTTGACTTGACTAAAGCAATCCTGTCCTCATCCTTTCATACGGCTACTGCTGCAGAGACCCACATCCCTAGCCTGTAACCCTGAAGCTTCACTATTGCTCCGACAACTATTGTCCCTTTATCTCATTCTGCTCTCTGGATGAGTTTTTATCTCGAGAAAGTAAAGTATTCAGGGCAAGTACTATCTTTTAGTTTTGTCCTTGCACAGCACGTAACACAGTGGGGCTCCAGTCCACAGTGAGAGCCTCACAGCGCCGTCGCTAATCAAAGTGGTAAAACGATAAACACACCAAAACTGGCAGCAGGTGTAACGAGCCTGGTCTAGTTTGCCTCCCCTGCTCTCACGCAGGTGGTCAAAACTGACTGAGAATGCTGTTGTCAGTGAGATTTCAGAATTACAAACCATAGTAACCAGCAATGGGGACGGCAAGGTACCGGATGCTTGTGTACCCAGCTGCCAGGTCTGGTATCTCTACGCTTACCTGTATAATAAATTTACACAGATTAAGAAACCCACCAGGTACCTCTCTGCTAGTTATATCCAACAGGGAGCAGGCAGCTGCATTCCTATCATCTCAAGCGTCTTCCTAAGGCTGTTGTCAGTGAGAAAGCCTACCTTTACTTTGGCCATAGACTGTGCTTTTCCATGATAAATCCCTTCTCCCATCTGCATACTTGCTAGAGGTCATGGAAAAACAGAGGCATTGTTTTACAAAATAGCGCAAAGCCATGTTCATTTGATTGAGTTTGAAATGGACCTCTTCTTTTTCCTCAAATACTTCTTATTTTACCACAACTTTTCTTAACCAACTCCCTTTTTCCGTTAAATTATACATTTGTAAGATTTTCCTTGTGATGCCAGATGATGCAGAAAAAAAAAGCTGTAGCATAAACATCTTCTAGAAGCAGAAAATGCGTTGCTTGCCTTTTGCAGAGCCAAACAGCTCTGCATCTGATCCTCTCTCTCTTTCCTCCTTCTGTCCGGTGGCTCGAGGGGAAGGCAGCAGCGCTTCATGCTCATCCAGCAACCTCCAACACGAGTGCTGGAGGTGAATTTGGTGTGAGCAGCAAGAGGGTGGCTGGAATCAGACGGCACTGACGCTGCCCAGTGACGCCATCCAGGGCGCACCATCCAGTGATATACACTAGAAAAAAACCGTAGAGGGGAAAGGAAGGGGAAAAGGGAGGAGGAAGAAAAGTGTCTTTTGACGTCAGTAAATATTCAAAGTAAATATAAGATTAATTTTGCAATCTATCCACATATTAAACCGATGCCGGATGTGGCTTGTTTGATTTTCATCTGCCAAATCCAACAAATACTATCAGGGTGGAATTTGGCCATACTTACAGTATTCCAGTAAAGAAATGATGGTGTAACTGCGAGTACGGGGAAAAAAAGCCAGTACAGCAATCTGAGGAGTTTATGGGAAGAAAGATAAATAACATTAGGATGGACAAGTAGAGCAAAAAGGGGAAAAAGCAACCAGGAAGAAAGAAAGCATATAAATATTTTAAAAAAAAGGAAATGCCATCAATATAGTTGAGGAATGAAAACTATGGAAAAATAATGGGCCAATAAATACGAGCTCCTGGGAAAAAAAAAGTGACAGAGGAACTAAATGTTTTCCTTGCCTCTGAATTTGTTAAGAAAATATATTAACAATAAACCTGCGGAGGACATGTGTGGGTACTAATGAGCACGAACCGGAGATTACTAAGATTAATGAAAGAATGCAAAAGAGCCTCTCATGCAGGATACAGATACAAAATGCCAGGCAAGTATGAGTTAATCCACAGTTAATATTGGAGATTAGGGATCAAACAGTTGGACCATAAACTGTACATTCTGAGAGAATTATTTATTAATCATGAGTCAGGAGAGTTTTTTGAAAGGCAAATCATGTCAGACAGATGTGGGTTTTCTCCACAAAGCCCCTCACTTTTGGAAAGATGAGGTAAAAATTGAATTGGATTCTTAATAAACTTCAAATCACGTGGATGTGACAGCCAGGGGTGACCTTGAAAAGCCTGTCCTGGCCGAGAGGGCCTTGGCTCACGTGAAGGTCAGAATTCAATACTACCCGTCCTCATTTTCTCGGAGGTAATATAGAAAGAAGGAGGAAGCACCAGAAGTTTACTATGTATGAATTAAAAAATAAATGCATGATAAAATTTTTGGTGGGCCACAGAATTAAATTTCAGAGTAGGTGCCAGATCATTTCTAAGAAACAAACAACAAAAAAATTGTATGCAAGCAGATGCTGGGGTGACATTGAATTTTCTTTGCAAGAATTGGTAAAGCTGAAGTCCTCTCTGTCTGTCAGAAAACAACTACTTTTGGAGCCACATTATTGCTGATTTTGACATAAGAAGAATGTGCAAAATGTATTTGGAAATGATACTAAAACAGAGTGGTTGAGACGCACAATGCTGTACATCTTAATTAGTATAGCAACCTGAGCAACAATAAAAGGCTCTGAGTTACCAATGAATAGCCATAACACTGATTTCACTTTTGCTTCTGCAAATTGGAAATATTTCTAATGAAACAAAAAGAATTATTTTTATGTAAAACATGCACATATGTGTATATGGGGCCTGGTTCTGTATGATTATATAATTAGAGAATACAGTATCCCCCCGAGGATATAAAAAGGAAAACTGTAACCATAATTATGGCATTTTAAAATTCCTTTTTGCAAACTGAATAATTATCTTCTAGTAAGTTTTGTTTTAAGGGAAGGTAATGACAGGAGCTAATGAGTTGCAGACAAGCAAAAACATACAAAATGGGGCTTGAAGAAAAGCAAGAAGGGACAAGACAAACTGCAACCCTCTCAGTGACGTTATATGTTTAAGCAAGAATTTCTAATTGAGGTCATTTCACTCACCAGAATTAGAACACCAGCCAAGGGGAAGGCAGAATATGTATCTAAATAATTTAAGGAGGATTATTTTACAGAGAGAGCAATCAGGAGGTGACACAGATATTCAGCAGAAATGGAGAGGTCAGACAATGCCGATGTGAGCAAAATCCTCCTGTCCATGTGGAGCTTTAACTGATGCACGTTTGAGGTCAGCCAAGACCCCAGAGTACTGCGGGGAGCAAAGAATTTGTCAACCATCACCTTTTTCTTGTAGGCTGGCTGTACAGAGACATTCATATCATATTGATTTCTGAGAGTGCTTTTACCCTTCTTCTCTGGCACACATTTTCCACATTTACAGGCCATATAAATCAGACGGAGTCATAAGCTTTGTAAATGTTATTATATAAATTCTATTGTTTATAAAAGAGGAAAAGAGAATTTAAATTCACATTTTCCAGCATGTTTTGTGACAGAGAAATGCCAGATCTGTTGCCAAACTCCCCCTAGCAGGAAAAGAACACGGCAGAAACATTTCAAATGGCAGAAAACTCTGTAATTAGGGAGACTTCGCCTTCCACACCTAGTTCAAGCACTCTACCCAGAAGGGCTGCTGAAGTTGTATTTCTTCTTACCTGCATGGAGCCACTGCCAAGCAATTATTGTGGAATCTTGTAGGGCTTACCTGAAAAAATAAAAATCAAATCAATTTGGATTAAGTTGTCTCACAGTTGGAGAAAGAAGGTCTCGGTTCCCAGTTTACACAGTCATGAAGCAATATGAAAAGCTAATATCCATCAAAATTCAGGAAAAGGATTTATGAAATTTCATAATGAAACTTAGTACTTGTTTACTTTTGAGCTTTCACCCAGAGTCTTCCAAACCACCTTTGACATATCATGCATCATGCTATTCCCATTTCACAGCCCTTAAATTTAGGCAAGGGAAGAGCTCACATGAACTGCCTGCCATCACAGCAAGAGAGCTTGAAACCACGGACTAGCCTGGAGCGTCCTTCCCTCGGTTTCTCTGCTCTGGTCTCCGGACAATGGTGCCTCTTGTTAGCTCCCTACGGGCACGCACACAACACACACAGGTGCAAACACTGAAAAGAAGGGACCCCTCTCTCAAAGAACGGCCTATTGAGGCCGACTGACTTTGCCTTTAGTCTTCAGCCTTCTTGGCCGCCACCCAGTGCCAGCTTCCAAAGAGCTGGGAGCCCAAATCAATATTGCCTGTAACTTCTCAGCTTGGCAAATGCATACACAACAAACAGGCACTTTGTGTGCTTCTGCAGAAAGAAACGATCCTGCGCCACTGAAGATCATTTCTTCTACCTTTCATTCTTTGACTTAATTGAATCCTGGCTTTGTCCCTTATTGCTGTTATAGAAATAACTGAGGCAAAAGTGTCATCTAACAGTCCAAACAGGAAAAGCAAACTAATCACAAAATTATAATTCTAATCCTAACATAACTGGCTTGGTCAAATCTTAATCCAGCTCCTATCGAAGTCAAAGATTTTTCCTAGATGGTCAGGAATAAGGCTGGATAATAAAGAACTCTGCTTACTATTAGTCTGCAAGCTAGCCACGTTGAATACTTTTCTTTGAAATAAATTACAAAATCATCAATGACAATGTTTTTATCTGAGCCTAAAAACAAGTGAGTATGAAGTAGTGAGGGAGACAACTCATTTATACATACCAGCCTGGGCAGTTCATAATGCAGGAGCCAGATCGTGCCTGTAGGAACAAAGAACATGGTGAGCGTTAAAAGCTGGACCGCAGGATACTGAGAAAGACGGGAGTGATCAGCCTGGACACGGAGCTGAGTATCCCATGCAATAGTACAGTGACGTGGGGAACACAAGGAAATACCAAGGAGGTGGAGGAATCATGTGTATAAAGCCAGTGAAACTATCACAGTAATACTGTGCCCATTTCAGAGACTTTCTTGTAAATTTGTTGGTTAGGTATGCAGAAGGGATCAGTGCTCCAATTTGGTCTCCTGATGGGTCCACAGGCTACTTCTAGAAGGTCTGTAAAAGAGCACAAAAAGAGCAGTAGGCATATGGAAATTTTTATGTCCATTTACTAAAAAAGGTGAAAATTGCCATTCTCGTTTGACCTCCTGTACAAAAAGACCTTTATATGCTCTCTCAAACAAAAGAGTCACAGTGACAAAGGGTCTGCCAGAAATCTTGGGAATGACTAGGAAATGATGACTAGGAACTGGTGTTAAAAAGAGTGAATCTGATCTCAGAATGGATCTTTGTAGCCTCAGCTCCAAACTGTTGGACCTGGTTAAGCCTGTAGGGTGAGGAGCCCTCTAGGATCAGATTTCTGTTCTTGGTCTAGCTATGTAGGCTTTGGTCAAGTCCTTTCAGGGCTTGCTGACACCCAAGGCAGCACCCCCGCTTCTGTAAGAGCAGCCTACTTGTCTTCTCCCTACAAGTATCACTTCACCTATGGCTGTACTGTAGCACACAGTATTTGCAGGCTCCCGTTTTAAGAAGTAATTCAGCTCAGAGGCATGTCTTCTTCATTAGCCTCATTCCCCAGCCTTTGGCAATATTTGTAGTTTTGCTTTTAGGTCATTCATACAGTCAAGGGTTAAACAGCACAGGTCAAGAAAGCCAGCAGTTCCCTACTGAAGATGGTCTTATAATTAACAGTAGAGTTTGGGCCTAGTCTCTTAACATAGTTTTAATCCCATTTAATATATGTTATTTTGAATAATTCTCAAAAAAAAAAAAATCATTACCATAACAAATACCTTAGAGAAATATGAATACATTACTCCCAACACCTCTGCTACCAAACAAACACACATGGTACCATGCTAGTATTGAACAATTTGTTTCCCTTAAGCCTAAACTGATTAGTGTTAAATATAGTTCTTTCTTTGCCTTATTGTTAATGAAATCACATTATTTTGCTCAGGATCACTGTCAATGTCAGGCTGATATGCCTATAATTACCAATCCTTTCATCGAATCATAGAATAGTTTAGGTTGGAAAAGACTTTTAAGACCATAAAGTCCAACCGTAAACCTAACACTGCCAAGTCCACCACTAAACCATGTCCCTAAGCACCACATCTTTTAAATACCTCCAGGGATGGTGACTTAACCACTTCCCTGGGCAGCCTGTTCCAATGCTTGATAACCCTTTTGGTGAAGAAATTTTTCCTAACATCCAATCTAAACCTCTCCTGGTGCAACTTGAGGCCATTTCCTCTTGTATATACCTTGTCACTTGGGAGAAGAGACCAACACCCACTTGGCTACAACCTCCTTTCAGGTCGTTGTAGAGAGTGGTAAGGTCTCCCCTCAGCATCCTTTTCTCCAGGCTAAACTACCTCAGTTCCCTCAGCTGCTCCGCCTAAGACGTGCTCTAGACCCTTCACCAGCTTCGTTGCTCTTTGGACACGCTCCAGCACCTCAATGTCCTTGTAGTGAGGGGCTGTAAGGCTCTGATAACAAGTGAATGTCACAAACACCCATCCTGACATGGGCAGGGATGGGCTGATGACGAGGGAGTGTCAACCAAAAATGGAACCTGTGGAGGCAGGATAACGTCTTGTGAGCCCAATCCTGTATTCCTGAAACATGCAAACAAAGACCATCTGTCTTCTGCACACATATGCCTGTGAAAGGTCATCACTCACTTGGTCAGCCCCGAAGGGGGGAGACAGTGAGACCCCCAAGACCCCCACAACCTATCAACTCATTTCTAGAACATTTCTGAACATTCCTGAGCACATACTGCACCTGGTCAATGATGACAGACCCTCAACTATGGGGTGGGCACATTGGGTTATAAAAAGGGGAATTGTTACAAGTTTTGCTAAGCCATTATCTTTCATAGTTTCGCTAAGTTTTAAGTANATCCAGCCTGTCCAGATCCCTCTGTAGAGCCTTCCTTCCCTCAAGCAGATCAACACTCCTGCCCAACTTGGTGTCGACTGTAAACTGACTGAGGGTGCTCTCGATCCCCTCATCCAGGTCATTGATAAAGATATTAGAGAACAGACCCCAGGACTGAGCCCTGGGGAACACAACTTGTGACCGACTGCCAACTGGATCTAACTCCATTCACCACAACTCTTTGGACATGGCCATTCAGCCAGTTTTCACCCAGTGAAGCGTACGCCCATCCAAGCCACGAGCAGCCACTTTCTCCAGGAGAATGCTGTGGGAAATGGTGTCAAAAGCTTTACTGAAGTCCATGTAAACAACATCCACAGCCTTTCCCTCATCCACTAAGTGGGTCACCTCGAATATCTGTATCTTCTGTTTCTCCAGGCAAGCAAGTCTTTGTAGCATTCCTATGATTTACCAACTTTAATAGCCCACACATCTTCTCATCCAGCTCTTTAAAGTTCTTGCTGCAGCCAGACCTACTGGTTAAAAACAGCCAGCTTATTAGCTCTTGCTTCACATATTGCCAAGTTACTGTTGGAAAGGAACAGATTTCATCTTCGCCCTCGGTGAATTCTTCATGCAGACTTTTGAAAAAAACACTTGGAACAACAAAATATATTGAAACTATTTGCCATTTCTACATTAAAAACATGTTTTTACAAACTAGTATCATTGTTATGATTTTTTGTATTAAGAGACATACTAAAAACTTTGGTTTACTGCCATTTGCTCTCTTGCCTTAGGTTTTTCCTTGTGTCCTGTCACTTCATTAATACATTTTCTGGTTTTCACCCTTCTAATTTATATTCATTACTATCTCTTCTTCCTCTCTCTGTGTGTGTATTTGTATTCAGCTACATTTGTCTATTTCAAGCCAGCCTGGTTCTTTTTACCAACGCAAATTTTTTTTCTCTTGGGCAGCTGTGTGGCTTTGGGGCATGTAATAAATGATTGTATAAAATTCCCAATTACACTTCTCATTTTAAGACCATGAGAACAGCTGGATGGGGTGCAATCAAAGGCCCATCCAGTGACCCTCCATCAGTGGCCAGCTTGCCGCGAACAACCCAGCAGCACAAACACAGCCAGTGCCTCCCTGTCCCTCCCCTCTGGCCCCCCCCCCAGCTCCTGTGTCCCCCCCCCGAGCAGTCTGAGCCGGCAGCTGCAGCCTTTGCATCCCACGGGGCTTGCTGGATCTTTCTTCCCTTCCTTTGCCCAGTCACTTTTGGAATCCGTATGGACTTTTAGCAGCCACGCAGCCCACATGACAGGAAACATTCGAGTTTGATTAGAGGACAGATGAAGAAGCGTCTCTTTTTGTTCACTCTGTCTTTTCATTTGATGCTTCCTCATCATTGCACTCAGTCATCACCATTCACCTTTTCTACATCATTTTCAGTTGTATTCTGTTGCCTTCCCTCCCCAATCGAATCCTTTCCAAGCTGACAAAGTCTAGCCTTTAATCCGTCCTTGAATGAAATTATTTTCATCATACATGTGATCACTCTTCTTGTCCTGCTCTGAACCTTTCTACTTCTCCTTTACCCTTGTTGAGATGCAGCACAACAAAACTGCATGTACTTCCGTGATGTCTTGCATTTTAAGTTCTTTCTCCAGTGAGATTTGGCTGTTAAAGGTTTTCAACTTCATGAAACTGGACTTTTAAACTACAAAGTTTTTATGTTACTGACTTGGACTTTAACTTCTTTGAATATAGTAGAGACACTCGAGCCACCATCACTGCGCTCCAGCAATCGGCAAGTTTCAGCTCCATGCCCAATGCACCCTTCTTGCTGAGTTAATGGCTAATGCGGAGCTATGCGAGGCTGGATGCAGTCCCCAGGCAGGGAATTGCCAGCTATGGGTTTTGGCAATTCTAAGAAAATCTTGTGTCTGCCTCATAAAAGCAAAAAAAAAAAAGAAAAGTTTCAGACAGAAGCTGCAAGAATAATCCAAGATGGGATAACTTGGCTGTATAGTAAAAGACAAACAAAGCTTAATGTTTCTAGCTTATTCAGAAGAAGATAAAAGGTGACTTGATCCTGACTTACAAACACCATTACGAAAGAGATTTCTGATGGCAGCTGGATCTGTAACCTAGTGGTGTAAATGCATAATAAGATCCCATGGCTGAAAGCTGAAGCAGGACTAATTTAGATAAGAAACAGGACAAAAATGTTAGCAACAAGGGTAGTTTGTTTTCAAATGTGATGGACAACTATCTTGCCCAATATTTTACTTAGAATTTGTGAGCTGTGCTGCCTAATTGGCTAGCTAACGGGTAATGTGCAGGTTCACCTCTGTGATTGATTAGCATGAAGGCAACGCAGACAGGCATATTTAAACATTTCAAATTCAGTTTGAGTGAACATGTGTACGAACATGATTTCGAAATCCATGTGCCTTTAATCAAGCTCCACCATGTCAATGCTACTGAGGAGTAGGCAGAAAAACTGTGTAAGCATCACTAAAGCAGATTAATTTATTTTAAATGCTAAGGTCTAATCAAGCCATAGTCACAACATTATTTTGCTCATCAGTCATCCAGGTCTAGGTTTAAGGATGCATTTTGTTTTGAAAATGAACAAATTCCCTAGCCATTTGCTTATACAGTAGGTAGTACAGTGAGGTCCTTCTAGGGGCTAATGCAATCAAAACAGCAAATACTCAAGATACTGGGTATTAAAAAAAGGACTGTTTTCAGTTAATGCAGGTCGATATCCATGGGAGGAAGTACAGCATACTGGGAGACAAAACAAGAGCAGGGGCATCTCATTTGGGATGCAGTTAAATATTACAAAAACAAGACTGGTGTATTAAGACAGGATAACCACAAAGAGGAACATCTGTTAAAGAAAAATATCTCTTTCAAAACGGATCCTCTTTTGCTAATGAAATACGTTTGAATGATTCTAGGACCGTGGCAAGACATCCCTGGTGGTGATGAGGCACATCTGAGAGTGGTCCACTGTGGAAACAAGAGGGCTCCTCCAGGAATGCAGAGCCAGCAAGTCATGCCTTGACACTGGACCGCAAGGGAAAGCACAGCAAAAGCAGGGAGGTGGCTGTTCTTTCGGAACACGTCACACACAAAGCACTTACTCAACAGCTTTTTCTACTAAGCTTTGGCAACCTGTGCTTGTTATCCACCACCTCCAGTGTGCGCAGCTGCTCACACCTCCATCTGCAGGGCTCATCCTGCAGCCAGGACCTGCTGCGTCAGACCCCGAGCAGCAAGGCCAGGCCATGGCAGGGGCAGGAGTGCTCCCTCCTGGCCAGACTCCAAGGATCCTGCTAGCAACCGGGATAACAACCCACCAGGTACTGCATCACTGTGAATCAAAAAGATGGTCCCCCTCCAAGTGTTTACTGTCTCAGGCACATCCACCCCGCTGCCAGGAGGTGTGACCATGATATGTGCAAACACACAGAGCTGGTTGTGGTCAGTCGTGACAGCGCAGGGAGGTATCCAGACTCCCAGCAAGCTTTGACAGCCCACGCTGAAGCCTGTGCTTCTACAGAATCAGATTTCACAGCCCACCCTGGATTACAAGCGGTCCGGGTATTGCAACACATAATTCAATATTATATTCCAGCTGCAGCATGGAGATACCCCACACAGGAGCCGAATGCCTGCAGACAATTACAGAAGCACAGTCGAGTGCGATTAGCAGCCATTTGGCCTGCAGTGAGCCTGCAAAATGAGCACAGTTTACATTACACAGAGACGTCAGGGAGCAGCGGGGAAGGCTGTGACAGGCAGGAGGGAGTAGCTGCCTGTATCAGGGGCCACTTCATTTTTCACCTGTTAGATGGCTTTCCTATTACATCTCCAGCCTGGCGTGGAAATTACGCTTGTTCTGTGCCTCCAGTTCAATGCCAAATTGGAAGAAATATACGGCTGCCCTACTTCCATGTGCTTTCTGATGAAAGGTGTGAACATCAGTTACAAAGCCACCTGGTTCAGCCAGCACCTGGGGGGAGTGCTACCCCCTGATGCTCAGTATAAATGTGATGTTTTGGACCGGACTAATCTCTGCTTCATTGGCATCAAGAGCTGTAAGAGCATCTGTGCTCCCGGATACACGCCATGGAATGCAAACAAGGAATAATGCAATAATTGCCATTTTTCCCACCCCTGAAAACAAACTTGTGAGTCATCAAACCTTTGAGATAATGGAGAAACGCATGTGGAGGGCACTGCCCAGCTCACCGGTGGAGCACACCTCCTGTTGTCCTGCCTCGCAGGCAGGCAGACCACCTTCTCCGCTCCCTGGGGATGGTGGCACACAGGCCACACATCTCAGCTGCTTCCTGGTGTTCGGGAGATGCAACGTTCAGGGGTCTGACCCGTCACTGACGGAGCCTATTTCTGCTCTTGCAGAAGGAGGCTGCTTTTACAGCTGCAGAAAAATCACTGATGCTATAAAGTCCCTCCTGTTGCCTCCAGTGATAGTATGAGGGCAGACGCGGACCCTGACAAATTCTTCCCCAGCAAGGAGAGCACTTACTGGCATGTGCGCAACCTGTCAATTCCCCGTGCAGGCTTGCAACGCCTGGCTAGTAAATGCCCATGCTGTCAGGCCATACGCCCCTTTATTGTGGTCTGAACAGCCAGGGCAAAACCAGCTGCCTCCACGGTGCATTTCCAGCCAGCAAAGCTGCTCTTCTGCTTCCTTCTGGCTTTGGTGTTTGAATTAAGTGGAAGCTGGGTTAACCCCAGCTCTGGATGCTGAGCCACTAAAATACTGTTTCATTGCCAAGAATAATGGTCAGGGTTTAAAGAGCTTCAAAACCACCTGTTCTGCCTCACCAGTGGTGGAAGGGTGCTAGATTTCTCAAAAAGAGTTCAATCCTAGTCATGACTGGGACTAACCCATGTAATGAGGCCTCTGAGAAAACAGCCTCGCTTTTCCCCAGATGTGAGCTAACCTCAGAGAGGGCTGCAGATGTGCGGGAATTTGTGTGATGGGGAGGGAGGACTGGGTGCCTTCATCCTAAGAATTGGGCAGGGGTGGTTATGGCAGGCAGAAGTTGAGATTCGTGTCCAGTCTAGGTCCATTGCAGCAACTCCTACCTCTTCTCCCTTTGCATTCATGAGGTTAACATAGGTTGTCTAATAGGCCAGAAACAGGATCCGGAAAAAGGCCGCCTCTCCTTTCCCCTGTGCTGACTCAGACCTTCAAAGCCAACCCTGAGCCTTTTCTCTGCCACAAGGCTGGGGAGAGCTGGCGGTTTGAAAGCTCATGGAAGTTCATGGCTTCATTTTAGGGATTTTGAAGGCTCGTTGCACTTCAGTCGGCTGACAGAGATGCTCAGGTATAGCTTACTTGGGATCTGTTTACCTACAAAAACAATCAAGCTATTCCCACCAGCTGCCATGTGAAGGCCGAGAAGACAGGAGATACAAGTGCGAGACCTGTTCTTTGATGAGTCTGGTTTGTACATCAAGTTTTTATTAGCTTTTACTGCCCTACTGACTGCTGCCTGCAATTGCTTCACACTAGCCTCTTCTCTAACAGCTCCTCTGCTCTCTGCTTTCCTTCCCACCGCGTTTATGTGATGAACCTCTTTATTGTCAGCTCCGGTGGGGTGATCAAATTGGCTTCAGTTGCTGGACATTTCAGGTTTATTAAAGCTGTTAAAAAATCTTTAACTCTGTAATACGCACAGGGCTGGGTAATGGCGGGGAAGCAGAAGGGGCAGCCCAGGGGGTCCCTGTGCGTGCACAGTTTACGGTGGTTAGGTACTCAGTTCTGGGGGGCAATTCGGGGGGTGAGCAGGAGGAGGGGCAGGGAGGTGATGTACGGGCTGGCTGTACGCACACATCCATCCACCTTCCTGCCCACGTGAACTTGCCACGTCCACGGATACACGGTCCAGATATGCAAGTTCACCTCAGAGATTTTTATGTCTTTCTTAATGCTCATCCTCCTTTTAAGTGTTATTATTCCATGTACTACTCTTTTCTTAGTCATCATCCCAAAGCCTTTTCAAAGGCCAAGGTGAAGGTGAGGACTAGGTCATCTCTGGTTTTTTCTTCTCCCTTTCTTCTAACCACAAGCAGCTCTTAGTCTGCTGTTCGTGAGCTCTGGGGACTCGGGGAGGTTTCTTGCCTTCTCCTCTTAGTCTCACACTGAGCTTTTTTCTTATCTGCCTGCGCTTAGACTTCTGCCTTCTGCTGAGCCGTGGGGAGCTCTCAGCTCTCCTCCACAAGGGTCTGCCTCGCTTCGCTGGGTGCACAGGACCTCACCGTCAAACTGAGTTAAATGCTTAAATAAATCTCTCCAGCACATGCCTGTTGCAGATCCTGGTCTTTTTTTTCCACAGCCCCATTCAAAAAGGCGTGCGTAGAGCCAGTTTCTAAGGTGGGAAGTAAACATTTTTTCCTCCTCCTTTCCCCTCCAGCAACTAAAATCTGGAAGAATTGCGTTGTTTCACTCCAGTGTTCCCAGAAGCTTGCTGCTGAGCTGAAAGGCTGCATGAAACTTTTCACACTAGGAAAAGCGTGCGTTCCAAAAAGTCACGAGAATGTGGAAATGAGAGATAATCACGGAAAGTGCTTTCAGCTTCACACAGAGTGGTCACTGGTGGCAATTTGCATAATAACCCCGGGAAATAAGCTATTATGCTTCATGACAGCAGCAATAATTAAATGCCAGAGCTGGTCATTACAAGAGTTAACCACTGATTAATTAGTCTGTTTATATTAAAAAACAGGGTTGGCTTCAGTAACTAATAAATTGCCTGTGTACAGCTGTTACCAAAAAGATCACTTGTTAGATAATTGCTTAAGTCATTTTTAAATTGTTTTAATTAAGTTTCAGTAATTGGACTCCCCCAATTTATTTTCCCTTTTTTTATGGAATGGGAAAGAAATAAACAGGCATTGTGTATATGTCTGTAATACGAGGCAACAAAATTATGATTGGAAATCTATAGGAAAACAAACACCCGTGGTGATCCTCTTGTCCTCCCAGGGGCTTGTAGCAATCCAGAGAAAATTAGATATTAATTTTATTTTATTTACTTTGCCTCGCAGAGCCTGGGCTCTTACCTCACTCTACTTGGTGAATTCATAATAGGGACAGAGATGCTCAAATTGGTAAACCGTTGCGTGCTCGTTCAATTTATTATGTGTGATATTAGCCAGCCAAGTGATGTTGTGGGGGCCAGTTTACGGCTTGATGATAAAGCCCCGCTTACAGCTTCATAGAGCCAGGTCCTCTCTGGGAACGCGCAGTTTGCCTTTCTCTGCCCGCCCCCCAAGGTGGGCTCACCCCACCCCTGCCCCGAGCCTGGCGGGAGGCAAGGGCTGGGCGCAGCCGTGACCGGGACGAGAGGCCAAAGGAGACCAGCGCTAATGGTGACAGCAACAGGGCTGCCTTCCCCGAATCAGCCTCCTGACATCGCCCGTGTGTCAGATAAAACAAGCCTTGGCACAAGAGAGAGAGAAAAGTTCTTTTGTTCCTGGAAATTCAATTATGGGGGGCGGGGGGGTCCGTAAAGAGCCTCTTTAATACGTTGCCGCTCTCGGCATTACCAGTCATTACGGTATAGCCTGCTCTTAAAGATGACTCTTGGGCACCATCACACAGGGCCTCTGCATTGTCTCCCCTATCCATAAGGTCACTTTGTTAATGACTTCATTGATCCCTACCTTTGCGCGGTTCAATATGCTATTTTCTGCCACGTTCTCTCAATGGCGTGGAGCTCAGCTTTGGGACACAGTCATCCAGGCATGACGCTAAGTTTTGCTGAAATACAGTTGTTTCACAGCTTACTGGCTAAGGTTCAATCTTTAACGTATTTGCAGGCTCCGCGTTCAAAATAGTAGTAGAGTAATAAGGCCAGAAAATCAGAAAAGGAGGAATAATCACTTTCTGTTATCACTTAAGGAGTTAGCTACCTGCATCACACCTAAAATACAGACATATATATACACACCTCCCTTGCCCACTGCACAAAGAAAACCACCTAATCCATAAATTCACATCAAAAGCTTCCTCCCATACAGAACATTCAATTACATTCAATTTATATCTGTAATCCACCTGTGTGGCTTTGCTAATATTAGTTCTTAGAACCATTTTCCTTTCCTCTTAAGAAAATGTGATTGCTTTTTAATTGAGAAACAGTCTCGTTGGGGAACGGCAAACCCAGAGTTATATCCCCCAGAGATTTCAAAGCAGGCAATACAATCACCAGCGGTGTGAGCAGTGTAAACGTTGAGAAAGCTCCCCGCTAATCCCTGCTTTTTTCAGCACGTTGGCGTACCCACACTCTCACCTCCCAGCTGAAGCGCCCTTGAGCAGAAAAACTACGAATACATCAGAAGAAACGCAGTCGGGTTTGGAGGGAAGGGGATGGACGCTTCAGGAGAGGAGCTGAAGGGGCCAAGCGCTCCCTCTCCTGCAAGGGGAAAATCCGCACTTGCCCTTTTCAGCCACATATCAGAAATTACCAGAGTGACTCCTGCTCTTTATATTCACCCCAGCAATTAGTCCTGGCAAGAAGCCCCCCGTTCTGGTGATCCCACACTTGAGAAGACAATTTTTTTTCTGTTGGACTCAGCCCTTGCCTCCTGGCCGGGGTTGTGACTGCCAGCGAGCCAGAGAGTGTGATGCACTGGGGGTGAATTTGATGCAATGTCTTCTCATTAGTAATCTTGCTGCAGTTGTTTTCACCTCGTGTTAGCTAAAACCTCTCTGTGGGGCTTTCAGCCCGACCGCCCCATCAGACGACTCCTCGCATCCAGGGCATCCCGCCCTAGCAGCAGTCTGACCGCCGAGCCCCTGATGGCCGAAGGAAGAACGCTCACTGGTAACGTTATCCTCCTCATCCCACCAGCAGAAGACAAAAAATAGGAAGGGGGAGAGGTGGGCGACCCGGTGCCGCCGTGATCGGTGGCTGCATTGATGGACTCGTGGAGGCAGCGCGCGGCGAAGCCTCTGGCACGGCCGGCAAAGCCCCTCGCAGGACTCCTCCTCGCTTACCGACAGACACTTCTGCCCTCCCTCCGGCTCCCGGTTGTCCTTCTGTTCACAGCACCGTGACTAATCTGTGTCTCATTTCTCCTCCTTTACCACGCTGCCTTGTGTTCTTACCATTCCCGTTTCCCAGGTCTTTTTCTGGCACCCCTGCCTCCAGCAGCCCTGCAGACCTCACACAGAAGCTGTCTAGACAAATTCACGACGACTTGGGAAGCACTTGGATGCTACCACAAAAGGTTAGGCAGGAAAGTTAATCAGGAAATTGCCGTCCATTTCCTCCGCAGCACAGTTTGAATCACGGATTGTAAATAAGGCATGAGACGCACTCTGAATAATGAGGAGAAATGATGAAAAGTATGAAATAGCTGATCATGAGATCACAATTTATTTTGGACGGTGAATGTAGGAGAGGTTCCAGGGAAAAATTAGTATGCAAGTACGTAGGTTCAAGATGAAAGATGGTATCATAATACATATGGAAATGGGAATCAAATGAATATTGCCCAGACAATCCTAAGTCTAACCATTCTTATATTCCAAGAGCTTAATTTTGCCATTGTAAAATCCTCTTACATTCAGAGGATCAAGGCCTTATTTTGTTAATCGCTTGTATGGAAATGCTCCCAACATGGAAAGGAATCCAGTGACCAATAAAATAGCATTTCATGTTTTTGTCATTTTATTGAAGTTTGACTGGTCTGTATATTGAAGTGTGGGGTTTCAGCCATTTCTTTACTTAAGAGAAAAAGAACTTTGCTGAGCAAGAAAGAAAAAAAAAAATCCCAGAAAAAAATCTAGTCACATAAAAACTGTTCTTTACTTTTGCTATATTCAGCACTTTTCCTGAGTAAAGTTCACAGAACACTCACATGAATAAAGCATTTATTTTGTTTAATTGGATTGAGCCTGAAGAAAGAGGAAACCAAATACATTTTTAAGTGGGGGCAGGGAGAGATGGGGGAAAATACTTCAAGGTAAAGTGAGAAAAAGGCGACACTCTCACGGAAATTTCCTAAGGCAGAGTATTCTTTAATTTCCTGGACTCACGGATTTAAAGGCAGAAGGTGCCTGATCTCGTTCACAACACAGGTCACAGGATTCTGTCCAGCTGGCCCTGCTTTAGGACCATACCTGGGGCGGTGAGCTGATCACAGGCAAGCCCTGCTCCAGCTGTCCTGAGGGGTGAGATGAGGAGGATCCTGGGTTGGGCAGCGGGATTTCTGTGCCTTCCCACCAGCTTGGATCCATCCTATGTCACCACCAGAGGTTTTTTGTTCAGCTCATTCCTCAGCAGTGAATTTAGCACAGCCGGATTCCTTTTTTTTTGTTGTTTTGGAGGCTCTGGGACCTGGTGGAAGACTTGGAGTGCCCCATTAAGGGTACCCGCTGGTTTCAGCACCATGCTGGGAAAGACCTGCTGGGTGCTGGGATGCGGTTGGACAGACTGCAATTCCTTAGTGTTTCCCCAGAGCTGGAGGCCCCATCCCAGCTGAAGACAGGCTAATTACCAGTGCCTTTACATGCATTCAGGATAGCTTCAACAAAGTCGGTTCAGATATACATTGGGGTGAAGCAGCAGTGGTCTAGGCTGCAGTAAGTACCACAGTCCCAGGCACATTTTCACATGGCATCCTGGGCTGTAAGCCGCCATGATTTTATTGCTAGCGGTGTACAAATTAGCTGCATTAAGTCTAGCTCCACTCTACCTGTGATTGCCACAATTGCAGTCCAGTAGCTTGAATAGCTTTGCAATGATGCCTTCTGCTCCTTCAGGTTAGCAACGAGATGAAATGACTACTTGCTCTGAGTAGCATTTCTCCATGCTGTCGCACAGCTCGGCCTCATTCAAGTACCTTAAGGAGGGCTGGGGAATGGGAGCTGAGTGTGTAGTTTGTGGGTTGGATATTAAGCACCCCCGCACCCCCAGATTTCTGTTTGCCAGTTCATTTCAGGGCTATTGACTTCTGTGGGGATTTAACCACAGGATCAACATGAGAGCTGGTTGAAAGAAACATTCACGTTGGTGTGCTCCTTTGTAGGGCTGGGAAAGGAGGCAACACTCTTCACGGAGAGTGACTATCGTGACAGCGTTGGCAAACCCTGTCAGTCAGCAGGCAGCTTTTGGTCCCAAACGGAGCAGGGGAGCGAGTGTGGCAGCAGCACTTGCCTGAGTGCTCTGCACCATTTAGCTACCACCTGTGAGTGAGCTGGTAGCTCTTGCAGGTTGGTGTCCTCATTACAAGGATCAGAAGCTGCCGGTGTGCATGTCATGTTGGTAATCCTGGGAGAGAAATCAAACTCAGCTGGAATGAAAACTGCTCTCCTCCGCAAGGCTGGATCCTCCAGAGCAGGGTGGAAATACACCGACATCATGCTGTGATTTGACACAGCAAACACAACCACTGCCCGGGCTGGACGTGAGCTGTGGTTGAAGAGGAAGTCAGAATGTGGACTTGTTAATCCAGCACGTCTCAAAAGCACCATAAAAATAGACCAGGAGATAGTTTATTTACGAATGAAACATTATCTTTAGCATGAGGGAGAAAGGAAGTGCAGAAGGCTGTGACACTGTTATTCACACTTGTTCATTTACCCAGGCTTCCCCCAGAGAGACCAGCAGCCAACACAGGCTAGTAGAGAAGGTTTGCAGTAGGAGAGCCAGTTTACACAATTTGCTTATGCAAAGGTGGCCTTTTGTGGCACTCAGTGCAGCACGAAACATGTTGTTCTTCAGTAAGGGGCGAGCTATCTCAGGCGAATGCTACCTATTCAACAAGGAGATGAAGAGGACCAGATGGAAAGATGAATTTCCTTTTCTAGGATCCAAGAGAGTGGGCTGATGCTGTTGCAAGCGGAGATGAAGGCTGAGTTGAGAGTGAGGATCTGGCTGCAGATCTAAAATTTGTTGGGTGGAGGGGGAGAGAAGCACTGGCCCAAATGTTCACAGAGAAACTGAAGGGATGTAGAAAACTAAAGGTACTTTTAATGTAGCTCTGACCTGCAGCACAGTAACACCTGCCTTCCATCTGTGTGTTTCTTAAGATCCTCGTGCCTTAAAAAAACACAGATGGGAACACCCCACCCCACATTACGGTGAGAGGATGGTATTCACTTATTGACCATGGCAGTCCAGCTGTCAGAACGTCTCCCTGCCAGCACTCAGGTCCATCCTCTCTGATCAGGTCTGTCCCTCAGGTGAGGACAGTCACAGCTTACAGCTATACCAGCCTTTTATTTGCCTGCGATACCCCGTTCCCCCCTGTCCCTGTCTCCTCTCATATACCAGATCTTCCAACCCTGTCTGAAACCCTTGTCCCTCCCCACCACTGCCTGCTCCTTGCCTCTGCACCCTCCTGACATGAGTACATCCAAAAAATCTTTCCTCACCAGCTCCTGTGTCCCACTGATCTCCACGGGCTCGTTCCTATCACTCCTCCCTGGCTGAGAAGCATTTCACTCCACTCTACCACTGACGGGTGGTATGTCCATGCTGCCCACCGCTCGGCACCGACACAGGTCGGTCTGCTCCCCTCCCCTCCTCCCGAGACAGCCACGTTTCAGAGGCAGCTGTTCGGCTTTTTATAGATGGGACTTAATGTCACTTGATGGACCACAGCGCTATTTTTGTGCCAAGTTAGCACAGGCTTAGTATTCTGCGCATGTGAGTGCTTCACCCAAGACTAGTTGCTGAAATATAAATACCACTCAACCAAAGTTATTTAGAACTTCAGTCGGATCGACCCGATCTGAGCCAATTATTTTCCCCGACAGAATTAATTAGACTGCATATAAAGTGAGTGAGATGTGAAAGACAGGTCTGCAGAATTACTTATTCCATTAACAGCTGGTTTGGGGGAAAAAAAGAAAGGGGGGGCTCTGTCCTTGACTTGGCTTTGCCATGGCCTCGTCAAGAAGAAGGGAATCAGGGTTTTCACATGGGAAGCTGCTCTACTGGCAACCACAGTTCACTTGGTGCTAGTTTGCATCAACAAGCTCCCTGCTCTCTTATACTCATGATGATAAGGGATGGCTGTTTAAACGCTGTCGCAGAATCCAGACTCCCTCCCTGCTCAGAACAACTGTTGCTCAGACCTCCTCTGCGGAGCTAATTTATTGCCAAAGAGTGAAATGTAAATAGTTTGCAGCAGGTACGTGAGCAGGCGTTTCTTCACCGAGTATTACTTGGAGAAGAGCCAGCCGATGCCTGTACACAGAGCTGAGGGGAGCAGCTTTTCAAGCATGGGAGAAAAGTAAGACAGGTTTCAAAAACAATTATTACTTTATGGGAATAACTCCAGCAAGGTGGGGAGAGATGGAGAAGCTCATTTTTTCAAGCTCAAAACTCATGCTTAAGTTTCCTTGGGACTCCTTCTCTCCTCTAGAGCTCAAAAAAAAAAGTGAGAGCGGCTCTGCAGCTCCAGTCCTATGTGAATACTTCATTCTGGGTTGACGTACATCCCAGTACATTAGGACAGACAAAGCCTATTCTTCTTTTAAACACAGAGAAAGAGGTGCAACTGAGAGATGGGGAACTTCTTTCCAATCTCAGAGCCTAGGTGTTCACCTTGCGGGAAGGGAGTCGGGGAAGCTGGGGCAAGCCACCACCTTGTCCCTGCAAACAGCTTCCCCTTCCACGCACTTTCATCCCAGTTTGATTCTTCTTCCACCAGCTCTTCAGATTTAAGTCCTCACGAGGGGGTTAAGATGAACAAATCGGCGACCTACAGATCATATGATGGCTGTAAAACACATCGCACACAACACCGCAACATCCGCGCCCCGACCGCAGGGCGGGCAGACCCCTGCACGGCACAGGGCTGCCACTGCCACCTCCGCGGGCAGGCAGAGCTTGGGACTCTCCTGCGGCACACCAAAAGGAAAAGTCTTGCTTCCTATTTTTGTGGGTTTATTTTAAGCACCTTTACCTTGCTTCCTGAAACGCACTAATAATTTGTAATTATCTGTGCTTTGGGGAGGAGGAGTGGACTATATAGTCTCCCAAAAACTCTCTCCGGTCCCACAGCCTGGTTTGAGAAGGAGATCAGCAGGATCTTGAGAGGAGTTTGACTCCATCCTCTATACCCTCTCCCCTGCTCTAGAAAGCTTTCAGTGAAGACGATTCTGCAATATCCTTCCTCTCAGGGCTTACAGCTCTTCTACAGTCTTTTGTTACCCCTAATCTAAGGGTATGTCGCTATATATTAAGCTAATTATTTCTCATCCTACCTGAAGGAGACAAAGAGGAAAGTAAAAAACAGTTCTCTGTATTTAAAGGTTTGTGATTCCCCTCAGTCATCTGTTTTCTAGACAAAACCGAAGCCCCAATTCTCTCACGCTTTCTGAAACTTTTCCTTTTTTTGCAGCTTTTCCCAGATTGTCTCCGATACGATATCCAAATCTGGACACATTGTGCCAGGTGGGATCGCAGCAGCGCTGGGTGGAGTGGCATAAGTAGTTCTCATACTGTCTGCCTGCTAACACCTCCTACCCAAAGATTCACCTTTTTCAAAACACCAACATATTATTGGCTTGCTCAGTTTGTGGTACACCAAAACCCCAGCTCCTGTTCTTCAGTGCTGCTGTCTCAGCACTTATCGTGCAATCTGTTTTTATGCATTTGATGTGTACTACTTCCAACTTGTCTCAAAATAATTCCATCTCTCTGGGTTCAGATAATTTCTCCAGCTCATCGAGATCACTTGTTTTCTGATTATGTCCTCCAAACTCATTATAGCTCCTTCCCAGCTTGATGTCTGCTGCACATGAAGTCTTTTCCATCATCTGCCCAGATAATGAAGACAGTGAACAGAAATAGTCCCAAGGAAAAAATTCCCCTGTAGAACCCAACTTGAAATGCCTTCTCATTTTGACAAGAGAGCATTGCAAACCAGTCAGTACATTTTTTCAGCCACTTGAACATGACTTAATGGCGATTTCTTTTCTAATGAAGAATCATCCAAAAAGCATTGAATATTTTAAACACCTCTTTGTCATGCTTTATTTGTTCTCTGTGTCCATTAAGTAGTGGAGTTACAACTCCCTTTGCCTCACTCCTGCTCCTCATGCATTCAGAAGAACGGTTTATGTTGCCTTGTTGCCTTGTTTTTACTCTTTGCAAGACTCCAAAACTCCTTTTTTTTTTTTCGATTTCAAGTAATGAAGTGCTCCTGATGCAGCTATATAGGGTTTACTGTAAACTCTATTGTTTGTCTGCACAGAGACAAGCTCCTGATTTGCTTGTAATATAGCCACCAGCTCTCTGCACTTCTTCGCTTTGGATTTCTTCCCAAGAGCCTCTGCCTAACTGCTTCCTGAATTTGCTGAAATCTGCTTTTCATCCTGGCACCCTTAGACCCTGAAATAGCCAGTGATTTTTTCCTTGACCCTGGTTTCAGCAGAAGATGAAACAGACACAGAGAACATCCAATTCTCATTTCATAAATTGGCCCTCTCCAGGACAGAGATGGATGGGCAGGATAATCTGAAAACTGCTGCTCTCTTTGCTGTGCTTGGTCTGTAGGTAAAGGACTTTGACTTTAACTGTTGTAAATCCAGTGGCCTTCGTGAGAACGACGTAAAAGGGGAAAAAAATCCTATCAATCAAGGGGTTGGGGAACGGAAAGATTTAAGGTCTTAATTGACATATGAGAGAATTATGTTTTAATTTGTTCTTTGAGAGGTGGACATGACTAGCAGCAATTTAGGATTACTGGCTAACTTGGACAGCTGCCAGAATGGACAGAACATAATTTGGTGTATCCAAATCGGCTATCCAGGGACAGGAAGTTGGAATTAATCTAGTGGGATCAGAAATAATCCAGAGACTTTAACATATATATAGCATTAAAATCAGGAATGAAAACTGCATAGCAAGTCAGGAAATTCACTGGCCAAGTCCCTTCAGCTGACTTTTCGCCTGAGTACCCTGAGAGGAGGAGGCACGTAGCTTTTGGTGCCTGATAACCTATCACTGTCATCGCGAGAGTGAGAGAAGCTATTTGTTTGGGACTTCAGGGGAATAAATGAAATGTTGGGTTTTTCTTCTTCTTTACAAATAAGGGTTAAATACTGCAAAAAAGAGGTTTAGAAATATTTCAAAAACTAATTATAGTATTTTATCAACTTATAGAGGAAAAATTACATATGTGACTTTCTCAGGAACACTGGCAATGAGCCACATCACAAAAATACTTCTTTGCACATACATCAAGGAGAGACCAAGTGCATTTATGATAGATATATTAATTCTTCCTAGATATCACAGCCACTGCTCAAGTGAGGATCACAAACCTGACCCTGAAAGCTGTGGAGTACCTACCAATAACTTCAACAAACTTCAAGAAGAAATATAGATGGTCCGTGACTTAACTATGTTACCTGGGAATTTTGACACCCCCTTGGACACCCGGATACCTTTATAAACCTAGATCTCTTTCTCTATATCTGTAGCATCCAGCTTTGATCAGACGAGGCTCTCAAATGTATGATCAGAGATCGTTCCACTTCAGGGAGGATTTCAGTAAGTGGAAACGTGGTCTCCTCCAGATTTGGAAATCCCTGCTTCACTGGTGACAGAGCATCTTGAGCAAACCTATCAATCAGCTGAGCTACAAAAAGGTTTGTCAGGGTTTTTCCAAGCAGCTGTACTAATTTGGAGTAAGGAGTAACCTGGCTTTCCGAAGTAATTGCTTTTCTGTTCTCTCTCCCTATCTCTTTTTCCGAGGCCAGGTTTGCAAGCAGCTTGGCCTGTTTCTCATTTTCATGCCAAATTGCTTCTTCAGGTCCATCCCCTCCCCCAGGCTGAAAGAGCAGTACGTGGAGGAGACGTCAGGCTGATGTTTTCTGACAGCCCCACACAGCGTAGGGCTGGGAGCTTACTGACTGCTTTTGGAGGAAAATAAAGCCCAGCCAGGCTGCCTTTCACCCAAAAGCCCTGCCTCAGGAGGCTGCCTGCCCAAAGGAAGGGGTAGGACTGGCTCCGGCAGCAGGCTGCCATTTCCCTCAAATGCACAGCCTTAACCAGAGCAACACTGGAGGGAAGGAGCCGCAAAAGCTTAGGCCAGCCCCAAACCATTCGGTCTGGCTTGGTTAGGCGGCAGCAAGCCGTTCCTTCAGCCCAGCTCCCCAGGCCTGCCCACAGACAGACGGCAAGCGGACAGGAGGACGTGCCGCTCAGGGCTGGTTTGAGCGTGCCCTTGGTTCTGCTTGCAGCTGGAGCGTGCTGGGTCAGCAGTCCTGCTGAACCGACTGCCAGCCACGCTCGGCCACCGTCTAATTTGTAACACAGACGGGGCCAGGTACACTGTGAACGCGCACCGTGAGATACAGGTTTATATTTAGACCCCATTTGCAGTGGGTTGGTCTGAGGGCATGGATGCCCAGGGAAGGTGCCACCCCATAAGATCAGCATGGAAGTTACCATCACTCGTGTGCTTTCAGCCTGTGGTATTTACCTCACTTTCCCTTTTGCCACAGAGTAAGGGCATGAATGTGGATAATGACCATAAAGTAGCTGACAGGCTTTAAGTTGACTCTCCAGCTTGTTCCTGGTAGGACGCTCATTTGCCTTTATCCTCTGGGTCCTTGGGTTTGATGCTTGCTCATCTTGTAGAGTAATTTGCATCTTGGTATACATTTTCAAGAAAGAATAATAGCATTTTACATGTGCAAATGACTATAAAGTGCACCAGGGAAGGGAGAATTAGACCCTTATCTTTTGAAAGATTATTCAAAAAACAGGAAACTTTGGATTTGAGCCAAAGGATATTTCCTCATTTTGAATCTAAAATACTAAGAGAATTGTATTAAAAAAACCCATAATTATGGAAGCAAAAAGCTTTAGCTAAGGTTGTGTTGCTAAATATTGAAAATCACCTTCTGCACAAAATCTTACCCCTTCAAAAAAGCCTTTGAAATTAAGATAATATATTCATTACAGTGCTCAAAAGATTTCCATTTCAATTTATTGTCAAGGTTGAGAGGTTCTGAATAGGACTCTTGGGGAGAAGGGCAACTTTACTATTAAAAAGATAGCACTTTACTGTCTGAAAGTGATTTCCAAATGCTGACTAATTCAGCCACAGAATAACACAGTGGCACAGGACAGCTGTGATTCCCCTTGTAATTCCCATTTCATAGTTGGGAAGCTGAGGCACAGGTGTTTAATACTTTCTTCAAAGCAACAGTCCAGGACAAGGCAGGACTTGCACAAGATTCCTATACTCCAAGTATGAGCATGCTATGAAGAGTCCACACAGGTTATGAGGAACTTTCCTAAATGTCTCCCATGCAATCAGAACAATCCTAATTCTGCCTTCTGGTAGTGAAAGGGTGAATAACTGTCTCAGAGGGAGGAAGAACGGTTTCTTCATGAATCATACGGACCATTTGGACTCAAGTGGTTTTATTTATTTTTTTCACATTAAGGAAAAAAAAATAGTCACCCACACAAAAGCTGTAGATGTCCAAAGAATCCATTTGACTGGCTGCAGTATCCATTGCTTCCCTTCCACTCATGGAGAAGACTCAGCCTTGCTCCCGAGCAGAGGTTTCTGCGCAATAAATGGTGACTCCTCCTGGGTCTTTAAGCCTAGAAGTGCCAACTGAAGGAAGACCGTGGCCGCAAATGTAGTTCTGTGAGGAGAAAAGGTTGTGAATAGCAGCTCTGGAAGCTGCTGGCTCAGTCCCCCATGCGTTGGACAATGTGGAGGATGCAGTGAAACTTGGAGTTTGTCCAAGAATCACACAATTGCTGAGTTTTGAGAACAAAATCAACCTACAAACAAGGAAAATGTGATTTCCTTCAAAACCTTTAAAACAAGACCTGCCTTTTTAGGTTAAGACAAAGTCTTGGGACATGTATGAGTGTGGCTTCACCACATAACCCTCTAGCTGAGGTGAGCCATCTATTTCAGTTCAACTCTAATTATATCAAGTTGAGGAGGAGAAAGGCCCACGAGACCCTCCACCAATCTTTAACAATAAAGGACACTTGTGCAAGTGACTGTCACTAGGGAACAGACTCTGCAGTTTTCTCCAGGAATAGGGAAAAATTTTGAATAGAAAGGTCCAAACACATTCTTGTTCTTGATGGATCTGAACCCCAGACAGTGGAGGATCTTGATCTGAGGGGATGTCTTACATAGTCTTACTTATGGAAAGGAAGAAAGGGGTTTTCCATCACCTCCTAAAGTTTAAGTTTGGAAGGCACTCTTACAGCCAAACCTCCTGCACATCATGGGCTATGGGTTCTGCCCAGTTCCCCTCTGCTGAGCCTGACCCTGTATGTCTGACAGTGTAGGCTGTGCCCAGGTAAGGCTTCAGTTGACTTTTGACATGAAGAAACTATCTGGACAGGTCAGATAAAAGATAAAAAGTTGGGAGAAACACTCATGGCCTAAATCAGCAGAGACTGACTAGCTTCCGAGATAAAAGTCTGCTAAGAAAATGACTGTAAACAAACAGGACCAGAACACACTGAATTGTGTTTCAACAGACATTATTGTTTAGTCAGAATCCAACTTTATGAGTCACCACTGCTTCCATTGTGCAACCAAATGACCAAGTAGAGCTCTTGTAGAAGTGGGTGCAATTCCAATGGCTTTACTGAGGTGAAACCTCCCTACCCCATACTTAGATTTGACTAAGTGCATGAAACATTGGTGAGTATCCTACAAAGAAAATGCTCAGTGGCACTAAATTGTTCTGTCAGATCTATGATGAGCACTCGATCAAAGTTGTGCATGCTTAAAAAAAATCCATTGAAAGAAAGTTCCCTAACAGGTAGACAGTGTATTAATGAAAGAAAGAATTTTCCTCAAATTATGCCAGAGGAGAAATTAATTACTGGGGGAATGGGGGAAGAAAAGGATCTCCACCTTCTGCAATCTGAGAGTACTGTGCTATTTTTGCCTCTTGAAATCTAATTTCCATGAAACATTTCTGCAGAGTGCTTATTTTCTGAAATGAATTCCTTAGCAGCCTTGCTAATATAAATGCCATAATTCCAGAATAAAGAGACAGTGCCCTGCTCCAAAGGCCTTTGACTAGGAAAGGTTGTATTTCAAAGGGAACCTACGCCTCATGCCACGGCATTGTAAGTAACCGCTGCCCAAGTGGGAGTCAGGCTGACAGAGGGAGGCTTAAGCTCCCCGAAGGTAGGTGGTGGGGAAGGAGTATATTCTCTCTAGTGATATAGGCTTAGTTCATGCACAGAATATAAATACAGCTCCACTTTGATTTTAACGTCCTCTGCCAACTCATGTTGACGCCAGATTCTGGCGTAACAGCACGAACAGCATTTGCTTGTAGCTGGTTTCAGCTGGTGGAGTTTACAATAATAATGACGTAACTTGCAGAGTGTTCCTAGAAGTATGTATATGCTTTGAGCAGCGCTGCTTGAATGCTCCCTGCTTCTTCAGCTGCCGTTCAATACCCTTTTTATCCCATCTGCACTGCTCTCCTAACCTCCTGACACCCCACAGGTATCAGAAAAACACTTGCACTTTTCCCAGCCAACCTCATGGTCAGAAGAACAAGTGTTTTAGACTGACACGCTCAGACAGGGTCAGCCCCAGTGACACATCCACCCACACACACTGTGAACACTACCCCTGGCAGTGGGCTGCAGGTGACATTCTGCCCCTGGGAAGTGGGACCCAGGCTCAGCGTCTGCTCCTGAGACCTCCATGACAGCGTCACCCCCGGCAGCAGTTCTGTGGCTGCTGCTGTGGGACACACTGCCTCACCCCAGTTATCTGTGGAGTGGGCTGGCTCACAGACACCCTGGCTTTGCCCCAGGAGGGTTGCTGCTAGATATCTGCAGTGAAGAACAAACGTCCTGGTGGTTTGATCATTGCCACCTGAAGAAGATGGAGAGAGATGCGTGGCAGAACCCTTTTTCTAGTATTTGCTTTGGGGGGACTTGATCTCGTGATCCTGTCCCACACCATCAGCCTGTGGTGCCATCCCATGCTTTCTGCCTTGGGAATGACAGGGAAGCCAGCACAGGGGGACTGGTATGTGCTTGAGAAAGCATCTGCTCATCACCCCGTCTTCCCTCATCATTTTAATGCAGCACTCTTGCACCTACACGAGGTTTGGGCCTGTCAGCATTTGCCGGTCTTCTCCCCATGTGTGGAAGCCCTGCTCCTGGCATGCACAATATGGCAAGGGGTATGGCAGAGGTGCCAATTTCCACAGCGGGCAAGCAAGGCATCCCTCACTCATGTGTCAATCTCTGAAGAGCCATTGGCCAAAGGAGGGAGGAAGGAAAGCCCTCTCCATTGCCAATGCAGGAGCAAGAAAAAAACAGAATTTGGGGGTGCTTGTCCTCCGAGGTTGATATTGCCCCTGGCATGAGTGACCACCCGAATTTCAGTGCCCTGCAGGTTGTTTCTGTTCTTAGAGGAAGCTGTGGCAGTCTTCTGTGAATTTCATGGATCGCTGCTCATTGACTAAGGCCACAGAAATATCTGGTTTTCCTGGACACCATAAGACTCATACAATAGCAGTTTGTCCTCTGCCCACAGCCTTGACTGAGAAAGACCCCCACCTCTGGCATTTCTTTTGGTGCCAGGCTCCCAGCACCTGTCCAAGTGATGCTGAAGACTTTCTCTGCTGTCTTTGTTTCCAGTTTCTGTGGGCTTCCTGCTCTCGTCTCCCAGGCACGCAAACTCCCCTTGCTCAACACTGTGCCCCTCCATTTTGGGCAATGAATGACTGCTGTTGTTTCAGCTCCTTGACTGCAAATAGGCCTTGCCCTCCCCATAAAGCTCATGGAAGAAATATCTTATGCTCCTTATGCCAGAAGAAAATGTGAAATATTACATGTATTGAATTAATGCCTCAGAGGCTCGTTTGCAGCCCTATTGTAACTGCATAGCGGTAACCTGGACATGCATACCAGCACAACCATCACCATGGGCTATCACGTGCTCAGCTTTGTGAATGCAGCTGTTTGCTCGCTCTCCTTGAAGCATAAACTAACAGCCTCTGTGCAGAACAAACTCAGAGGTAGCGTGCATGGCCCATACCCTGGACCCCTTTTCTCCAATGGGACCAGGGGTGGGAAGACATGCAATAAAGGGAATTACCCATCCAGATTCATCTTGGCCAGTGTGCCACGTCCTCAGAAGCAGCCTCTTGCCAGGCTGTGCCAGCAATGCCCTGCCTGGTTCTACACCACTCGTGTCCAGGATGAGTCTCCAGGCCCTTTGCAGGCACATTTCCACCCTGCCAGCCAGCCACAGCTCAGGCTCTCGTTAGCACAGAACATTCCCGGGTTCATAACAACCCTCAGTGTGTGACACCACTTCCTCTCTTCGGGAACAAATAGCTCGGTGTGTGGATTCAAAGTGGGACACTCAAAGGCTCTTCAGTGGCTCCACAGATGGCAGGACTGAGCCCGGTGGCTCTGACTCACAAGCAGGATGGGGCAGTGGGGTTTGCACTCAGGAGGTTGCTTTGCTCTTCTCTGGGAGGACACTGTCCCACTCCAGAGATATCTCAGGTGGCCCTGAGGTGGGTCCTAGACCACCACAGTCTGCACACCGAAGCACGGAGGAGAAACAAAATTGGTGTCAGAGCATAAATTGAGCGGGAGCCTCCTTGGAGAGGACTGCGGCGGAAGGTGGAAGAGAGAACCAGATGTCTGGAGGACACCGTCCTCACTCACCGCGGGTCAGAGAGCTCTCTCAGAGCAGGGTCAAAGCGATAACAAGACCGCCGTGAAACACTCATGACAACATTTCTAAGGCTTCAAATGTTATGCTTTCACAGTTCAGTTTCTTGCAAACAATCCCATTTGGAGGCAAGAACTGTAAAGTGCTGGGGGAAGGTTGTTGGAAAATAGGATTTTTGAATTTCAATGGACTTTCAAAGCAGACTTACTGTTCAAGGCAAACTCATACCTTTCCTCTACTGAAAGTTGCATTAGAATGAAATCCAGAAGTCAGACAGGCAAGTTGGGGTGAAAAAGCCCTCAAAACCAGTAATCCAGCTCTCAGCCTCAAAACTACCCACAGAAGTACTTTTATTTTTCTTTTCGTTATTGTTTAGCTCAGCTATTAACATTCTGCTGGTACCTCCATTAACATATGAACCGGTTGTGTCCCTTCTTTTAAATCTCTCTGCAGAAACAAAAGAAATACTCTTGCTCTTGGTAAATACAGCAGTGCAGGTGCTCCTTGCAGATAAGGTAAAAAAGCAACTTCAAACATTAGTAACAACTTATGAAGGCCACGGCTGAATTTTTAGTAGCTGAGTACCAGAAATAAGTCCTGGGATATGAGTACATATTTCATATTTGTCTTTATTGAAGCACGAAAATCCAGGTTCAGAGACAGGTTAAATGAAGGGATTTGTCTATTGTAAGAAAAGACGGTACTGAGGTTATGTTCGGGTCTATTGGATGCGAGCATCTGGTTTGTTTCGCGTTACAAGATCAAACAATATCACAGGAGATGCCCGTTTTGGGGCTAGCAGCCGAATTCCAGCAACGGCAAGAGGCCACTAGAGAAACAGTCTCATTTCTGAAAAGATATAAAAATGATTGCTCTGAATCACTCAACACCTCGACCGAGGCAACGAGCTGTGGCAGGGTACAGGCACACCACAGCCATCAGCCAAATCACACACACCCGGTGCGGAGGAGTAGCACCAAAAACACCCTGCTCCTCCATCCCGTCTCCTTCCCCCTCCGGATAAGACAAAGCACAGCATCCCCGAGCCCACCAGCGGCGCTTTGACACGTGCCACGAGCGCTGCCCAGGTTTATTCCCACTCCGACGGCGGGTGCCGCAAGGGGACAAGCCAGACCCCGGGCCCCTGTGGCCGAGCTCTTCCCACAGCACGGGCGCAGGTCTCCACTTCCCAAATTGTTCGGCGGCCGAGCATGGCAGGCCACACGCAGAGCCGGAGGCTCGTGCAACCTTATCCCTCCAGGTTAGGGAAAAAAACCTCCAGGTTTTCAGAAGTGATGCTGTTGGGGAAACCTGTCTCTCAAACCCCACGTCCCAGTTTCCCAGGTCGGGGGGGAGGTGAGGGACAGAGAGGCTCGTTAGGTGGTTTGGCAGGATATGAAAGTTTTGTGCAAAGATGTCTGCTTCAAAATGCCTGCCTCAGGGCAACCAGGAAAGTTGGCCCATGAACGACCACAGCACTGCTTCCCAGTCCGTTCCCTAAAGTTATGTGACCAGGAATTTTTAAAACTAATTAGCTACGACTAAGTGTTTTACACTTGTGCCAGCCTCACACATTGAATTATAGCTTCCCAGATCTTTTCTATGTTGCAGTTGAATTTCTTTCTCAACATCAAAGACTGCATTCTTTTTCTTCGTAATATACTTTTAAGAGTGACAAGAGATCGATAAAACTATGTAATTTAGGGATCCATAAAACCCACATAATTTAGCTTCATATACCATGCTTTAATAAAACAAGACATACCAGTGGGTCGGTTTGCACACAGGTATATATATTTATGTCTCTGGTTTGGTTTATGTTTTGCTTTGTGCTTTTAAACTCTGACAGCTAGTTAGCACTTTATTAGGAAAACCAAAACGTAATTAAAATATTGTAATGTGAGTCTCCTCAGCTTAAAGTAAAAATAATGGCCTGCCCCCATCTTTCACATGGGAAAGAAAGAGAAGAAAATGTTAATCGTTCCTCATCCCTTGCAATTCTTATGGACATTTGTTGCAGTTAAACAAACAAGCAGCTTTTTTCTGTAGACTTTCCTCTACAGACCCAGATGACTGTGACAGAGAGTCAGCAACCAGCCTCAATTATAAATAACTTTTAGTTCCTTAGCGTGACCCTGCCTGGAAAAGAGCAGGCTGTGGAAGCAGACGGCCCCGGTGCTCTCCACGGGGATCTCCTTCCCTGCGTACAGGACAGAGCCACCAGCTCGACAGAGAGCTCAGAGCTGCCCGACAGCCACGCTCGGTTTGAAAAAAATCAACCGGCCACACAAACGCGTCCCTCGATGGCAGCCACGCTCACACCGGGCCGGCAGAAGAAGCCAGGAGGAAACTTTCCTTCTGTAAAAGTGAGTGGCAAGCTGCTGAATCACTCTGGCAGGCTGGAGTCAGCATGTCTAGGGGAAGGGAAAGTCAGTGTCTCCTGGAGGGAATATTAATAATAAAAACCAAAGCAAGGACATTCGAGACTCGAAAGGATCTTTACATTTAGTAAAAAAAACATTCCAAGAGTGGCTCCATGCACAAATTAATATTTCAGGAGCCGTAAAACAATATTCATTTTATATTTATGATACGACATTATTCATCCACTAAGGTTTCAAAGTATTTTACAGCCGCGCACTAGGAAAGCGTCTCATGTGCTGTGCGATGCAGCCGCCTTGTCACGGGAGCACAGCGGTTGACAGGGCTGTCTAGGGCGCAAGGGGAAAAACGCTGCCATCGAGGGAATTTGACAGAGCCCAGCGCTGCTGCTCCCCTTTTTTAAGCCTGGGGTGGGCTTATGTATTTGCAGGAGCTGGGCTTAGGGAGACGAGACAAATGGGAAATTTAGGTACAGCACCACAGATTTATAGAGAACTTTGAGACAAGTCCTTGTTGAAAGCCGGCGGGTCCTATGCAGGTAAATAAAGACATAATAACTTATGCAAAAGAGATCTTATTGTTTTTCCTCCCAGTCATGTCTCCGTTAAAACACTGGCAGGATGGCGTAGCAGACTACCAGGTCTGCCAGGAGCAACCAGTGTCTTGTTACCCAGGGAAAATCCACGCGAGCCACCACCGCTGCAGCAAGCAAACCACCAGGGATCCCCTCCCTGCTGGGGCTCATCCCCCACTCAAAAACTGGAGGGGAGCCTCCATTTCTTCTTCTCTCCATCCCTGGCAGCCTTCCCCCGGCAGAGGAAAAGGGATGCAAAGTTAACCCTTTGTTTACTGGGGACATTCAGTATTCACCAGCCCATACGTACTTCGACCCATTCCGTAGATTGAATTTATGCAAACAGCCGATTTAATCAGTAACAACCAGTAATACCCTTCAGAAGAAAAAATGCAGAATGCAACAACTCTGCCACCAAACTAAATAATCCTGCATGCATAAATATTCTTGAAATACAGAATTTGTATCAGAAGCAACAGAAGCTGTGATACGGGATGTGCTTTGTTACAGTCTGGTGTAGATTAAAAGTCAAATAAGGCACTCTCAGAGACAGACACAGCCCCAAATCCAATTTTCCTCTCAAAATAGATGCACAATAAATAAAATAGGCAGCCCAAACCATCTACAAAACTCCAAGCAATGCCATGTGTTTGGTTTTTTTATGTCTTTAGGTATATATAAGTACATATGCATGTACATACACACAGTTAATATATGAATTTGTATTTACTCAGGGACAGAGTTCGCTTTTGGTCTCTTTATTAAGATTGAGTATTCCTAAAATAACCATTAGAAATCAAGAGAGAGGGGAAAGGAAAAGAACCTTCAATTTTCATTTGGAAAAAGCTTCTGCTTATTGACAGGGCTTCTCTTTGCTACAAAATTTGCTAGGAATAAGAGGAAAGAAAATATTAGCTGCAGCTTACCTAGTGCAAATGCAAGCATAATTTGGTGGAAACACGTATGTTAATGGGCATTGGGGACTGTTGATTCAGAGCACGGCAAAGAGCACAAAACCTCCTACAGCTCTGTGAAAAAAGCCCACGACAACCAACATGGGCCACTGGAGGATTTTCGACTGAGGTATGCAATGTTTTACACAAGTCCCGCCAGCTGCGCGTGGTATCTCAGACAGCGCTTGTAGCTTCCTGAGAAAGACCTCAGAGCTCTCGAGGACAGCACGTCAGGTGCCAGGTGCTAGCACTGTTTTACAAGCCAGGGGAAGGAGCACGACTTGCCTTGACAAAACCTCTCAGCCGGACCCTGCCGGTGCTGGGGTCTGTAACCTGCCCTCCCCAAATCCCTCCTCCTCCGGTCTAAGCACTGCCATGGGCTTGCTGCCCCCCTCACACCTGAAATTGCTCCTAATTTTATGGCACTGCTTCTATCTTTAAACATACACTCAACACACGCTTTCCAAAAACGCGTCCCCCTGTGCCTCTGTGTACACTGGAGTATCAATCATACGACCGCTGTGTAAATGCTTGCAGAGTACAGTGGAGTATTTGGTGTAAAAATATTTAAGAGTCCAAAGGTGAGTTAGAAATATATCGCATGAGCAATCCAGGGGAAGAGGCTAATTCAACAGTGCTTAGCTGGGACTACGCAAGCAGCAGAGAGGGATTCCAGCTGTATCTGAGCTCTCGGCAAGATTATCTATCTAGTGGTATTGTGTTGCCCTAGCAAATTTCCATTGGCTACTCATGCCTGAAAGCCTAATGTTATTTCCAGCTTTCTGGGAAAATAGTAACTTTGGTTGGTGATAATTAACATGTACAGTAAAACTTGTATAGATGAAAAAAGGGATTGCAAGGGGTCTAGCCCGTATTTTAGTACCAGTCCCAGAACCTCTGCTGAACAACAGGAACAAGCCTTTTCCAGCTCAGTGCTGTGATGCTCTGCTACCTGGGTTCTTGTATTTGTCAGGACACACACATATCCAGGTGGATCTTTCAATTCAGACATGAAAATCTTTTAAAAGCCACCCACTGCCACTCTATTATAATAATGTTCTCTGCTACTGAATCTAAGCCAAGGACTCTGGGGACAGTGAACACCTTAATGCTCTTGGAAAGTCATTTAACATCTGTCTCTTTCTGTTTAAACTCCGCTGATCACCTCATGGACTTAATTTTCCCAGCCATAAAATGAGCCAACAATATCTACTTACCTGGTTTGTGGATAGAGATATCCGCAGTAAAGGACTTGAAGAGTGAAGTAATTAATGAAGAAGACCTTTCTGTCTGCCACAAGGTTCACCATCTGTGTCAGGACATAGTGTGAAGATCAAGTTGAGCAGCTGAGATATCTGATTTATACAGACAACTAAGTCAACTGCAGGCGTAAGGCTGCTGTGGAAAGGCACTGCGGGTCAACAGGACATCCGCTGTGCTGTGTGGGGCAAAAGGACGAGGTGGGTGGGATGCGGTGGTGGGAACAGCCCCTCTCTGCAGCACCAGCAGTAGGGTTGGGGAGGAGGCTATGCAGGGCACAGCATTGCAGGGCAGGGCACGCAACGGGGAAGCAAACCAGAAGTTTGTGTTGAAGGACAAGTCGCTCTCCTATCTCAACACTATTAAAGCTTACACCAAGAGGAAAATACCTCCATCCCAGCCTCCCTGGTCAAACTGCAACAGGAGCACCATAATCCAACCACTAAGCATCTCTCTACCCATGGCTGCTCTCAGCTATCGCTTTTTGCAGGACAGGGATGTCTCTCTCCTGTGTCTCCCAGGATAAGGGCAGGGAACAGACCTGTGCTGCTCTCCTGATGATCACAGAGCCAGTTAAGGACTGCCTTTCAGTGCCACAACTCAGGCACAAATCAAGATGCCACACTTCACTCTAAGTATCTAATTGCCTTTTCCTTCCATGGTGCTTAATCATCAATAAATATAGGAATAAAATATTAGAAAGGACAGCTCTGACATATCCAAATGGCTCTTTGCTCTGGTGTCTGGTCAGTACACCAGTCCCTTTGCTGTTTTCTCTCCTTGTTCAGGGTGTCACCCCCTCTTTTAGGGCACAGAACCTCACGCACCCTCATCCTTCACTGCCTCGAGCTGCTCCCGAGTCTGCATTGCCGGGCTTACTGAAACCTCCCCCTCAAGCACACAATGAGCGCAGCTCAGCTAACTCATGCCCCTGCAGAGGCACCCGGTGCCATCCGCTAAGCTTTTATATACTGCTGAGAGGAGGGAGCAGGCTGCGTAGGATGTGCCAGGATCACAGGTAGGTTTGGTGTGGGACCGGTCACAGGCAGGGCCAGATGGCACCACAGGACTCACCGCAAACACAGATCCCCACACAGACTTTCTGGTTATCCAACAAATAATTACCATGTCCCATTAGGATGTGTGTACTGTGTGCCAGCTCAATTACAACACATGGAGCAGGAGGGGATGGTGCCATAAAACAGCAGCCAATAATGAAAATTAGCCGGGGGTGGAGGCAGGGAGGGAGAGACCTTAACTCTTCCTTTTCTTTTTTCCTTTCCCTACGTTTAGTTCTTTTCACTTTCTCTCCCTCAGCTCCTTTTGTTGTTTTTTCAATCATTGCACAATTTTTTCACAGTCAAATATTTTCAGTGTTCTCGGTTCTCGATGGGTGCAGGCTTCTCCTTCTGCCAGGCAGGGACAGAAAGCCTCAAGGGCAGAAGTGCTGCCCCTTTCAAGCCGGTCAGCCGTGAAGGCAGCTCCAGATGACCCGCAAGCTCTACAAACTCAGCACCATCTTGGAGCGTAATGGTCTTGTAAGGCTGCTTATGGTAATAGAAACTCAGCATTCGCTATGAATAATCACAGATTTTATTTATAGTGACAAAACGAGAGGGCCTTTTAGGCAATATTCACTCAGGTTACCCAGGTCAATAGCAGCCTAGTCATAGTGACTCATACTGTGGAATTAAATATTTTAAACATAGTACAGTTATAGTCTGAGCCTGGCTTGCCTTCAGTAACTGCTTTGATCTCATTTTCCTCCTTCCTTCCCCAGAACAGACTAGAGAATTCAAAGTATCCCATACAATACAGTACCTGGTTCTCCTTACCCTGTGTCAGACATGAGTCGGTGATCAAAGACACAAAAGGGGTGCTCACACTGTCTTTTGGAAGAGTTTTGCCTAGTGATCTATAGGAAACAGGGGCACATGTGTAGGATGGGGCACCCCAGAGGCTCCCAGCTGCAGTGCCAGGACACCATCCTTGCAGGGTCAGATTGTTGCCGCTCTTACAGTAATGTCACCAGAGGACCCAGGTAGCTGAGTGATTCATGCAAAGTCATTGAGAAAACCAAACAGAAGAGCTGGGGACAGAGTTTTAAAGCTCTGAGTGCAAGGCCCCACCAGGCAATTGCCTGCAAGTTTTTACGGTTCAGACTGAAGGGAGAGGGATGCTTGCTGAAGCCTTTTGCCCTCCCCTGACACGCAATGAAGGATCTGTGCCTTTGGTCCAGCCACGGGTCCTGCTGTCCCAGTCTGGCTTCAAAGGAGATGTGCTAAAACACCCTCCACTGGAGGTGCAAGCTGGTACCAGGGCTACCCTAAGGCAAAGGCTAGAATAAAAGCATCAGCAAAACAGCACCATGTAGGCTGGAGGACTTTCCCCACCTGGGACCGGAGAGCTCTGCTGTGAAAAGCTCAGGCCAGTCGTCAGAGCGGATTTGAGCTCGGTATGGTCAAAACCCCTAAAAGCAACTGCAGTGAACTGCAGGACGCTGGTGTGTCCCCAGTCCTGGGAAGATCTGCCCAGCCTTGCCCACTGGGTAGGAACAGAGAGGAACCGCTGCCAAAATCCACCAGAAATGATGGAAAAGAAGGAATGTAATAGGGACGCAATTTTTTGTGATTATATATTACCTTCTCTGTCATGCAAAGACAAACTCCCTTATTTTTTACTTTATGGGATTAACTTTGGCTCTCACTGAATACATGGACCTGAACTACGAGCCTGAAACACCTTACAAGTCAGGGTAAATTGGGAACAACCCCGCTGGAGGCTGCAGCCGCTGGAAAGGCAATTCACACTCTGTTTGTCTCGCGTCACGTTGGGGTATCGATTGACCCCCGTGCTGCCAGCACGCTGACCGCACGCTGGCACAACAGGCACTGGGGCAGAAAGTTCAGCGACCGTGTCAGCCCTGAGAGGCAATGCGTGCTCTGCAATGGGTTTTTTAAATATGCCATTCTAAAGGCTTCCCGAGACCACAGAGCATGCAAGCTGCTACCATTTTTCATGCAAACATATTTTCAGGGTGTCTTTTATTTTTCCCCCCAATAAAACTGGCCAGAAGAGAAACTACACTAAGATAAGGACTAAATTGCTTTGATTCAAGTCTTTCCCATTTGGAAGGGGCATTATTGGAACAATGGATATAATAAAGTGATGCTTGTTTACATGACTTTTCCATTAGCAGAGGAGAATTTGTGGGAGGTGTAAACTTTTCCAGACATTCAATTTGAGCTGTTTAATGAAACATTTTAACTAAAGCATCAGGGTATAAAAGGGTGATTTACCACAGCTTATTGCTTCGTTAGAGTCAAGGAGAACATTTTAAGTAAGTGCGAGAAAGAGATCAAGCCTACAGTCTCTTTCTGCACATCACAGTACTTAACAGCACACGTGATCTTCTCTGCGTTATTACCCAGTTACAAACCCAGACCACAGTCACTATTTCCAGGAGGTCCACGACAGCCCCACTAAGTCTGCTCTGGGAAGCAAAGGCTTCACTCAGCAGTCTCTGCGTTGGTGAAAGCATCTTTGCTATGAGTCACATAGCATCTTTGGCCTGAGCAATGGAACTTCTTTTACTAAAAAAAAAAAAAAANTCTTGTTTTTAGAAAAAAAAAAAAAAAAAAAAAACCCAAACCAAACGTTCGGCTAAAAACTGAGGTAATCCCTTCCCTCTGCAGCAGAGCCACTTCTCCGGCAGGGAGGTGCAAAAGGGCTCTCCGTTTACTCTGCAATCAAAATGTTGTTTACCTCTGAAGGAGCAAAAACTCCCTAGGGCTGCCCTAATGTGGCCAAAGTGGTGTGACAACAAAACTGTGGTACAAGATTTGAGCTACGACCTGTCACCCACCATGCAGGGACTCAAAGGGATTTATTGTGCTCTCTTCTGTCCGGCCAAACCTGTTTGGCTGCTGAGTAGAGACAGCTCTTTGCATTTTTGGGTGGATATGATTAGCAGGGAACAACTCTCTCCTACAGCGACGCTGGTCACCTTACAGGGCATGGCTACTCTCATTGTAGGGCCCCGCTCACTGCTGCCCCAGTGGGAAGGATGCATAAAGCTGGAGGAAGTTGTAGTTCACCATATCGATAAACCTGTTGACAGAGCCAGCCTGCTCTCGAGGAGCCCAGCGCAAATGGAAATGGAGGTCGGAGTAGGTCAGGATGCTCCTCTAATGGTCTGAGTGTCAGAAAGCACCCAGAGCCACTGCGCTGCCGCGTGGAAGCATCGCTTGCTTTAAGTCGGTTATTGATCCTTCTTATAGCTGCTTCTTGACTAATTAAGTCCCTAGAGAGGATAGGCAAGAAAATAACTTAGGAAATGAAAAGTATCAATAGCTGCAGCTGAGGTGCTGAAGAGTTTTATGGATTCATGATGGTGGAACAAGCACCACGGGCCTCCCTAGTACAGAAATTACATTCTTACAAAAGAAAACACCTGGGGATCAGATTATGGTAACTGCCGCTTCAAATGGAGTCATAAAAGGGAGGAATTTGTACTCTGGAGTTTAGCCTTTGGACATATCCTTAGAAATACCAAGTTCTGCTGTGGATATACTGGCCTGTATTGCCAGGGAAATGCTGAAATCCCACCACACGCAGCAGCAGCCCGTGGCTGGCCCCGCTCTCCCAGGAGGGGCGAAGGTGCTCTGCTCTAGTACTAGCACGTGTTTGGGACCCTCCGAGCAAAAGTTCTAGGGCCTCTCTCACTTTTGCTGTACTGTAAATCACTTTGAATAATGAACTTGCACTGTGTCATCACCAGGTTGAAAAAATGTACATTTCTATCCTAAAAACCCTGCTCTTCCACACCAGTAGGCCAGCAGCACTAATAGCTGCCATGAGCTAATAGCACTCAAAGCATCTTTGTGGGTTTGTGCATGACACCCATACATGACATGAGGAAGGGAGGTCCCTGTGCATTAAATAAATTTTTAAAAATGTGAAAAAGAAACCAACACTGGAGGGAAGCCAAATACAAGAAATACATGTGATTAGATGACACCAACATGGCCAATGCAGTTCTCACAATTTTGAAGGACCCGGTGACACCACGGTTCTTACATTTGGCATTACAAAATAGAGAAACTCTGCCAGAGGAAAAAAATCTTAAATGCAGCAAGATGTCGTCAGAGTAAATGTATGAATAGCTTGATTTGTTCTGATGGATGGATAGACATTGTCACAGTTCACTTCATCTGACGGGACTAAGACTCATGCACGGTACAAATTGATTCAGAAAGGAGAAGACTGCCACGTGCTATTACTGTTACATTTGATCTTAATAACTGTGTACTATAAACAGATTTCAGTGCATGGCTGCTCCAAGGGAAAAAGCGAAGAAAAGCCCAGCGTATCCATACAAAGCAAGAATCAAAAACTCTCCTGAGCATGCTCCCCTCAGCAGAAGACTTTGAAGGGTGGGAAGAATCAAGTTAAATCCTGTCCTGCTTTCCCCCTTTTGTCCTTGCCATCCACCCCCGTCATCGCTGCACTTGATGCCCCTAAAGGATTTGCTAAAGGCAAGGGAAGGAAGGAACTGAATCTGTGCTGCGTGTCGCTTTCTGATGTTGAATCCAAACGCTCTTACAGCTGTTAATGCTTCTTCTCTGCGCTGTTTAGCAGAGAAGTTCTGGTTTCGCTTATCCTGCTGTCACGCAACATAAGTAGGACTTTAGGATTCCTATTCCAGCCACTTGTTGCGGTTTCACTGCCTGGACATGCAGAATGTCTGCGTCTCTGAGGAAGGGGAATTTAAAGGAGGAAAAGTATCACTGAAGAGCTAATGCAACACAGTTAACCCTTATCTTGAATGCAAAACTCGTAAAAAAGGAAAATAGTGGCAATACAGAGGCCCAGGTGACATCCTCTGTTCCCTCACCTGCCGTGCAAGACATCAGAGGTTGGACAAAACATTCCCCAAGTCCCGCAGCCAGCGATGCCGGCTCGCTGCTGGGAGCCTCCGGGGGCAGACCAGGAGAAGCACCGGAGCCTCCGGGGGCAGACCAGGAGAAGCACCGGAGCTTCTGGGGGCAGACCAGGAGGAGCACCGGAGCCTCTGGGGGCAGACCAGGAGAAGCAGCCAGGCTGGCACGCAGAGCCTGCCCTGTGTCCCAGGAGAGGGGAGTTTGATCCTGGATGCCTCACTGCCTGTCCCTTCGCCAGCAGTAGAGCAGCCACCCATGAGGAATGGGGGGAAAAAAAGACATATTTGTTTATGTGTGATCAGTCACTGAGTATATTTGCCTTTTTTTTTTTTTTTTTAAATGAATGGCTCTTATTTCTTCTTGGGCACTTCCTGCCAAGGAGAGTAGAGGAGAAGAGAAACAAGGCATAATCTAGGTGTTAGCAAAAGTCACCCTTTGCAATCAGAAAAGCCCTAAATGTCTTCCTTTTTCTTCCTTTTTCTCTTCTAAAGCAAACAATGAAACACAATCCACCAGGGAGAGTGGTTCATCATAAAATCTCTCTGTCTAATCAGCATGCCCAAGAAGATTTTTGTCTTCTTATAATTACACGGAGCCCAGAAGTTTTAAGCAGCGCTCCTTCCCAGAGTAAATGAACCAGGCGAGAAATCCCTTGGAGTCCCACAGCCCCTTATCTGATGGGCAGCCTCATTCCCTGGTCACAAAGCAGGAGTTAAAACTGGCTTCATTAGTGTCAAGGGCAACCAGCCTGATCCCAGATCATCTCACCTCCCTCTCCGCTCCTCATCCCAGCACTTGTGGGCATAGGCACGCGCGCGCTCGCACACGCTTAGCCCATTTTCCTTATCCGTGTGGCGTATCACCGGCAGATTTTGATAGCTATACGGGTAGAGGCTGTGAGCTGGGTATCTTTACCGAGAAAAATATTTAGCTGTAGTACAGCAAGCTAGAAGGCGAGGGAATTGGAAGGACATAATGAAGATAGCGGCAGCAAATGAAAAGATGGAGTGGATAAGTAAAGAAGAAAGAGCCTTTAACAAAAATGCACAACAAATAGAGGAATGCAAAAGATTGTTTCTATGGCAATGTAAGTAAGACTGCTAAACTGCTGTCTGCAAGCAAATGTATTTAAAATGAAACATGAGGTAACTGAGGTAACAGAGTCTGTGTCACTAATGGCAAAGCAATTTAGCAGCACTGAGTCTCCAGCATCCCCCACCCCTTCACCACCAGTCCCAACGTGAGAGCATTGCCCCGGATTTCAGCGTCAGGGACCTCCTCCGGGGGGTAGCACCCCCCACGCACAGCGGCTGTGGCCGGGGAGCATCGCTTGGGTTGTAGGGCTGTCCCTCCCCAAAGGCATGTGGCTGCCCGACGTGGGAGGCCCTGGGGAACAGAGCAGCCGCTCCTTGCCGAAAAAGGCCACCCTGCCCCGCTCCTGCTTCCCCCCAGCACCGCCCTAGAGGCCCCCACAGCCCCCAGCTGCAGGGGGGTGCTGGGGGTGTTGACACGGTAGCTTCAGCCTGGGCTGTCTGCTCTCCTTCCCCACCACCCCCATCCACACAGGGCCAGCCTCGAGGGGGGCCTGGGCTCCGCTCAGGACTAACTGGTGGCCTCCTGGCTGATGACACGTTTTTGGCAGGAAGGTGTGAAACTGGGGAGGGGATCTGGAAAGGGGTCATCTGGACCAAGGAGAGGGAAAGAGCTGCTGTAACCCCTTCCAGAAGCCTTTTGAAGCACAGACCTTAAGAGGAGGCAGGGGACAGGATGGGGTTTGACTGCCTCAGTCAGCACTAAACTGGGGATGTCGTGGGAAGGCAGTGATGCTCATGGTGGGGTTTGGGACATCATGGGAAGGCAGTGATGCTCATGGTGGGGTTTGGGACATCATGGGAAGGCAGTGATGCTCATGGTGGGGTTTCTCAGGCAGATAAGGCACCAAGGCGGCTGTAGGAATGGACAAGAGCGAGGTCTGGGCTCGGCTTACAGCAGGTCCTGTGCACGTCTTCTGGTTTAACGCAGCAGGCAGGCAAACACCACACAGCCGCTCGCTCACTGCCTCCCCCAGCCACCCCCAGTAGGATGAGGGAGAGAATCAGGGGGAAAAAAGTAAAATTTGTGGGTTGAGATAAAAAAAGCTTAATAGGACAGCAAAGGAAGAGAAAATAATAATAATAATAATAATAATAATAATAATAATAATAATAATAATAATATACAAAACAAGTGATGCACAATGCAATTGCTCCCCACCCATTTACCAATGCGCAGCCCATTCCTGAGCAGCAATCACAGCCCCCTGGCCACCTCCCCCTAGCTGTATACGGAGCATGACATCATATGGTATGGAATATCCCTTTGGCCAGTTTGGGTCAGCTGTCCTGGCTGTGTCCCCTCCCAGCTTCTTATGCACCATCCTCAGTGGCAGAGCACGGGAAGCTGAAAAGTCCTTGACGTATTATAAGCATTACTTAGCAACACCTAAAAACATCAGCGTGTTATCAACATTATTCTCATCCTAAATCCAAAACACAGCACTATACCAGCAACTAGGAAGAAAATTAACTCTATCACAGCCGAAACCAGGACAGCATGTCGCGTAACTACTCTTGTCGATGCTTTCACTGGAGTATCAGGCGAGGCGAGGCACAGGAAACAAGCTGCCTTGAACGTTCCCTTCCTGCACGGTTTTGGCAATCTTAAAAATTGAGCATGTTAGACACACACTGAAGCCCCAGCTGAGCTCCTCTATTTCTGCTGCTGCCTCCTGCCTCAGCCAGACTGCTGCCTGCACTTTGCCTCCAGGGCCAGGGAGCCTTTTTGGAAAGGGGTGGCATGCCGGGGCAGGCAGGGACAGGCAGGGACAGGCACTCAAGCTAACCCCATTACAGACACAAGCTGCCTCCCCTCTCACAACACCGGTGTCATCTGCTCACCAGCGCCGTGTTGAGCCTTCTCCTTAGCTTGCCTCAGATGGATGACAAGAGCTTGTTAAGACCTCGAAGCTGTATGCATATAATATACTGTAAAATAAAACGTGTTACTTTGTATGTGGTAAATTAGAATTATTTTTGAGGTTAAATAGATTGAAATAAAAGCTTAAAATAGAGGGGAAATGAACTCAAATACAGCTTCCTGGCTGATGAGCCTGTTCCTAATCTGTTGCAAGGAAGATGAGATTATTAAAAAAGAAATCAGCATTTCCCCCACATGACCTCTTTCAGAGACCTTGTCCAAGAGACCCTGGCCACTCTCTCCTGGAGATGTACAAGATCTTTCTTTCCAAACCAGGACTTGAATGAGAAACTGTTTGGGCTCTTACCACCAAGCCGTCTGTGTTATACCAATGTTAGAAGCAACAGGCCAAAGATGACAGGTACACTTGTCTAAATTAAATGTTGCTGAGTGGTTCTCAAGTAAAGGGCTCGAGGCAAAGTTTAAGACATAAACTGAAGCGTAAAGAGATTGCTTCAACATACGTTCTTATTGGGTTTGCTGCTAGATGCCCCTCTTTCAGCTATGTGGCATTTCAGTTCCCTAAACTCTATTATGCCCTATTTATTTCCATTTTCTGAACAGTAAAAGTGGTAACCTAGCACCTCAGGCACTGGGCTGAGGCTTTGGAGAGTTGGGTCTGGTTTGTCACTGCGCATGCAGCCATGGCAATGCCTTTATCAGAAACCCAGGGATAATACATCCATGCTGCAACTAAATCCAGGTTATGAGAGCCTTATATAAGGGCCCGTGGAGTGCTGAGGGCTTATGCTGCTACATGTACTGCCTTTGAATCAAATTCAGCTTTTTTTTTCAACTTAAGACAGCTTGTTTACTCTTAGTGCTCTTATTTGCACTATGCCACTGCCATTTATCAAAACGCAGCTGGTGTCAGCTATATTCCTCTGCTGTCAACCTGAGTAAAACAGCAGTGAGTGAGGCCCTTTCCCTTTAATTAGCCACCTTTGTTCCCCAAAAAGCTGTATCTGGATACGGTTTCCACTATATTAACCAAGTGGTACAGAGCCTTCCCACCGCAGCCCCTCTCCCCGAGATGCTGCAAGGACACCACTAAGTCATTTAATTCTGGCTGCCCGCTTTCTGCTGGTTATGGGAGCGTGCCCACAACCAGAGATGAATTACGTATGCAAGGAAGGGAAGCCGTGCTGGTGCCTGAAACATTCTCCAGTCGTGATACCTGCTTTCATTTCTCAGCGATCCAGACTTCACTTCACCCGTACTCTTCACTCCCGCCCTAAACGGCAAAGCCACCCTCAGCCGGCTGCCAGGATGGGCTGAAAGACACCTTTCCCGTTTACAACAAACACCCCGAATTCTCTCTTTCCTCCTCCCCTTCAAGTTCAGGGTTTGTTTTGGTGGTTGGGGTTTGTTCTTGTGAGAAGGGTCCTTGCGGAAGCAGCCTGCCTGACAGCCCTGCTGGCTAAAATCTGCTGTTTATCCACAGAGCGGGAACGGCTTGTGCCGCCGAAGCTTTCTTATTCTCATCACCTACGTGCCGCTAGTCTGCTTTGAAGAAGCACCTCTAGGGGTGAAAGCGTACTTCTGTCTCTAAGCTAAATTCAATCCCTGATCTCTTTGCAGAGACTAACAACAAGGGAGACATTTGGCATGATTGATGGGAGCCAAATGAATAATTCATGGCAGATCATTTATTCTGATGAATTTTAGCCTCTTTTTCTGTTTGCAAATTGTCTGCGAGTAGCTTATGAACATCTCAAATGTATATGGGATTTGAAATTAACTGCTGGATACTTTCTGCAAATAACTCCTAGCCTGTAGATTGCTCACAAACCATTCAGTGGAAGCATTTGAAATTTCAAATTCTAGCCACGTCGATTAGCTTTGATTGCTCTCATGAGCCAGAAGTTCATCTACGACGCTGGTGTAAATGCAGAGGAACTCCACGGACGGCGCTGGGGCACAACTCCAGGTTAGCTTTGGTGTTACCAGCCTCAGAATCTGCCCAGAAAACATTTCTGTTCTCTAAGCAGGTAGGTAACATTTTAAATCAGGTGTCCTCAGTGACCAGCAGAGGAGAAAGTAAAACAAAATAACGTTATGTTTACATTTATTTTCCATGAATCATAAAATGTTTTGCTCCAGTAACTCTCCCTGCCAGTAAACACCCATATCTTTAACATGCCTGGCTATCAGTCAGAAACCTGTCATTTCTTACCTGCTGCATTTCCCATCAGTTACCATGACATTCCCTCTTCCAGAAATCCATTAAATGAGTTTGCTAAAGCAAATGCAGGACCAAACTCATCATCAGGCTGTCTCAGCCAACGTTGCTCCACTGAAGTCAGCGGTATAAAACTGGTGGGATACAAAAGAGGAAAGTAACTTTTGTTTTAATATTTTAATGACACTCTTTTTTAGTCAAGCAGTCCAAGAGAGGACTTTAGGTCATGGGATGCTGTTTTTGGGAAACAGAAGAGGTTTGTCACCTTGGACTGGATAAATCTGGATACGCGCCCATTTAGCGAATGCTTAAGTGATATTCATCTGAGCCCAGTGGTCCTCGTGCCAAATTCCCTCTGGCTTTCGAGGGACCACCACATCTGTTTTACACAAGGCCATAAATGGCCAAGCAGCTGGTAGATCCTGTGGGAGCCTGTCGTGCTATTCCCGCGGAGTACAGCCGAACAAATGCCCCAGCGCTGAAGGGCCAAGTCACCAGCCCCCAGACCCACGCCTGTCAGCTAAGCGCACAGGTAAGAGTCTGCCTTAACATAAAGCTGAAAATCTGACTGAAAATCCTCTCCGATCAGGTACTCTGGCTTCGGCAAGACCCCAGCTACTCAAAAGTCAAGACACACTATTGCAAACATTGAGACACAACCCGACCGAGCTCTGACTGACAGCTGGATATTGGTTTTCTCCAAATTACTCTGGCTGCCAACAACCCGCAGCACAGCGAAGGGAACGCAGAACTCCTCATCGATGGGAACTAGTACCTGATGCTGCTCCTTCTTGCCTTTCCACATCTCTGCCCTTGAAACCTCCGACATCAGACCAGCTGCCAGCCTCCCAGCGCTTTTTCCATTTGCCCCGGCCATGCTTTGCCACGCCTGCCGCATCATGCTTGTTTTCTCACTCTGGTCTTAGTGCATCAGAAACCCTGGGATGGAGGAGGAGGCAGGATGACAAACATGAGCACCTTTTGCTGCAGCGCCAACGGAGGCAGAGGAAGGTGCCGTGCCAGGGTGGGGGGTGGGGGGGCGGTGGCATTTCCTCAGGGCAGAGTGTAAATTGTGTGGCACTCCCAGCCCACCCCACATTTGTGTCGGTCTTCTGCTGAAATACTTGTAAGCTTGTCATTGCTGAAGTCTTTTTGGCAGCCAAGTCTTAAATATAGACTCTAATCACAACTGCACATGTTGTACAATCAGCCTAAAAACTGATTAACTTTATATAAGCTTATGTTCAAGGGGCAATTCAAGATGTGGGAGCTGGCACCAGCTCAGGGTCTGAGTCTGTGTCTCTTTGACATGCATACCATAAAAACAGTGAATGGCATACTTAAAAGAGAAACAAATTATATATAATGAGAAATTAAGAGGAAGAACCATGGAATAGCCTTCATAAATTAGGTGGACCATCAGGCTATATTACGTATATATGTGTATATAATCCAATGGAATGAACTGCTGTGAAAATGCTTATTTCACTGAAGAGTCTTCACGTGTTTTATTATTCAGTAGTTTTATATCATCAACAGAGGGGGTTTCATTTCATTTTGAGAAAAGTGCAGGAGGGAAAAATAAACCATTCCAGCTCATATCGTTTCTGTAGAAGGAAAGGGATGGTGTGGCAGAAGGAGGTATTTGTCAGTGTACATATCCAAATCCATCACTGAGGTACCCTGTGAGTTCAGTTCAAACACATTATGGTAGATGCCCCTAATACAGCTAATGTCATTCGGGACAGCAGTCGTACCTCAGGACATAAGCTGATTTACAGCAAGGTCTACAGCTGAGGTCCAGCAAAAAAATTCCCCTCTGGAACTGAACTCCAGAGAAGCTTGCACTTTTGCTTGAAGGATTCATCTCTCACCATGCTGGGAGGCATGGAGTTTGACTTGATGGCCTTTTGAGCTCTTCTGGTCTTTTAATCACGCACTGTGAGTTTCTGAGCAACTGGACACTATTTTCCATGCAATCCTCCCTACAAAAATAATCCCTTTATTGGTCCATAGTCCCCACTGGTCATATTTCATATCCCAAGCCCCCAGTGCTTCTCACTGACTCCTGGTGCACCGAGAGCAAACTGTAAAGCAGCTAGTGTTTGAACAGCTGCCAGGAAGCGCTCCTACTTGCAGGGCTACTGGCTTGCTTTCCCAGGCAGTGGGTGCTTCATCTTTAAAATCAATCTGATGCATTGGCACAAGCCCAGGCAGTGTTAGTCCATCTGCTACCTAACTCTCCCGGTTTGTTTGCAGAGGCTTGCCATCAGCTGTTCAAATCCTTCTTTTTTCCCTCCAAGGAATTTCCTTTTTTTTTTCCCCTAGGCTCCACCAAGATACCAATAATCCCCGCTTTACTTTCTCTATCTTAATCAGCCTCCAGAAAGCCATGGAAAGAAGCTTAGGAGCACACAGTGCAATTAACACTACGTCTCATTTAGCTGGCATGGTGAGCACTGTACAACAGAGCAGGTGAGGCAGGAGAAGCTCAGGTTTCCATCACAGTGTTTGGCACAGTCAATCCCCGAGCTGAACACCATTTCTCTGCGGGGCTAGAGCATAGGATCCTACTTCCCACACTTTCCTCCCAGCTGTTGCAGTCAACAGTAGACTGCAAATCACTCCTGGTAAGAGACCAGTAGAAGACCCCACCAGTCACCTTCTGCCTGGTGGTGGTCTCAACTGAACTTCCACTGCTTTGGTACTTGTACCAGAAATACAACTACTGCAATGAGCAAGAAGGTCCGGAACTGTGGGGAAGATAACGCTGCTGGTGGCCACATTCTGTGGCTGCTAGCTGCTAGTCTGAGGGGACGTGCTTTTCACAGCCCAGTGAGTGCCTGGAGTCTGCTAGGGAGGGGTTTTCCAAGCCTCAGAGCCCTGCAAAGGCTGTTAAGCTGAATGACAGGTTCAGCACTAAACCTGTCCCCACAAAGTCTGAAGAGGGAATCCCAGGCAACACGTAACACCTGGCTGAACTCAGGTGTCTGCTAGAGGAACAGGGCTCTGCACCACGCTTCACACTCCATCTCCATCCCTGCCTTCCTCACCACCTTCCGAAGGCCTAGGGAGAAGACTGTCCCAGCCAGGTAAGATTTAGAGCTGTTCAACCTCTTGCATGGACCCCAGCATGCACCTCATGCACCGCCTGGCTTGCTCCTGCCTGACCCTCTGCAATAGTCCCTGGGATGACCACCGGCCAGCCCTTCCTCCACCTCTCGGCACAGAGCAGGGGTGAGCGCCAGCACAGACAGGCACTGACCGTAACCCTCAGGAGAGCCACTTGAGGATGGCACTGTTGTCCCTTTAGGGCTTCCCAGGGTCACTGAACACCTCCCCCAGGACAGGAGGAAAGACGGGGTAGGCTTTACCAGCATCCAGTTTCTCTCCCTCCTCCTCCCTCGTGCCTGTGGCCATGCTGTACGACACAGTGCTTTGGTCCTGATTTGCAGTGCTCCTGCTGCTCCAGCCCTGAACAAAGACGGCCATTCAGCCCAGACTGCGCAGCGGTTTAATGCTACAGATGAACATCTACCATTGTTGCCAGCACTGCAGCCCAGAGAAATTAAATGCAAATTGTCTTTGTTCCTGAGCACAGATCCCCATTTCTTCAGCCCCAGGAGCCTAACAAACACCCTCTGTGCTCCCCATTTGTTCTCTGCGTATCACCTGCTTGTCAGCTAATACCCGGCTAGGCTGTGGGATTTAGCCTTGGGCGCAGCCTGCTCGTGTGCAACAGCATACAGATAATCTTTTAGGGCTGGAGCTATGCATATATCTTGTACAGTGGGATGCATTTCAAAATAGAAACATCAAAGATCAGTCAGTGGGTCAGCAGGCAACACAGCTAAAACGCAGCAGGTTTCCTGCTCATAAGGGAAAGGCATCACCGCTTGGAGGCCCGGCCATCGACAGCTCCTCCACAGCTGGGGCAACAGCGATACCGTGCCTCCGAACCTTGATGCAAGAAATCCTACTTCTCCTGCCATTGTCCCTTGTATCCAGGAATAAGAGGATAAAACCCAGCCAATGAAAGTCAGGCTTGAGATCAAACAAAAATTTCCATGACATTAATCTTTAAAGGTAGGAAACAACTTCCCGAGGATACTGAGAAAGCTCCATTGTTTGGAGTGCTTAATCCTATGACAGAAGAAAACAAACAGCATGAAAAAACCCCAACTTTTTGACAGTACAGGTGACACACCACATAATTTAATGAGCTTGGTTTGCCAAGACACTTCTAACGTACCAGAGGCACCTGTCCTGCGAGGCCCCTGAACACACAAATCCCTGGAGATCCCCCAGAGCTCCAGCACGATCGGCTGGATTTCCTGAAACGCAGCCTGAACCCCTGCCTACTGCAGCTCTGTCTCCTCCTCATGGCTGGATCACAAATCCTGCTGAGACGGTTCAGTCTCGTGGTAACAAAGACGGGCCCCTCAGCTCACAGTTCAGATACTTGATTAGTCACTACAGCTCAAGAAGACACTGCTTATCTGCCAAGCGGCAGTGGCAGACTGCATACACACTTAGCCTATCACGAAAGTGAGATAAAAATGTATTTGCTTAAATCTTTTTCATTGAGGCTTACACAAATACGCTTTACCTCATATTTAGTCACAGTGCACTTGCCTGCCTGAGCCTCCAGCTCATAGTAAGTTGTGCTTTTAGATCTACAAATCCCAGATTCAAGCCTAGATGATGACGATGCCTTAGGCCATGATGCTGTATCAACACATGACACAAGATCTGCACAGAGATGACAGCAAGACCAAGGCTCGTATTTTATATCAGGCTTATCACCATGGTATCTGATCAGCTCTATCCACTACCAACCATCACTTACCTCTGTAAAGCAGCAGCATTCAGGTCACCAGCTTTGCAATTTGTGAGCAATGAGGCAGGCAAATTTCCGATTTAGAATAGATGAACCTCCAATTGGCTGATGTATAAGATGAGAAGCTTTATATAAAATAGCCAAATATGGGTTTTCCCTGCACATTTAGAAATCTTTGTCATCTGCACATTGCTTCGCTAGCTTCCTCAAGCACACACAGATATTCGCACTCTCAGGGCACTGAGGGAAAACTCCCATTTCCATGAGTCAGTTCCTGGTAGAGAGCACAGGGTACTGGATAGTCCTCTGTCAAGAGGAAATGATTAAAGCCACAAATCAGCCACAACAACAAAAGGCAACAAAATCTTGGGGTTCCCCTCCCTCCCCATAAGGGCAGGGTTCTTTCTGATGTTGAGAATCTTTCCTTGGCCCACAAAATGCAGATTAGCCCATTTGATCAACTCTTAGCTGTGGAAACACCCAATCCAGCACAGGAGGAGCAAAAGGATGAACACAGTGGCATGGCTTCATGCAGATGGTACGTAAAAGAAAAGCGGTTATCAGGCTGGCAAGTGGCAGGACTTATGATTTTCATGCTGTTGCAGAAGACTCCTGGAAACCCCTTTAATGGTTTTAAACTGAAAGAGGGTAGATTTAGATTAGATATTAGGAAGGAATTCTTCCCTGTGAGGGTGGTGAGGCACTGGAACAGGTTGCCCAGAGCAGCTGTGGATGCCCCATCCCTGGCAGTGTTCAAGGCCAGGTTGGATGGGGCTTTGGGCAGCCTGGTCTAGTGGAGGGTGTCCCTGCCCATGGCAGGGGGGTTGGAACTAGGTGATCTTTAAGGTCCCTTCCAACCCAAACCACCCTGTGATTCAATGAGACTGTTGTCAGCAGGACAGAAAAGGAAGGAAGAAAAGGCATTTCAGAAGATGCACATTGAAAATGAGAGTTGAAAAAAGTTGAAACATTTAGAGCAGGTGCAGCTGCTCAGTGGTCTGATATAGAGGCTTGCTTCCCATCAAGTGGTCTTACACACCACATTCATTTCTCAGACCAGTTTAACATCTCAGAAGCCTGCGAGTTATTGGCATAGTTACCACATCTGACTGGGGGAATATTTCACACTCAATACTGAGCTGCAGCTTTGCCTTTCTTTAACAATCACAGTAATAGCCTGCGTCTCTGGAACCTAAAGAATGTTGTACAGCAGGCAAAAAATTATTTCTGTAATCACTACGCAAACAGAGGAAGTGCATGAAGGGGTGAAACACTGCAGATGCTGGGATACAGCACTCAGCAAGGAGAACAAGCAGCTTGACAGAGATGACCCTGCCCAGCACCAGGGATTAGAACCTGGGCAAGATGAAGGCTCTTGAGCCTCGGTATCCACAAAAGCTGAGCACGAAGCCACCTCAACCTGCGATGAGTCAAAGAGCAATGGAAGACATTCCCTTATATAAAGGCTACAATACAAGGAGCCCACGCGTACCACCTCCCAGCTTGCGCTGCCATTGCTAACAGGCCACAGTTGGGTAAGGCTCACACGCCTTGACAGGGAAGAGTAGCATGTCCTGTGGGAACCCAAGGCAAGGAGAATTGAACCACCCGCACTGTGACACATGCCACGCAGGTCCTTGACCTGCTTTTCAAAGCTCTGGAAATCCACCGCTCTGGCTAACATCTGTCAGCTGCAAGAAATGACTCTCACTGTGGCCTCGCTCACCTGCAGTCTGCATTGGCTCCAAAAGAAAAGGAAGAATGGGCTACCACAGCAGTGCTTTTTTGTCTTAACCTGCTCCACTCTGCAATTCCCATCCCATCTGTCTCTTGCAATAACAAAATAAACACATTCTTGAAGTACTATAAATAGAATCAGCAGGGCAGGCCTTGCTTTGAACTGAGTTGCACTGGGGATTTCTACTTTGCTGTCTTCCTGCATGCTTTCCATGTGAACATTTCCTGCTAGCTTTGAAACAACACCCTGAAACAGACTTGCATCTGAACCTATGAACGTTTCTTTTTAAGACTGTCCCAAAAGGACGGACTCTCAAGCTGTGTGGTTCCCAAACAACAGGGTGTTATCACGGCACCTTGAAGTAATGAAGCCTTAGTGGCTCACCTCCTTCACTGAACCAGGTTGAAAGCTCAGCTCTAGCTACAGAGAGGAACCTACATCACAAGCCCTGCAACCATAAATTTCATTTTGCTCCAGTCCAGTTTTGCTCCCTCGCTGCAGAGTCTGAACAACTCCCATGCTGTTGTAAAAAAGATAATCCATTCTTGTGCTGAAGCCCAAGGCAAAGCTTTAAATCCAAGGCACGCCTGCTTTGCCATCAGAGGTATGACTGCAGTGCTGCTGGCTGGGCTTTGCCCAGCTTTAACCCAGTGCTGCCAGGGTAATAAGGGCTGAAGGGACGACAGCACCCGCACCCAAGGTAAGTAGCTGCCAGGACTGAAGCCTGACTTTTGAGCTCCGGCACCCGTGGGAAACCAGCCGAGGGCCAGTTTGCCTGCTGGCGCTGTGAGTGCCTCCACGCGCAGCACAGCCACGTCACTGGGCAGGGAGGGAGGTTTTGGACAAGGCTGAGCTTCACTCTGAGCCCGCGGCCACAGGACCAGCAGTGCCCTGCGACCTCAGGGGCAACTCTGGCAGACTTAGCTGCATCCCCTCCGGATACTACCTTGAGTTTCACCAGCCGTGTCTGTCCTGCCTGTGTGCCAAAGACCACTGCCCCGCAGCAGGGGCCAGAGAGAGAAGTGTGTTAGCCTCTCTGCAACTTGGTATTTTATTTTAAACTGCCCTCCCCAGTGGCTTGGGGTAGGGGATCAGGCTGGGAGCCGTAGGGTCTGAGGTGAGACCACAGCTCCGCTCCACTGATGCTGCTGTGGAGAAAGTGACCTCCCACAGGGCGCAGTGAGATTACTGACACCGAAGCCTTACGCTGCTTCGGTTAAACCAGCTGCAGCTCCTCCATCCATCGGACGCGGTGGTGGGTGCCGCTCCTGTCGCGGCAAATGCACTCTGGTCACTTCTCAGTGCATTTGCTCATCTTCCCCACTCCCCTTGCAGCCTGCAGGCAGCCCGTGGCAAATTCTACACAGCCAAAGATGCCGAGGGGAAGAGATGAGCTCCTCTGACAACCAGGCAGGTGGTTAGGAAGGATCCTTCCATTCCTGTGACCCCATCACAAACATTTCTATTTTAAGTCAAGGTTTTCTTCCTTCAAGGTTTCAGGCAAGGTTAGATTTTTTCAATAAAAGAGGATGTGTCAAATCCACGTTAGCTGAAAAAATTCTTACCAAAACGAAACAAAAAAATTGCTCCATTTGGCAAGCCATTTTCCATTAAAGTGGCACAGGCAGACTACCTGAACTTTAAATTAGGAATTAAGAGATATAAGAACAGGGCTGATTCTCTGTGTTTCATAAAATCTACATTTCAGACTCATAGCATTAATCCTGTATGCCATCAGCTGTAACATTTTACTCTCTCACTGCTGTATGGAGCTCAATAACATAACTATTTGCAACTTACTGCAAATTTGCGTTTGCTGGAGACCAGCTCCTAGCTATGTTGGGGTTCTTTGTTACAACCTCCTCCACTGCATTAAAGAGCCCTCCCAAAGCCCAGTCTGTTGCCCTGCAGAAGTATTTGCCTACCAGAACTGAATAGCCACTTCTCAATCCCCTTTCTGAAGGCTACAGTTTGTATACAGTAGCTGGCTTCAGAGTTAAAAAAAAAAAACAAAAAACAAAAAACTTTGCAAGTTTAACCAATAAAATATTAATAGATTATAATTAACATTATTGTTACTACCCTTGTTGTTGTTTTTCTTGCTGTTGATGCTGGTTCAATAACACTGCTGAGAAGCTCTGCTTAATGTATGGATAGAACACAGCTCCTGCCCTGAAAAGCTTAACGTCAAAAATTTGGCTTTGCGGAAGATATGTTGCAACTACCCACAGGTTATTGGGCTCACTACAGCAGCAACTATATCAAGCTCAATGGACTGTGGTGTGATACTCAAGAGGTCTGGCCAGATGATCTAGTAGTCCCTCCTAGTCTTAAGCTTGTGAATCTAAATAAACAAGACAGGAAGAAGACAGAGGTGAAATCACTTAGCAAGCAGAGCATCGCATCGCCTAAGATGCAAGTCACTAAACTCACACTGCAGCATCCCAGCCACCAAGTCACCGAGTCTCTGAGCTTTTTTAGGAGCGTGTCTTTACTCTGAGCAAACATTTGATGTCCTTCCACCCATGTTTACTGTAAGAGTTGGAGCAAACCAGCATACGTATGGTAACATCCATACACCATGTATTTGTGTGTACAGACAACACTAGAGGGGTAAAGATGGAGAAGGAAAGAAAATTTCATGTGCTTTAAATTAAAGTTTTCAATGCCTTAAACATAGTCTTTCATGACCTTCCTCCACCTCCTGGATTCTGCAGCTCACCGTCTGTGAAATACTCTGCTAGATTTACCGGTTCTCATAAAAACACCTAAGATGGTGTCAGCATATGTAAGAATCAAACTTTCATACAGGCTTTCTTCACCTTGCAATTGCAAGCTATTTTCATGTTCTCCTTTCCTGCCGGTCCCAGTCATCCAGGACCTCTTTTTTTTGCATTTGTGTGTGCTAGCATAAGTGTTGCTTAGATGTGCAATTACGTGTAGGTTAGGGGAGACAGGAGCAACAAAGGCTGCACAGCTGCCAGCCGGGAGTTGCAGGGGTTGGTGGAGCTACACCTAGAATGAAATTGCTCCTCTCCTTTCATAGAGCAGCGTTATTTACCTCCGTCTCTTGTTCTTCTCATCATCCCTGTTCCCTTTCATGTCTCTGCTATTAAAGTTATTAGGAAAATTATTCATTCAATTGCTTGCAGAAGCTGCCCAAAGATAAATACGTTCAGCTTAATAAACCTTGTTAGCAGGAAGGAAGGGTAGAACGCCTAATTAATGTATTAATGATTATAATGCACTTTGAAGATGAAAAGTGCTGTGAGCTCTAAGGGCACGTTTCTGCCCTCCAAAGTCCCTAGGAATCATCTGCAGAAGCTAATTCTAAACATTACCACTACTACAGTGTGGCAGGGAAAAAGATGCACATACCACAACTACTCCTCAACACCCTGGATCGGCATGGAGGGATTAACCCATCTTCCAGAGACCGCCTGCGTTAAGACAACACAATATTCTCCAAAAACAGGAACGGAGGAGTGCCAGGAGGAACCATTTAACGCAGTTCATCCACGCTCTGTGGATACATGGGCCGGCTATAACACCATTACACTTACCTAGAAAGAACAGATTGAAGGTTCAGACCTCAGAAGGTAAACACTGCCATTTCCTACCACCCACACTAATGGGTTTTTCCCAACTCTCAGTATGCTGAGAGTCTCCCCTCAGACAGGAGCTGCTGGGACAGTCCCCTTGCTAATAGACGGGATGCAACAAGTCGGGTGATGCTTTTAGGGACATGGCAGCTTAGAGCAGGGGTGCAGGCAGAAGTACTGTGACGGATGATAATCCCTTAGCTAATTGCAGGGAAAGGGCATATGGGTCAGTGGAGACTTCCAGCTGAAATTTCCATGGCTCGGGAGCAAAAGTATTTCTCCTCCCCAGGTTTCTCCTCATCCAGACAATACAGCACAGGCCAAGAGCTGAAGAACAGAGTTGCCTTTTTGCTGCAGTAAGAAATCTGCCTTTATGGCAAGGAAAAATAAGTTGCTTAGAAAGTCTCTTAGATGTCACTGCACAAACAAAACACGAGCTGCTAATAACAGGTTTCTTAGACACACGTTTCCTTTGCATGTGGTACCAGGAGGCACATACTCGAGGCTCTCATTATTATGGGCTTAGGTTATGAAAACTTTAATGAACATATTTTAAAATGTCAGTCTGAAGAAATCAGGTACTAGCAGCACATATTTGTATAGCTGTCTCCTGAAAACACCAAGCAGTCTCAACAAGTCCTAGAGAAGAAAGTAAAATGCACACTGAAACAATAGCAAATTTCACATATGTCTGGTGGGAGGACAAAAGGGGCAGAAATTACACTGTCAGTCTACTTATTTTCTGGTTATCATCTGAAATATCATGAATAAATGAAATGATGCTGTACAGCTCACCTCTGTAGCATTAAAAAATAATCTCAGTTCATCTAGATATGCACAGAGCATTCAGCAAACCTCACAAATCTCCCACAGGGAAGACTCAGGTCTGTGTCGGAGGCCAAAGAAGGTGATGCCCCTGCAAGCAAAGCACACGGGTGACCTGCAGCAAATGGGGGAGCAAATGCCCCCCCAAAGGCCCTGGCTTTATTCGCAGCCGCAGGTGCTCAGATCCAGCTGCACCCTGTGCCTCGTGCGCAGGAACGCGCAGCAGCCACTTGCGCTAGGCTAGAGCAGCTGTGCTCAAGTGGCGACGCTTTTTGCCGGGCTAAAATCAGCATCTGTTTGTTCTTGTGTCTCTTCTCAAGTGATAAGCACGGATGGCTACTTTCCCTTCGGGGGATTACGGGCTGACGGTTACTGGCTGGCTGAAGAGTAATAAATCAGCCTTTCCTCCATGAGTTAATACACTGTCGGATAAAGCTGAAGCTTTGTTTGCGCAGGCCACACAATTTACCAATGGCAGTAGTTGAACAAATTGTCTTTTATGGATTTGTGTGCTTGTGTCCCAATGTGAAAATTTGATTTTTCTGTAACATGGTCATTTCCTTTTTCTTTCTTTCCCTGGGATATTAACAAAACCCAAACCCAACAATACTGTTCCCTGAGGTTACTGAAGGGAACTCCCACGCGCTGCTCTAAAACCGGCATGAAAAACTAAACACAAATCAGTCACTTCTCCCCGCAATGTTGCTTCTTCTCCCACCCACCGTCTCTCACACCTGGCAGCGTGTTAGGACAGCAAGTGCCTGCTCACACTTCACGCTGCTGCACACATGGAGGCCCACCACCAAAAGAGGTTTCCAGGTGCTTGTGGTACACCAAATAAAGTGACAGATGTTTAAGATGCACTGAAACCCAGGAACAGCCTGGTTTTCAAAGCTGCCCCGCTTTCGGCTACCAGCAGCTTCTTTCCTTCTTGTAAGCTGCTGATTCCTACCCAAAATCAGCTCATTAACAAAGTCATCTCATCTGCAAATAGCCCTGGCAATAGTCTGACTGCATCCCAGACCTCCATTCCCGCTCTTTTTGTTCTCTCCTTTCCCAGAGCAGAAGCAGCCCATGGTCCTTATCCTTAGGACAGCAATGTTCAGCTTTGTGCACGTTCCTGAGAAGCCCAGCACAGCTCTGTGACAGCCTGCAGAACCACCCCTCAAGTGGAATCTGTAGAAATAAAAGCAGAGGTGCCCGAACCGAACAGAAAACTCAGCTGCTGAATGAATTAACAGGGGATACGTCCCCAGTTTCCCTCTCCTTTTATTCTCTGCTTGCTTTCCAAATCCTCTCCACCAGCTATCAGCAGAAATAGCCCCGTCCTCTGGCTGTGGGGAAGAGCTGAAAAGGCATTACAACAGCTTCCCTGCTGGAAAAAGAGGGCCCAGGCTCTGAAAGCAGCTTCCACAAGAAGATGTCTGGTTCAGAGTAGATCATCTGTGGAACTTCTCCCTTCAAGACGCAATTCTGAATCCAAATTCTACAAAAAGTAATCATACCAATGACAATTGCTGTGGGGCAGAAGTTGGTCTCCACCAATCTTAGAAGTCCCAGAACTAGGTGTCAGAATAAGGCTCTTCTGACACAAACGACTCTATACCTAGAAAGGACCAAGCAGCTGCTGCTAGAAAGTCCTTCCAGGCCTCTACCTCTTGCCACTCTATGCTTGCATTAAAAGATGCCTCAAAATGACAAAATGCATTTTGCCATTTTCATTCTTTACCATCTTTAGAAATAGGTATAAAAAAGTCAGCGTCCTCCTTCAAGAGGAAAGGGATGGCAATACAGCTTAGGCACTTGGAGTGCCTTTATTTAGTCTTCCCAAATTCTCTTGAAGAACTGTCATGGGGTTTGCTAGAGGGCTCTCCTAGACTAAAAGCTCTGAGAAGGTCACAGGGACGCACTTTCTTTCACAAATTTTCCAGGCTTTAAAGCCACACACAAAACCCCACCAAAACCACTTTCATACTTTAAAAAAAAAAGTACATGAATACAAATCAGTACTACTCCATAAGCATGTCAGGTTTCACTTCTACTTGCCTGTGACATAAATCTGACAGGGTAGATAAAACAACAGGAGCATCTTACTTTTTGGAAACTTTAACTATTTGCAGATTACTTCACTGATCAGACAGCGGCAACCATCAGCACTGCCAAGAATGGCACTTTTGTATGTTTCTTACTGAAAAAAGCCAGCAGTCTTTTTGCTGGGGAAAGAAAAAAAATAATTTCTCCATTCTTGCAAACACTGTGTAGGACACAAATGCCATTCTCCACCTGAATGGCTAGAATCTGCTTCAAGCAGAAAAGCCATTGTAGCACTTCAAAGCAAGTCTCCTTACAAGTACGTAACACACAACGATTATAGAATCCCAGTATAGCTATTATCACTGTAGACATTTAATGGTTCAGTAATAATGATATGGGTTTCTCTCAAAGTACTCTTTTATTCATGCTACGATGTTTTAACCCACAAAGCAAGCTGCGGAAGGAGCTTTCTGTTCTCCAACGGCCCTAGACTCACATTAAGAAGTAAACAAATGGGAAGTTACTGATGCATTTCACACTCAAAGGAAAGTACTCAGTACATTGTCTCCTCCCAGCAGGTAAGAACGGGAAAAATAACTTCTTTGTAAACTAACAAAATAATTTCCACCCTCTTACGCCATCATCTTTTTTGGCATTTCTATCCACAATAGCAAGATAGATCAAGCATGAAGCCCCACCCCCAGATAAGTAGAAAAATCAGCTGACGCTCACAGCAGCCACACAAAAACAAGGGATAAATAAAACCAACGAGATGTTTGCCGGTCATGACAGCTCTTTTTGCCCATCCTGTCTTCTTACTTTATACTTGAGCTAGTTTTGGCACAGCAGCTTGGGCACTGCCGGGGCACAAGCAAGGACCACCACAGCCAGCGTGACAGGCCGAGCGTGCGGCACAGCCAGCGGGCCCCTGGCATCCCAGCCCGGGAGCTCTGCCTGCGGGACGTATCCCTGTTTAGTGCCCCGGGAAGGGATGCACAGCATGGGTTGGAAACCCGGCCAAGATTAACTGTCGGAGAAGTCTGTAAGGACTAACGTTCAAGTGAAACAAAGGTCGCAATCCTGTCCTTTAGCCCCGAGATAGTGCTGCTTCCAAACCCTTTACCCTCCTGCTGCTCAGAGCTCACAAACTCGCCCGGCCCGGGAGGAAGGACTCCAAAGCGGGGATTGCAGATGGTGCTTTTGTACCCTGGCAGGATGGCTCCATCGTGTGACGCGAGGGGAGCACTGCACCCACGTGGGAACGCACTCAGTAAAACAAAGCCCGCTTTCTCAGCAGGTGGTCCCCTGCCAGTGACTTAATTTATTCTAGCTAAAAAAAACCCCCAGAGTAGTTCTTGGACAAAGACCTAGGATTAGCAAGTGAAATACAGCCTTCTTTTTTTAACCCCTTTGTAACTTCTACACAGAGCCGCTGCTTTGTGCTTCAGAACCCTGCTGCTTAGCCTGGAGGAGGAGGAGGGCTGTGGGATAAGTGGCAGTCGCGCAGCATATTTTAAATAAAGATTTAATTGTGGCAGGGTTTCAACTTTTCATTCATGCAGGCGCTGTAGTGTATTTTTATAGTAGGAGTTGGTTATTTTCCTCACCCCTGTCCATGTCAGTCAGTTATATATTTTCATTTCCAAGCCAAGAAGTTAAAATTGATAAAATTAAAAAAGTTAATATTAATGAAATAATACTGGTATCAGCTCAACCTCCTTTAAAGCTATGAGTAAGATGTTATTTACTCTGTGGTCTACACTCAGAAGCTTTTGAGCTATGTGTGTGGCTTACAACCATATGGCTACATCAGGGGAGCTTTGACATTTACATGCCAGAGATGCTACCTCACTTCCTTCCTCCCCTGCTCCTTTTTTCACTGTTCTTTCCAGATCCTCTCCCTCCACTCATAACCTTCCTTCATTTTACTAGCCTATTAACTGTCTTCACCCTGGAGGTCTTCTCTTTGATGCCCATTTGGCTCAGCTCATGCATGTTTCCCTTCTGGGACCTACCAGGCACTTCAGCATCACACGGGCTGGTGGAGCAGCAGTAACCGCCCCTCCCAACACTGGCCCGCATCAGCTTTTCAGCTTTGAAATAAAATACAGAAACAGCATGGTGGTGTACAGGGTCCAGCTTGGGTAAGAGTTAACTTGCTTCCTAGCGGCCCATATGGTGCTGTGCTTTGCATTTGTGGCTGAACAGCGTTGAGAACATACCACTGTTGTGGCTACTTCTGAACGGCACTTGCATGGTATCAAAGCTTTCCCCCCAAGCTGCTTCTTCAGGATGTGAGGAGGATCATCTCCAGTCTAAAGGATGAAGTTTAGCCAGCACAGGAGGCTCCACATGGCAGAGATGGAGGAGGTGAGCAGGCACCGGTGTGAGGTAGCTGCCCCAGGCACAGGGACCTGATGCCACATCCTACTCACGGTACCAGTGGAGGTCTGTGATGTACCAGAAGCGCCCTGCCCTGCCAGGGCCACAGCCAGCGGGGCAGTGCGGGGGGAGCAGGACAGGCTCTACGTCAGGCAGCGGCTGCCATGCCATGCCCCTGCCTTGCCTGCCCTGAGGTCCAGCTTCACCTGCCTGGGCTGCCCCACAGCCTCGCTCACCTCCCTTGTCTCTGCTGTGCAGAGCCCCCCGCCCCAGCTAAACTTCATCCTTTGGACCGTGCAATGAGGCAAATGGACCCAGTGAAAGTGGTAAGCCACATTCCAGTCTTCCTCTGCCCACCCCCTATCTGTAGATTCAAGCAGCTAATCATGTGAGAGTATTGAGTTCTTACTACTAACTGCATGCCCATGTGATGATGTTTTACCACTTACATAAAAGTTTGGATCTTTAGTCTTTATAATTTTCAACAAAATAAACTTCTGTAGTTTAGCTAATGAAAGGGAGCTATTTGATAAAGCTTCTTGCAGGCTCAAATGTGATTATTTTACCACAGCTTATTAAATTACTGTCAGCTAAGCTGCAGTTAGTCCAGGGCTTGCTCTTAACCTACAGTGAAAACAAAGCACCAAGGCTCAGCTTATACCAAAGAGATCTCAGATAGGTCTTAGGTACTTAGCATTTGTCACAAGATAAAAACGTACACTGAGAGCAACCACAGCTCAGATGACTAAGGCTAATTGCTTAATGACAGTAAATTGACCAGAGCTCTAAGGAGTCAGTCTTTTTGATTATCATGAGATCGCAGGATAATTCAGTTGGGAAGGAAATTCAATAGGTCAGACTGGGTTGCCCAGGGCTGGACTCAAGAGCAAAACCAAGCAAGCAAAGAGAGAAAAACTTTCAAAATTTTTATTGTATTTCCACAGTTTTGCACAGTAGCCTACCACACAGCTGTGTAACATCCACAAATTTCTTCAGTAACAAAATGTAAAATAACAGAGTACAAAAATAAGCACTTTAACTGCTTTAATTCTGCTTACCATGTAAGCGAGAGTAGGAGTTATAAACCTCACTGGCTTTTACACCAGACTATTGCTTCCAAAGAAAAGCGCCATGATGTGCCAAAGCCTGACATCCGCTGCCAGACTGCAGCAAGCTCCCCAGGGCTCCCGCTGAGTTCACCAGGGCCAGCACAGGTGCAGCAGTTCTGCCATCTGTGGCACACAGCAGGACCAGACCTAACAGCACATCCTCCCTCCCCGTTCCCCTTTGCCTCATTTCCCCATTATGAAGGCTGGCTGTATTGATAGGGGCGATCCACGTTTAGAGGACCCTCTTCAGATTTGATCTTACTAAGTCATCCCAAACCAAACAGCAGCTGAGCATTTTCTGAGCACTGCAAGATCAATTCATAACTGATTGTGCAGCACCAGGCAGGATTCATTACGCAGTATACTTTTCCTCCCCCTGTTTTTTTGCTTTGTGGTAGTGGTTGTAATCATTATACAGATCCTTAAAGACCTCCCTTATACCTGCTGGTAGTGACGCATTTAAGAACTTGATGTCCCGTTCAATGCAAAGGTCAAGGATGTGATATATCCCTTCTGTGAGATGTTTCTTCACAGCCGGGTGCAAAGTCACCTATGAGAAAAACAAAACTGCATTAAACTTGAAGACAAAAAGGCACAAAAACACCCTTTCCACAGTCAGTATACATTAAATGCTGACAACATGTTTTCCAGTGCATCAGACCATCTGGAACAGCCCATTAGATAAAATCCAAGATTTTGACTTGTGCAATATCCTCCTGATTTTTGCAAACACGTTTTGCAGAACAAGCATGCCCCTTGCAATAAAACGCACAAGAGTGCTACTATACACATTGCTGTGGAGGCAAAGACACTGAACGTCTTGGAATCACGTGAACACTCCTCAGCAGAAAAACCATGATTAAAAAACCCTAAAATACTTACCCTGGGTTACACATTTCAGTAGATTCTGTACGTCTCATATTAGTTGAGAGCTCATATTAGTTTCAGTTTCAAATGAGCACTTTCTTTAGGCTACTCCATCATTTACACCGAGTTGTCAATTAATTTTAACTTAATCACTTAACAACTTGATATTTATCTAACAATTTGTATCTGAGGACTTCACCATATAAGCTTTAATAAAAGAGGCCTTCAAAAAGCTCAGGAGATGTGCATTTCCTTGATCTGTTTTAACACCAGAAATCAGGTACCTTGCCTGAAGTCACGCAAAAAGTTGAAGGCACAGAAGGAATGACTCGGGACTCCGTGCCCTGCTTCTGCCATTATAACCCGGGCTCAACCCCAGAACCAGCAGAGCTGCCACTGCAACCAGGAACATCAGCGCTGACTCTGGAGTCCTCTGGTGCTCCAGGCTAACTGAAATTTGTCCTGCGCTCACAAATCACTTGCTAAATACTTCACTGCCTGAGGCGGTGCTGGCCTCTGGCATAATCACATTATTTTTGCCACAGAACTATGTCTTATCTTTGCTGAATCCCAAAATTAGTTTTATGCCTCCAGACCTAAGCCTCTGCACTCCAGGCCTAATGAAAATTACATAAAAAGCTGTCATTAAAATTCAGACTTCTTTCTTCCTGAGGCAATTAATAAACTTTCCACTAATGAAGTGCACTCCTAATCACTGTGACAGGCTCCTGCTCTCTTTCTGCCCTAAATGTAAAACAGCTAATATATTTTATTAGACCTGCTAACACAGCTGGGAAAACATAGAGCAGGCATTAAGGCACACAGGCTTTTCTTTAGATCTGTGACCCTGATTGGGGTCATTTTTCCCCTCGATGTCGGGTGATCTCTTGGCTGGTTTATAACAGATGTTATTTCTCCCTACGTTGAGCACTAAAGTAACAGAACAGTCGAGTATCACAACTCCCAGTAAATGCGCTGGACTGGCTTCTCCCTTCCTAACGCAGAGAAATGACTGCAGAGAATGAGGACATTTCCCACAGCTACCGCCCAGATGGACCAGATGTCCCACACTTGGGATAAGCAGATACCTCAGAGCTGCAGTTAATGGAACTGCATCCCTTACATCCCAAACTAATCTGGACTCATGCTTTATTTGGGCCATTCTTGCTTTGCAGTGCAGTTTCCTACAAACACCTTCCAATAACGCTATGGGAAGCAGAACCAAAGATTTAAACAGCTGCCGCTACTGGCTGGCAGTTAATTATGCTTGTAAGTGTTTTATGGTCTATATAGTTAGCACAACCAATTTGTCAAGCATTACAGAGCTCTTGATGGGAGACATTAAATGTGTGGAGAGCTATTTCACTATTGCTGAATTAAGGAAAAGCACTGACAACAGTATGAAAGAGGCTATAGATGCCCCCCACTCCAGCAAGGAATCCTTCTAGAGTAACACAAAAGTAATTCACAAGGATATTTTATTTCCTGGGATAAAGAGGAAGCACTGAGGGAACTGTTACGTGACGACTTTAAGAGTAAGCGACTGTTTAGGCCAGTAGCTTTCATCAGCTTTAAAAGGGTTCCAGTAAGTGTGCAGATGCCCATATAAATCAGTGTGCAGATGCCCATATAAAGCTTTAAATCTACCAACGTGTTTTTCTCGGTTACCTCTGACAGACCCCCGGGGTCTTCAGATCACAGGCTGAAAGCCACTGATCTTGACTCAGAAGAGATGAATGGTTCAAAGAGTTTTTCTCTCCCTCTGCAGAGCAACATGAAAGATGTGTACGCGTAGTCTGAGGCTTCCCCTTCCTCTGATATCCATCACTTCTCACCAGTCTAATGAGCAAATCAATTGTCACCTACTTGTGATCTATCTATTCTGTCAGACAGAAAACACCCCTTTGTCACAGCATCTGATGGCTCACTACACCAATTCCCTTTTCCACGCCCAAAGGTTCCATGCATACATTACTGATCTGTGGCTTCAGCTATCATCCATCACTTTCCATTTCCCAGTGATAAGTATTGCACAAAACTTTCCTGGAAGTCTCATGAGACTTTGTACACTGCTAATATTGATTAAGTGTCCTCTTAACTTAGAAAGGTCATTTGACAATTCAAGTCAGGCTTTCCGAGTAAAGGCTCTACATTCAGCGATGAACGGATTTCAGAGTTCAGCAATAGTTAAATAGAGCAGAAGTAGTCTTAACAGTAATTTGTCCCCAATATTTGCTGAACTACTATGTTTACTACGTAAACAATAACCAACTTACCAGGAACACTAAATAACATGGCTAAAAACTGATATATCCCACTGTTTTGCTCCCAAACCTTGGGAAAAAGTGGGGCAATAGAGAAGGCAGCTGAGTTTAAGCTACATAACAACCTTCATGGTTAGTTACACTGGCTACACCATAATCCTTCAGAAACATAGCACCAGTTAGAATATTTTTGCGGTTGTAAGAGAGCCTAAAATCAAATACTAACATTCCTTTTTATATTTCATCCAATGCCCAGGTGACAGCCACAAATAATCAATTTGCAGGTACTTGCAACACAAGCAGCATTCAAACCCTGGGTGAAATCTAAATCCATTAGGCTGAAGAGAGTGACAGTTTGAACTTAGGTCTGGATGTGAGAAGCTACTGACCTGGCTTTGGCATTTGTAATAGTAGGAGTAGTTGTTTTCAGCAAGGATGGGAGTGGTATCTTTAGTATTGAAGGAGAATTACTGACAAACTAACAATTCTCTGTCTCAGTAACATTTTCTCCATTCACTTACTCATTTAGACCAGATTACAAGACATTTTCCAGGACAATTTTTCTTCATTACTTTGCCAGATGGGGCCCTAACTGCTATCAGTCCTGGACAACTGAGACTAGCTGGGAGAACTACACGTGAAGAAAACAAAACCATGTTCTCCCAACATGACAGAAAAGCAGAACAGTTCTGTAAATATTGTTTTGCCTTAAAAAAACAAAGCCCACACCTCCAGAAAACTTTCAGGAGCTGGGTAAGAAAGATTCCCAGGAACTCTTGCTCAAAATAACAGAGAGTCTGGATCAAACTTGTATCCCTATGAGACACATCAACTTTTATAACTTCACAGATTTTGCAAAACTTAACACAGCTGCCTTTGGAACAGGAACTCCAAAGCCAATACAATACCGTGGCACTTTCAAGAGGGATGAGAATATGTTACCTTCTGCAATTCAGTCACATACTGAGCCACAATGAAAGAAGAAAACACAGTGAAGTCCTCCATTTCCGCAGCAATATGAGTATACATCCGTTCCACCAAGTGTGCACACTTCAGTATAACTTCAAACTCATCTGTGTTGCCTAAAACAGAAAATGAGTTGCAGTCTGGCATATAAGGCTTAAAAACACTAGGAAAAAAAACAGAGAATCACCTGGTCTTCCATATGATTCCTGAACTACATGAAGCCAACATCAGCTTGCCCATTTTACCTTCTTTTCTTACTAAGCCACAGCCGAGAGGCATTCCCCACCCCCACAACACACCACACGCATCTCTTACAATGGTTATTTTGTAAGAGCACACTGATTCCCGCTCCACATGCACTGCAAGCAAAAGGTATTTGTTATATATGCTGAAGTGCTAAAAGCAGCAGCTATGGTCCCTTCCATTATTCATTCCCAACTAGCATCATGGAGGAGAGAACAAGGAGACTGGAAAATTATATTCTCTACCTACAGCAAATCAGCACTCATCTCTTAGAAACAGCATAGTAAGAAACCTTTCTGATGGGATTTATTACATGGAATACAGTATCAGAAGCCACAGCACTGGAGATATTTAAAGTGAGACTTCAGAGATCACCTGAGAATTTACCCTTTCAGTATGCAGTGAAAGAAGAGAACTAATACAAACAACCGAGAAGGGAAATCTAGAAATTACTCTCATGTTATCTTTTATGAAAATAAAACAATCCTGCAAAGATAAACAGCATGTTTTTAAACTTTAGGACACCATGTACCCGTAAGTTTCTTGTGACCCTTGCCACATATTATAGAAGCGAGCAAATTCTCAAAGTTTGGCACCAGTTTAACAGACCTTTTCCTCTATCATTGAGCCTTTGTTAGTATATTCCTCCACGATGCATGTATAGGCTTACATTTGCCCACAGCTGTGGACAATATATGAGCTGAGATAAATCTGAACATGGTAAGCTGTAGCACATCAGTGGAAAGCCATCATGCTTTCAGGTACAGAAGTTGATAGGCAGAGCAGAAATTGGTCTCAGCAAGCCTTACCAGTTCCTGTCTACTTGCCTGCCAGTCAGTGAAGAATACCTTATTCACCTAAAGCAGTGCAGTCCGGATGCAGCTCCTGTGCAGCTCCACAGGATTCTCATCTTCATAAGCCCACAATACTACAAAGCTCATCCTCAATTTTACATAAAGGACAGATAGGGCTAATGGTTTCAATGCCACAGTTAAGTTTAGACGATTTTGCTTCTGGTGTGAGACTGCCCTGTTCTGCATCTCCTCTTCTAGAATATACAAAATTACAATGTGTTTATATAATGCAAAAGTGGAAAAGATATGGTACCTTTGTCTCCTTTCTGACGTCCTTCATGCATGACAGAAACAACCAGACGATGGAAACTGTTCAGAAAAGACGGTGCTGCTTTCAACAGCACCTGCAAAAACATGAAATAAAAACATCTGAGATTATGTAGTAAAGGGAATGGAGAGGGCAGAGGTACGCTACCCCATAGTCTGAAGGAAATCCATTACTGTGAAGGAAACTATATAGCCTATACAGCTGTCAGAAGCAGAGACTGTCTTTTCATTCTGCATCCATACAGTATGTAGGACATGAGAACCCTGGAGCAGGGCTGCAGTCCTGGCCATATTCAAATGTAAAGAACAAGTAAACGTTGTACTAGAATTACGCAGTCTCTCCAAAGCAGCATTTGATTTGGTACCTTAATGCCTAGGGAATTTGTTCTTGCTGGTAGAGAACCTGTGTAGCCAGACAGATTCACAGAATGCAGAGTCCAGTAATGCCACGGATCACTGTGTGAAAACAGCCTGGAAAGGCAGCTTTCTACCACAGGGCATTTTACCAATGTGTACCGCCTTGCTTTCAGAATTTGCCATTTCCCCATCTTTAACCTTCTTCACTCTCAGTCCTAATACAAATGTATGAGGCCCCTTCCCTTGTTTCTTTCACCTCTGCCTACATATTCCATAGAGTATCTCCAACCCTGTGCAAGTCCTGGCATTTCTTCACTTTCCCATGCCAGAAGGCTAACAAGAACACCAGGGTGATACAATGTTTGAAGGTCACCAACTTCTAACATGTCTAAGCCCTGTTTTCAAAGAACTGCAGAACCTTGATCTCCAGTGAGAATGACATCCTACAGCCTGAGTTATTTGTGCTTCCTGAAATCAATCATAAAAAAGTGAAAGTTTTATTCTAATCTAGCATCAGATGTTGATAAGCAATCTGCTGCCAAAGACCAACAATGCAGGCATAAAACAAAGCAGGAGAGCAACTGAAACGATGTGATTTTCAGATTCTCAGCCTTTTAAATAACAAGCGGTACAAAGTACTTTCATACTATCAGGACAAATTCTTTCAAAACCACTATTAAAAAAAAAAATTCTCATCACTGGCCTCCATGTTGGTTCTTTCTACCTTTTTCCCCTCCTCCCACCCCCTCGCAGATATACCTTTGGATGGCACTGCACAATAGAGAAGAGTACTTCATGGATTCCCAGGAAGACACTGCGATAGTCTTCTGTCTTCAGATGATCCAGAGGGACTGTTAGGAGAATGCTGAATGCCAGTGCCACGTGGTGTGGATTCAAGAGAACCCCTTCTCCTTGCCTTAGCAGAGCTGCTACAGTCTCTAGAATAGGTACAACTATGGTGGAAATCAGAGACTGGTCCTGACAGGCCTCTTTGGTTTGCATCTACAAGAAGACAGGAAATAGATAAGGAGGAGTGCATTAGCCACCTATCCCTAGCATTCACACTCCAGGTAACCATAATGCTCTGACCTGAGCCAATGGAACTAGACTGGTACAAGCTGGACTGGCAGGGAGATTCCTGCACTTTAGCCATTTTCATGCAACTGCAACCTGGGTGAGTTGCATACGATGCATTTAAAGCAAGCACTGCTGTGAGGGTGGAATTGTAACTACTCCCCAGTCCCCTGACAACCAGCACCTCTTTGCACCCCCTCGCATGAATGCATTGATGCGGTTCTCTCCTTCACAAGCACGCAGACCTACCAGAAAAGGCAGAAATTGCATGCTCACAATTCCAAGGCATTGCAGAGCCAATCTCTGACAAATTCTGGTCTAGAGACACCATCACCATAAGAGAAGACAAACCTACATCACTAGGTTTGTATGCTGTAAAAAGGACAGGAAACCTGGGTTTGGCTATTTGCAGTTTCCCATTCATAATTCAGTGTATTATTATTTTTTTAACATGAGCACTTTTCTCTTTTTGTTTTGCTGCTGTTGGCTTCTGCTACAACATGTGGCAGACAGTTACATTCTCCTCTGGACAGGAGGAAGCACAGGAGACTCAAACTCTCTTCTCTGCAGCCTAACAAGTTTCTCCCAAACTGCAGATTACATAGTGCAGTCCCAGAAAATTACTGGTAATAAGAAATGGATAACCTACACACTGCACTCACAGAAGGAAATTTACTTGAGGAAGGAGGAGAGAGGGTCTAGACAAAAAATGCAGGTGAATCTGGTATGGATTTGTTGAGTATCCACAACTTTTTTTCTGTATGCCTCTGTGCATGTTAGACATAAACCATTACAGACTCCAACCAATAAAAGGGATAGGTAATGAAGTTACAATAAAGAGATACTTACAGCTAAAGCTGTGATTATCTGTGGGCTGGCAAACCAGAAAGCTTTCTCTTTGTCTCCACTTAATGGGCAGCTGAGCAACAATCTGGTTAGCGTAACAGCTGACAATACTTCCTGCAGAAAGCAGATTGATGATCACTCGGGTACAAGATGCACTGGTTCCTTTCAAGTACAGAAGAGCTCTTTCAAGGGCAACGCCAGTTTTGAGCATTACCAGAGCCTTGACACATGAAAGTCCTCCCACCAAGAGATCTCTTTGGAAATTGTGAAGCAAGAAGCAGCTCAACAAAATTCAGTACGCTGAGCACCGCTGGCCCAAATGTACTGCATGCTACATTTATTTTAGAATCAACTTACTGTACAAAAAGGCTTATGTGATTTTAAGAAAGAAAAGCCTGCTCCTTCAACTGCCACTAGATAACAGAGGGAAGTAGGGGGAATACAGGGACACCAGGACACTGCATTTGCTGCAGGGTTGGTTTTTTTTACTTGCTGGCTGTTAGGACAGACTGATAAAAGAAACCTGTTACAAGCTATACTCAGGTGGCAGGAATTATATGCATAGTAGAGGAATTCCAGATACACTTCCAAAAAGATATCAAGAATTAACACGGCACATCCACGTCTACTTCTGACAAATAAGACAGAACCACCTAAACTCCTAAGTTTAATCCAAGTTTCATTCTCAAGTCACTGAGCTTTCTATGGAGGGGTACAGCTGGCTTTTTTGCCCAAAGTGTTCCATATGTCACCACTGCTGCTTAAGCTGCTCTGGAGAAAGGCATAGTATTTAAAAAGCTACTGAATGGTAGCTGGTTATTATACAGTAAAAGTCTTTATAGAGACAAGTATCAAAAGCAGGTGCAGTTTTGGTTTTACTTAAAAACATCAGCATTTCTGACAGTGCCTTTAGCCACGTTAAGAGCCACAGACAACCAGTGGTTAAACTGACTGCTAGTATCTGTTGTGCAAGAGCTCTGATCAGCAAGTAGGAAAAAAATCTCAGCATGGCCTGTAACATCACAGCTGTGTGATTTCTGTTGACAATACATGGAATTAAGACTGCTGAGTCCTTAAGCTGGACAGAAAGTCTTTCCAGTAGGTTTCTGTGATCTTTCTACCTCTCTCAATTTATATCCAGAACACATCTCAGCACAGTCACCAAGCTTTTCACCGTGTAAATTAATTTGACCTCGCCACTGAACATAAAGTGGGAAGAGGAAAAATATATTTTTCAGATGTCATTCAGTCAACATCATTTTTTCAGATTACAGAAAACTGAAGAAAGTTGACAATAAACTAAGCTCATGCCTTACTTTCGCCTTCTGTTGCCAGACATTCCTCATTTCAAGTCCCTGCAGCACCAGCCTCATTATGGTATAAAACTCCTCAGCAGAGCAGTTTCCCAGCAGCTGGACAAGCACCTCTGTCAGCTCCATCTCGATACTTTGGATTGCCTGGGTTGTGACTGCAGGACCTGCATATTCAAGACACACAAGCATATCTTAATTTCCAAGACAGGGACTTCCACAGGTACGAATATGATGAATCGAACCTTAAAACAGCTCTGTGGGTACCTTTTTAACACTCAAATGCATAGAGGGCCCCACACTTTCCCTTTAACTCAGTCCCCACTAGTGCAATGAATTCCTGTTCTCAAGTATTTCCTCCTCTAGAGTTCACAGAGCAGTCATCGTATCAATGAAAAGCCTCCATTAATATGGAAATACTAAATTGCGTGCACAAGCCAAGAGAGTAGGCTAAACAAGCCACAGGGCTTTACTGCAAATGCTGGCCAGAGAGCCATCACAAGTCACAAAAGCACTAAGCTGCTAAAGTTCAGTTCTCTGCTGATCGCATGTCATGCTCCCCACTTATTCAATTATTATTATGTAAGACAGTCCTGGACTAGTTTATATCTTAATTGATTGTGAAGGTTTTTTAGTTCCACAAGTATCCACAGGATCTGTGGATCAGAAATTCTTACAGATTTTTACAGTGATTATGTCTCCAGCCTAAAGCACTTTACCAATCTTAGACTAGTAAAGTGAGGCACAGGACGAGAGAGAGAAGTCAGCAGAAAAACTGCAGCAACTGACATGTCCTCACAGTCCCTAGTTCTTGTGTAAAATCCTTGCTCTCAGTGCCCCTACTGAACCCTACAACACTGAAGGATCAAAATGCACGCCAGGGAAGAGACAGACTAAGCCTGTATCTACATTTAAGTTACAGCTCAAACTCAACTGCGCAAATTCAAGATCAGATTTTCCATGGAGACCTGTGCTCTGTTCTTAACTACCCAATGCCACTATAAACATGGAGATTGTGACTGTAGTACACTTGAGCAGTAGCCTCCAAAGTGGTGTGCACACACACCAGGGGGTGCACAAAACAATCCACTGGGTGCAGGAATTAGAAATAAAATACCTGTAATAAAGAAAATGTAAAAATAGTGCTTATTTTATCTTTATCTCATGCTTTTTAAACTTTTGTGTATGCTTTGTGTACGTAGTACGTAGCATACTAGTAGAGTACCACATCACTAAAATTTATAAACAAACATATATTGAGGATGCATGCTCAATTATTTATTTTTTATTGATATGTGTGCACAATCAAAAATGTTTGGAGACTACTGCATTAGAGCATGTTAGTAGTAAGTTTGACAAATTGCAACTGTCCGGAGAAGTTAAACAGAAGAGTTATATCTATGCTGTGTTTAGTTCATCTCATTTTCTGAAGGAGACAATATAAAGGAGCTGCTAGGTCACACAGCTGGCAAGAGAGGATTTCCATGTCACTTCTAGCCTTGGGTGTTTATATTTGATGGGGATACATGGATTGATCTGCCTGTCTCCCACAGACTTTATCAGAATTACAAGGGTTCAGCATCCTTAACAGTCAGGTGATTTCCATTGTTTTATAACCTTGCCTATAAGACGTAAAAATAGATGAGTATTTCACTGTAAGGTCCTCTGAGATCCTCAGATAAGATGTATCAGATCTGACCTGGTGCCATCAACTGCTTCAGTGGTGCCTGCTATACCAACTACATGACTAGAAGCACGCTGCACCTTCAGCCCCATATCCAGAAGTATTACCACATTCCAGATACTGTCAAAATGTTCTATAGAGATGAGTAACTGAGGACCTCAACTCTATTAGGATGCTTGCATCTTCCAGGAGAAGATCATTACCTAATTAGATGGTGGCTGTGGTCCAGGTACCACAACATTGACTCCTTGAAAATTTTCCTGTTACGCATTTATAAAAGGATAGCCTACTGCTTTAACACAAGTAAATAGATTCAGACTCTTTGAAAAATTGTATGTTTTGCTAAATGGTTTTTAACTCGCCTCTGCACTGCAAAATTAGAAAAGGAAGTGGAGAAAGGGAGTTTTCATACCAGTGAGAAGCTTTTTTATAGCAAAAACAACCATGACTGCGGTTTCTTTTCCAGGATACAGCTCTGGCACTGAGCAGAAGACCATTAGGAACTGCAACGCAGACTGAAGGAACTGCAGATTACCTCCTGCGCAGGGCAGCTCTCTCAGTATCTGAGAGTAAAACTTTTGGTACAGTTTAACACGGGGTTGCTCCAAGAACCCACTGGGCTCCTTCTGCCAGCCCTTCTTGACAGTATGGCTCAGATCTGCTTTGAGAAGAGTGGTGACAGCTGGTATGAATGCTACAGGCAAAGGCTGGTTTTGGGCGTTACTCTGAAGAGCACGTTCAACAGTTCTGACCATCTGCAGAACTACTGGCTCCAACAGAGCAGACAGTACATCCGCAGACTGCAGCTTCTTTTCTGGCACCTGCTGAAGGTACAGTGTGACGACGTGACATAGTGTGGTGAATGCCATGAGCAGTAACTGCCCAGCTGCGGGATTCCAGTTTTTCCAAACTTTGCTTTTGGCTGCACCAACGTCTGGCTTGCAGCTCACCAGGAAAGACATAAACTTTTCCAAATTGAGCCTCACACTTTGCCTTCTTTCAATAATCATCTGAAGAAAGTTTTCCAAAAAGGCTTCAACTTCCTGGAGATACTGTGCCCAAACAGGAACAGTCAAATCATCAGTGAAGAATTTGCTAGCTGTGAGCTGGGAGGTCATGACAGCCTCAAGAACATCGCTGGCATGAACTACCTTAAAAACAGAGTTGGCATTCCTGCCCGCTTGCAGGCACCTCAGGAGGTGGAAGCAGGTACTTAAAAACTTCAGCAGTAACAGCTTGCTGCAAGAGACACTAGCCCTGGTATTGGCTAGCAGCGACAGCAGCACCAGAAAACACCGGGTACAGTCAGAGGGAAGAAGACTGTCTAGTTTCAGAAGAGAAGCAATTTCTAGCAAACCCAAGCAGCTTTCCAGCTGACTTTCTTTCAGGATGACAGGGCAGCCATTTTTTGCTAACAATACCATACACTGGGCAACTTTCTCCAGTGTTTTCCAAGACAAGCTGAGCTCATCCTTCAGCAGTTTGTTTTCTGACGGTGCTTCCAACAGGTCAGCAGGTCTGCAAGGAGCCAGGATTTCTTCATGCCAAGGGATATTACCTGCAGACAGCTGCTGAAGTGGCAGATCTACTGAATCCCTAGCAGCAGAGGGCAGCACCCTAGCAAACTGATGAATAAGACTGGTCAGAAAAGCACAATGCAGGACCTTCATTTCTGGTAGAAAGGAGCTATGCATCAAACCAAGAGATATCTTTCCAATGCTGATGGAAGGCTCCGAGTCTGTGTCAGCTTCCTGAGCTTTGGTCAATACTAAGGTCTCTAGAAGCACGTTTGCAATGTACTCTACATCCTTCTGGGAAACGTACGGCAACAGGATAGTCAGGTTGGAGATGACGAGGTGCCAGTGGGCTGTGGGGTAGGTGAGATCACTTACTGCGCTGATATCTCCATCCCATGGTTCAGACTCTCCCCTGCTCATGCTGGATCTCCCAGACTCCAGGATGAAAGCTGCAGCATGCTGCAAGGCCGGTAGGTCAGCTTCGGTCTGCATTAAGATCATCTTCATTTTCTGAAGCGTGAGCAGTTCTAAGCAATATTTACTAGTGGAGGCAAAACTATTTGCAAGTTCCGTGACTCTCTCCCAGCACTGGTCCTCCACACCAGGGAGGAAAGCTGAAATGCCACCGTGCCTTGCAGCAGATGGAGTAACAGCACCAGCAGTTTCAGCTGCTGGAGACACGTATTTACTGCAGCTAACACCAAACAAAGTGTCTACCTCAACCCAAGTGTAAACAAGGAGGAGAGCAGAGTCACTGGCCTTCCTTAGCCAAAGGTCTGACTTCTCCTCCTCTCTTCTAGGAGCCTGAAGCAGCTCCATCAGTGGCTGAATTATTCCCTTCTGCATCTTTGCCAGCAGACTCTGAGTGCGAAGGACCACAGAGGAAGGAGTGACATCATCTAGGCTCCTCATGTTGAACAGAAAAGCGTGCAGCACCGAGCTCACTGACAGCAGCTTCAAGGCCATGTCAGCTGACCCTTCAACAGCAGGAACGATAAGGGTCTGGCATTTCTCCACGAAGAGACACAAGATGTCCAGGATTTGGTTGGGTGGCAGTTCAAGGAGGCACTCACGAAGCTTTACCGTCAGGCTAGCAGAGAAGATAGGCAGCCTCAGTTCATCAGCAGCTGGCCAGCAAATGACTGTCAGCACCTCCTCAAAGAGCCGCGGGAACTGTCGCAGTTTGGAGTAAGTCTGAAACATGGTGTTGATGAGAGCCTCCTGGGGCTTCTTCGTACGTGGCTCAGACACCCTGGCATCAATCCAAGCTGAGGCCACTAAGTCATCCAAGTCTGGCTCTACTATAAGGTGGTTTAGTGACATCAAGAGTTTAAGACACCTGAACCAAGCAGGGATGGAAGCTTGGGAGTAATTCATCAACACCTGTGCTAGCTTGCGGTAAAACCCAAACTGTACCTCCTTGTGCCGGATACGGTCACTGGCGACATTATAGATATCACTGCCAAGCACCAAGTTCAGCAGCTGTTCCAAAGCAAGCAGCTCTGTGCTCCAGTCTGCAGGAGAAAGCATATCCTCCCTCACACCCTGCTGCAGGCCAGAGAGCCTGAGACAGCCAAAAAGTCTGCTGAGCATGTGGAAACACAGAAGGTGGTTCTCTGCCTTACAGTATGAGTCCAGAAAGAGCTTATATAGCAGGGACACCGAACCAGCCACGACAGCTCCATGGAGGGCAGGTTCACAAAAGGCACTGCCCAGCTTGGTCTGCACTGTGTTGACTGGTAGCAAAAGACTTTTCAAAGCTCCTTTCTTCTTCTCCTGTTCTGGCAGCAGCTCCTCTTTGTAGGATGAGAAAAGCTCAGGCTGGAATAACCCAGCCTGCAGCAAAGTTTCTACTTGGTTGCGGATTTCCCTGCTCAGGTGCTGGCGCACGTGGTTGTCATCTGCTTGTGTCCAGCTTCTCACAGTCAGCAAATGCCTCAGGAGCAGACACGGCTGGAGCAAGTGACTTGTCACTTGCCCAAACACACGATTTGGGTTGGTTTGCTGCCTCTGGATCAGGAGGTACTGAGCAAAGGTAAGTTGGAGGACGCTGAACACCTGGGAGCTCACAGTGTTGTCAGAAGCCAGCTGCTGACATGCCAGCTTGGACAGCTTGCTGAGGAGATCAACCAAGAGCTCACACTTTGCTGTGTAAATGATGGAGAGTGAAGGAGTAGAAAGAATGCCACTGGAGCAGCTCAGCACTGTGCCAATGTTTTGCTGTGTTTTTTGAGAACAGGCCTCTGACAATCTTTCATTTATGACCTGAAGATTGAAAAAGAAAACAAAACACAAGCCCACAGTTAATTTTGCACACAAAGATAAAGCTCATCGTAATGAACCAACACCACCTTCTGTGAGCTCTGGCTGCAAGAACGCAGCAACAGGGACCTGCCAAGAGCTGCTGCTGGGCCTCTTGTGTTGTGGGTCTCCAACTAGAAGCTCCTGTGGCCAAAACAGTGTCCCAGCATTTTTTTGCACCACAAGATGAGCGAGGAAGCCATCCTTCAGTATGTGCACTACCGGCAACAGCGTAAGACTATCCATACTTGATCCTAACAGTTGATCCTGCAGAAAGGGAGTAGCGGTAAATTTCCTCCCTTCTTGCAAGATCCCCAAAATGATGTTTCCAGCAAAAACCCACACACAACACACTTCCTACCTTTGATCCACGAAGCTTATTCAGTAAGAATGTCCACAATTAAGTATCGTTTAAAAAGAGCCAGTTTCCTGTGCTGGTATCTGCCATGCGAAGGACTGTTCTCTCTCTTTTTTGAGGGATATAGAATTCCAAAGAATTAATGTTTACTTGAACTTGCATTTCCCTTCCTTTTCTCAAACTTTGTGTTGATTTCCCTATGGTTTTCTCCTTTGATCCCCTTTTCATTTGCTCCCTTTTCTCACCTCCAGATAATCTTGTCAGCAAACAAATTCAGTAACAATTTACAAATCTGCTTCTATTCCAGAGTTAAAAATCTCATCTGTCTCCTTACACCTTGCAGTGGACGGCTCATCTCCTCAGCTCAAGCCCCACTGGACTAAAACAGATTCTTAAATTCTTTCCACTGGACTCCCACCCACACCTGTCCTTGGTCTTTAGGGTACTCTGGCCTCTACCTCCCACCTAATCTTCAGCGAGACAAGTTTTCACACCCAGGCCATGTTTAAATTTGGCACACTTTCTATGTTAACATCTCTGAAGCACAAATTTCATCCAATCAATTGCCTATACTTCACAAATCCATTTATGCAGGTAAAGACAGTTTTCTCTTGCTTCCTTCCAACCAGATCACAACTAAGAGGGTTATTTTTCCAGCAATTTTGACTGCCTTTGCAGCCATCCGCTAATTCTGCTATTTCTGTAACCAGGAAGCTGAATAAGAAGTTATACTTTCTGGTTCAGTTCTCAACTGTAACTGAAGTCTCCCCCATTCGCGTTCAGCTGAGGCTAAAATAATGATATGATTAAGATCAATAATGATTTGTTGCCACCACTGCTTAGAGTCATCATAAGAAGCCGCAGGGTCTGCTGAACAGCACCTCACACTGCACAAGTACTCAAGCAAAACACACTGATGAGCCCCACAGTGCGGGAAAAAATCTCTCTCTCCCTAGGACTTCCAGGCAAAATGGCAATATAAACAGTAAATAACACAGAAGAGCAACATATGGAACCGAGTCTTTACTTACCTATCGAAATACTTAAACCAGTTCACTCTCTGATAGTTTGAGGAAATCAAAGGCAGCAAGTAAGATTAACTTTGAGGTTATTATTGGAATGCTCTGTCATTTTCAGCCTTAGTGCTGCACAAATACAAACTGTATCGCAGAGCAGAAATAGAGAAATTTTTATTAGAGGTCCTAAATGCCATCAGATTAATTATTATGTATTTCACACAACACCCTATGCTGTGAGGAGGAGTCAGGTACTGTAGAAGATAAGCACCGTTATCCAGCATGTTACAAAATATCCACAGTTTTAGTTACCTGTGCAATTGAAAAACTGAGACCGATTGTCTTCCCACTCTTTAAGAGATTCTGTAGTCTTCTACTATGGATAACGTTATCTAGATACGCCCAGAGTTTCTCAACAACTTCGTCCTCCAGTTCAAGTTTCTTATTGTAGTATGAAACCAACACATGGCTTACCCAATCAAGTAATACCTGTTAACAGAAAGGAAAAGAAGTAATCTTTAATAATCTCCATGTGAGAAAAGGACAAAAGTAGTACCTCTTCACAATTACAGCACTTGTGCCTTGAGAGCTGCTCTACATCCAAGCAGAACAGACTGCGAATGAGCGCAGAAGTCCAGCCTTGTAGGTTTTAACCAAGATCTAAATTCCTAAAAGCTGTAATTCCAAATCCAGGCTGGGCACTTTGCTCCCCTGTGCCCTCCCAAGAGAGCTTTCAGCAGTCAACGTCCTAAGGCCCTTTCACCAGGGCATAATTCTCACGGTTAATACTGATTAGCAAATGTAATCTTTTAAATCAAAACTTGACGAATCAGATGGTTTTCACTTTCGGACTACTGGTATACCTGTCACATCCTCCTCTGGGTATGTTTAAATTTACCGTCTAGAAATTCAGGCCTAGGGATTTAGATGTGTGCAAATTGGAAAAGGCTGAAATCTACTAATTTGAATTATTGATTTCAAAATAAAATGATGGTGTATGGCTAGATTTAATATTCTAAGTAACTGAAACAATAGGAACTCAAAACACTTATCTCAAATGGTGCAAATCCTAGACCCCACAAAGCTACTAGGCTGGAGGAGCAGCCCAAGACACCCCTCTCTCGGGGAAACAACGAACAGACAGACATTCAAGAAACAGGATCAAAACAAAAGACTTGAGGGGAGAGGGTGACTTCCAATCAGAGAACACCCAAGCATCTTCCAAGGACAAGCCCATGAATCCAGAGTGCACTCTTTGCACGTGCACAAATTCAGAGCACCAGGAAACACACGTGTAGCTACAGTCAGTTCTCTCACCCTGACGTTCTTGTTCTTACCTATGACCAGAAGCATCAGACTTTAGAGTGTCCTGTGTAGGACTTAATAACCAATGCCAATGACAGCTCTGAAGAAAATGGTTTCTCATCTGTCCAGCAGACAGAACACACACGCTATCCTCTCTATCAGAAAGACTCTTCCTGCCTTAATGCAAATCTTTCTGCTGAAGCTACTTGAAATATGATGTTATGAAAACATTTAATGTAACTACACAGAAATCAAGAGCCGCTTGATTTCTTGAATCAAGTGCAATTCACTATCAGAGCTATATTTGCCTTACTACTTAGGGTCAAAAGCTTAAGTAACTAGATTTGAACTTTATGAATCAATTCATCCTCAGCAGCAATTAATAACTGGGATTTTTCTTTTCTTTCTCAGTTTACCACTAAAAAGCACTTACTTGCTCTTTGTTAGGAAGAACGCACTGGTGAGAAATCCAGGCAAAATGGGCGAGTTTGAGCTTGTCCTCCCAAGAAGTCTTGGCGCTTTTCAGCTTCAGATAAATCCCAGAGTAGATCGCTGCCATGGGGACGGCACACGGGCCTCCACAGGCGAAGAGACACGACTGAAAGGAACGCCGGAGAGAAGGCAGTAGGACGGGAAGGCGGCCACGCACCCACCGCTCCGGGCCCAACCGCCCCCCGCCCGCCTCCCCCTCAGCGGAGCACACGAGG